>JAFEMH010001578.1:0-451756 GCA_022495995.1 Adenophora triphylla var. japonica | reverse complement strand
TGAGGGTAAAATGGGCATTGTTATTTAAGGTTAAACCTTAAAAGAATCTCAAAAAAGAAAAACAAATGAAGAAAACCAAATATAGCAATCTTTGGAAACATAATAGCTGGTGAGTCGATTTGAATTTTGAAAAAGATTATTCACTTGTCTGGCTTTGAAGCAGGCGTGATTAATGAACAGTGCACCTTGCTATTTGGATCCTATCCGCGCGGACATGTTTGTATTTTCGAGGGAAGTATAAATTGAGCCCTCCCGAGTCACTAAAATAAGGAGGAAGAACCTGGAGTACAACGAAGTTACGGCGAAATATAGAGAAAACAGTGAGAATTCTCAAGAATTGTCACCCTTTTCTTTCCAATCTTTCCCAAACTCATACTCAATCCACTCACTCTCATATTAAAGCCCTAAACACTCATACACTCAAGCCAAACACTCAAGAACACAAGGAAGATTGGTAAACCCTCCTCTTCTTTACTAACCTAAATCTCAATCCATTGCATGCATCTGCAAACTACTGAAAATGTAGTTCTTTCATCTTCTTTCTCTAGATCTAAGAAGATCACCATGGAAGACCATCTCCATGCGATGATCTTCTACAAAGATCAAACATTATTTTCAAAGCTTCTCTTTCTTACTTGCAAAAATGCACTTTCAAAACCCTAAAAAACCATTTTCAAGCACTAAATCTTGATTTCAAAGGGTAAAATCCCCCTCCCCAAGCAAATGAAATGCTTAGTCCTAATGTACCCCAAGGATGGTTTGGTATAGTTGATTCACCACTAAAATGTCTAGTGATCACTAACCAAAACCTAGGGAAATGGGGACAAGCATGGATGCAAAACCCCCCTTAAAATCATATTTTCTTTCTTGGAAAGTTGCTGTCCAGTAGCAAATTTCTCAGACCTCAGTCCATGGTCTTAATTTTTGGACACAGATGAACTTGGAATTTGGCGTTGACTACAAAACACTTTTTGTAGCCAACATCCAGAGCTTTCCAGACATATTTTTACCTTATTTTTTGGGTGAGTAAAACTCCTCTTTTCAATTTTTCTTTCAGAGGCTAGTTCATCAGCTTCTGGGAATCCAGATCTCATATCTGAGGTTTCCAGAAGGTTTTGACCCCTCAAATCTTCTCCAAAATGGAAATTTCTTTCACACAAAGTTTATTCAAGGAGTCTAGAGAAACTTTCATTCTCTGAGTTCATCCAGATTATGAAGTTTTAGGACCCTTGAATCCATTTCAAAATCAGGTGTCTGCTGCCATTTCCTTCTGGCAGAAGTGACTTCTCAACTTCAAAAGGTTTTTGAGTACCAAATCTCAAACCAAAAATTCTCCAAAAAATCATGGGATCAGTTTAAAGTCTTAAAAAGACGTCCCAATTTTTACTTTTTCCAGTTTCAACTTATTTTGGCCAAAACACACACACACACACACACACACAAATGATTTTTCAGCTTGGAAGACTCGTTTTACGAGGCGCGTCGGAGTGCACACTAACGTCCTTCCCGACGCGTAACATGACCTCCGAACCTAAATCTCTGATCTCGGGCTTTTTTTCAAAGTTTTGGCCCTTCAAAATTAAAATGGCGTGGCGACTCACGTTTTTCCGGTTTTATTTGGTTTTTTTCAAAGAAACGCAAAAATCGAATTTTCCGCGAAAAAGGCAACACATCGTTACGGTGGCGACTCCATTTGGGGACTAAGCTTTTTTAATAAAAAAAATGGTATTCGGTATATTGGTGGAAACCACTAAATTTCCCGTTATCGCCTCCTAACACGAGTCGGGGATAAATTGTGGTCTAACAATCCCACGTACCGGTATCACCGTTTCAAAAAAAAAAAGCTTTTGAGGGTCAAGCTTCCGTCCGGTTTTGAAAATCATTTTTGTGTGTGTGTTGATTTTTGCACGGTTTTCATGTTGTTTTGGCCGCCTCGGAGAAAGTCAAAATTTTTACTTTGTCGGAATAATGTCCCTAGCTGTCGGAATTTTCATGCTTACGTGCTTATGTGCTCATAAAAAAATTCAAAAAAAAGATTTTCAAAAAAAAAAAAGAAAATTTCCAAAAAAATCATGCATCATATTTTTAAGACACATAAAAAAAAATCTCTATTTTACTCGGAAAAAGAATATAGGCTTGCACACTACGCGCACGTGGCCGTACCTTTGCCCTTAGCTACGTCCTTAACAGGGAAATCCTTGTCGCGGTAGTTTGGTCTTATTACGCCTCTCGGATGAGCACGGGACTACCCAGCATCCCATGGAGCCTCAGTGTCGACCATGCGCTTGTCAGTGACACACTTTGTCAGAGACCCGGTTGGTTTTAATTACGAGTACGTGTCATGCCTGTCAGTGTATAGACCTTTCCTTTCGAGCCTTTGTCGGCATACCGACTCAATATCTCTCGGGTCCCTAATCGGTCGCTAATCGGTCGAAGTTACTGCCGGTTTTCCGCCGCGAGACTTTGACCAAGATATTGGCCAGGCGCCTTGACTTCGGCTGCGGCGGCACAAATTATACGACTCCCGGCATTGACTGAGTCATCAAGGATTAACGGTTATTCCATGCCCTAATTACGGCTTAGCGACGACAAGTCAAGATCGATAGCGGACATTTATCGGTCCAAATCATGCCGAGCTTTTCGTCGAGCCCTCGGACACGATCTTGACTTTAACGTCGGCTTTGTAAGTAATTTACATCGAATGCTCGTTAAGACTCGATTACCGCCGGACTTCTAGGATCATTTTTCTTTCGGTCGGTGGGACCCGCTTGCCCTATAGGACCCTCGCCAGGGCTGTCCCCTACAGGAGGTCGAAATACGAGGTGGAATACGAGGGCTTATAGACGTAGTGACGGGGGCCCTGTTGATCCGAGAATCGAGTAGTTTGCGAAAAAGAAGAGCAATCTTTTCCAGATTAAGGTTAATAAAACATGTTTTTAAGTAAACGTGAACAAATAGCTGCATGTTGCATGCCCAGCCTAAAGCCCCGAACACCTACCCTCCTTCCATTCCCGGACATCGAACCTTCATGTCCTTTCCCCGCGGACTCCGCACAAAGGCTTGGTTTCGGGCGGGTCATAGATTTGATCCCGGTTGGGAAGAGTCAGCGCATCGTCGGCTCACCGTTTGTTCCGACTCCGGGTTTCGGAGATGTACGCATCGGCCGGTAATGATGGGGATAACGTCACTCCGCCTCCGGGACCCCTCGGAGCGAGCAACGGTGGAATCGGTTAGCGAAACAGAGATGAGGTTACGGCAGGAAGCACGGCTAAACTTGGCACTTATGGAGGCTATTAGAGTCACCGGTGCAGGCCGCCGGACCTCAATCCGGATGGCACCTTCACGCAGTGGAAGAGACGAGGATGCGGCCCCACACTCTCGGTCGCCACGATTACACCCGGGATGCCGCCACCCGCCTCTGTGGGTGCCACTACCCAGAACCCGTGCTCCTCGATTTTCGGGTCGGCCCGGCTCCCGACCGCGAGACCACCGGATCCGTACGGCAGAGCGGCCTGAATCGGTGGGGGCAAAATCGGTACGGAATGTCTTCTCGTGGTTGGGGCTATCTCGGAATGCCACGGCTGATCGGGATCCCTCCTCGGTTCGGAACCGATCAATCCGGACCTTAGCAGCCAACGGCCGCGAGTTCGGAATGCCGCCTGACTTGGTTACGGACCACTGGGTCGGGAGCCACTCACTCGGAGCGGTACTAGTTCGGTGCTCCTCACACAAATCCATTCCTCACTCGAGACTTCTATGGGTTACCAAGCCTCCATCCGGTGTCATCCGAATCACGGGACCGCAGTACCCCGGGTTACACACCTTCGCCTGGCGGCCATGCAATTCAACAATCGGGACGGCGGCCCGCTCGAAGCCTACTTACGGGCCCCACTCACGGAAATCCAAGTTATCCAGGCTACATCGGGGCTGCCCCGCCTACTTTGCCGGTTGAAAATCCCACGGCAAGCCGCGAGTTCTACCCTTTGCTCGGGCTCCTACTCATGCTCCCGGGAGTAACTTCGGCCCAGAGACGGAGTTTTCACCTACGTCCCCGGACCGGCGCGTTCCCTCACCGATCTGCCTCCGGTGGTAGCTCCTCTCTCTAGCTCAGCCGCTAGCTTGAATGCCGTGGTTCCGCCTGAAGACCCTCATCGGCACTGGTTCATGGAACAACACAAGGAAATGAAAGCGCGGATTCTTTGAGCTGGCGCAGAAAGTACGCCTTAGGCCCTACGGACCGGACTCCATTGTTCCCCTGCCCCACAAATTCGTGATGCCAAATGCGGATCTCTTTGATGGAACCGCATGTCAGAAAACCCATTTGGACACGTATACCTTGGCGATGAAAGCGAAAGGATGTACAATCGGCGGTGGTGACTATTTGATCTTATCCTTGAAGTCCGGTGCCTTAAAGTGGTTCTTAGTTTGAAACACTGAAGCCGGGGCCACGTGGGACCAAATTACGAATGCCTTCACGAGAAAAATATAAGGCTGACTTGGAATGGGAAGCAAAATAGGGTTGACCTACAAGCAGCAGTGCGGCGTCTGATGAGAATGTTGGGGACTTTTACAAGCGGTGGAATACGAAACTCGGTGAAATGGCCATCCACTCCTTCCGAAGAGGAACAATGGACATCTTCCGAGTCATGCTTGAAACCACATCACGAGAGCCTCCCTCGAGTCACTTCCCATACTCGAGACTTACGGGCCATGGTTAACTCTGCGGCTAAGTTTGAAAAGGCCACCTGTCAGCCCAGGAGCTGCACTGCACACGCCTACTGGATATCGGGCTCCTCCTGCACCGCCCTGCTCTGCTAAAGGCAAAGAAATGATTAACTATGCGGGACGGGAATGTAATAACACGACTCCTTTTGCTCCCGGGAAGCCGGCCGAGCCCGGACCGCGGGTCATAAATCTCGAAAACTTTGGAATGCCCACTGAATGACATCTTTAGGGGAGTTTGGTGAAAAGAAGGCTGCAGCGGCCTTTGGAGAATTTCCAACCCCGAGCCAATCCGAATGCTCCGTGGATACTACAAAGTATTGTGCCTTTCAATCAAGCTCACGGACATCGGCGACGGTTGCTTTACTACGAAAAAGGCAATTCGGGGGCTAATAGAGCAAGGAAAGTTGGAAGGCCCCAGGGGCCCAGCCACGATCAAAAATCATTGCCACGGAACCATAATCGAGTGAATATGATTGAATGCGGAGAATCTTCACACGCCCGGGAAGATGCTTGATGAAGGTCCCCGAAATGCCGTGGCCAACCTCGTCGAGGATCACGGATTCGGATTCCCCCTCGGCCTCGAGGATATCGAGCGAATCGGCCCATCTTGGTCTCATGTCGAGAGACTCCTTGCAAGAATACGAGGCCCGCTACTTTTCGGGTGAAGGAAGGCCGTCTGAAGAAGCTGAGGCTGTTCCGCTCGAACATGAAAGAACTATTTATACAAGATGGTTAGAACAATCGAGAAAGATTGAGCAAGAAAGCTTCCGGCGAGCACTGTGCTTGGGGCTTATCGGCAAAGAGGCCGAAGAGCATACGGAGCTAGTACACGCAAATTGGCTTTGGGAGAGCCCGAATATGATCCAGGAAACAGTGAAGAATCGGAAGAGGAGGATTCCTTCTATATCCTACACAGTGTCAAATATGTGCCGCCCCTCTCACTCTTCCGCAATTTACGGGAGGAGAAGGCTGAATCGCGGTTACCATCACTTAGGGAATGGGAGCATATGACAACCACCCTGTGTTGCCTGCCTCTTCCCTAACAGATTTGTGAGTCGCTCTCTCTCGGTGATATCCAAGTGGTATGTGGAGATTGCGGTCCCGATGGCAATGATAGCGATGATGACGATGATGATGATGATGACGAGAGCGAAGAGTCAAGCGAGGCCCAGTCCGGAAACAATGCGGAACAATCATGCCGAAATGAGCCCGTATGGGAGGCCGAGCCTTGATGGTTGGTTATCGAAGCGGCAGCGAAGGAAACCGGAGAGAACGAATGAGACAGAGGACATGAAGGCCATGAAGTTTCATGGATGCCGAGGCACGTGGATGTCTTAGAATTCAACACTTTGCATACCATGCTTTGGGGAAAGGGTTTTCGGGTGTCAGATCCGGGCGTGATAGTCGAAGATACGATCGAAGAGGAAAATTAACTCCCATCCGCCCCCAAATGAGAAAATAACCATGGTTAGATCAAATCCACCCCGAGCAAAGTAACACTCCTTGTCGGGGGTTACCCAAGAAGAGGTCGCCTTCCCAGAATGTATGTCGACTTTCGGAGAAGTCCTAGGCGGCATAATAGGATGCGCCTCCCACACGAGGAAGTTGCCTATAATCATCTCCGACTACGAATATTACGAAAGAAAAGGAACAAGAATGGCTGCCACTATACCGGGGAAGAAATCGAAAACCGCCAGAGTCCAGACAATAGCGACTCTTGTTGCATGATGACGATGAGCAAGACCGACCATGAGAGTGAATCGAGAGGACGCCCTGGCTGCACGTGGGCCATCCCGAGGGCAACAGCACAACCCCGGACTCGAAGCGGTGACTTGGGAAGCGGTTATAAGGGCCGCCCGGGGAAGAGGCCAATGCGGCTCAAGCTCGGCCCTTGCGTTGCCGAGGCTCGTCGAACCAATGGCCAATAGCGAAAAGGGCTCCCAGATTAACGTTGGCGGCGTTGAAGAAATCCTAGTCGAGACGGCCCGATGAGGAAGTTAATCTTGTTAACCCGATCAGGCGAGATCTTCCAAGGAAATCCCAAGGCGAGATAAGAAGGCGCGAGATCGAAGCACCAAAAGAAGATCGCCGCCCTATGCTAAGGCAGTGAAACTCAGGACCACGAAAAAGAGGATCCGTGCTCGCCGGTTGAAGCAAACACGAGCCAACATTTCCCTCCTGGTCTCTACTCACTTCGTCTTATCCCACGTAAAAGGCTGGAAAGTTTGGAAGAAAGCAGCTCGCACTCTCGTGCCTATTGATGCTACTCAGATGATGTGAGTACGGTGATTGGAAACATCCACTACGGGAACATAATCACTTTCACGAGATCTCGACCTCCCTCAATTTGGGGCTGATCATAATGAGCCTCTCTTCATAGCGGTCCGAGTTTGGATGAACGACGCCTCCCTCGGGTCTGGTTGATAATGGGTCAGGAATGAACATTCTTCCGGCAAAGATCATGAGCTTGCTTGATATGAAGACTACGAGACTTGAAGCCTTCTTCTCTCACGGTCAAAGCTTACGACTCGACATCCGGCCGAGTCCTCGGAGTTGCTACTTTAGACCTCTGGTTTTGGACGAGAAATTGATACTGTGGAATTCCGGGTTATCGACATCCCGATTACTTTCAATGCCACTGCTGAAGACCTTGGCTTGCACCAAGTGAAAGGGGGTCGCCTCAAGCCTCCACCGGTGTGTAGAGAAATTCGTCTCGAATGGGGATGCGACGACCATTTACGGGGATTTAGTCACTTTAGAGGGCACGGAATACGGGCGGAATACCTATTACGGAAATCAAACATGACGAGGAAGGTCACATGCTAACGGGCTTCACGGTCGAGCCTCCCGAGGCCCAAGTGTGCAACATAGATGCGACGGTCACTCGGGATAAAATCCCACCGGTCTTGAAAATGATGAGAAAAATGAGCTATCTACTGGCCTCGATGCAGGGAAGCGCCAACAAGGAACTTTCAAACTCATCGAAGTGAAAGGACGGGAAAATACTCGCCACGGCACAGGATATGAGGCCTCCCCGGTGGAGCAACTTTGCAAAGGGAAAGAGATTTGAAGGCTGCCACGGGGAAAGGTCTGGGTTGGCAATCCCTAAATCTCTCCTTCGGTCCTAATTTGGTGACTACTTTGTAAAGGGTCCCACACAACCGGGAAACATCACAGCAGGCCCGCTCCTACGGCGGGATGGCTAAAGCTACTGAGGATAGCCTCAACAAGTTCGGAGGAACGAAGGCTAACCCGGTCAGTAGAATGTTCTGGACCTACCCAGATACACAGGGCTACCACTACCATGAAGAGTGAGTATACCTTCGGAGGCGTGCACGACACAGTGGAACAGGTTCGAGAAGCTCACAACCAGCTATTCCTACTGCCCGGGAAGATCCGAAACACGAGTTCGGGCGCCGGTGCCAAAAGCTAAGGCCACGGAATTTCCCTCGAGATGATTGGGATGAGTGCGGTTATGCGGCAATTGTTCGAAGAAAGAAGTCAGTGCCGGACTGATTGATCTCGGCTCGGTCAAGAGATGATAGCGGCAATTGAGAAAAGGAAAACAAAAACGGCCACAGGTTCGAGTCATGAGGCCACCAATAGCGATGCCGCTAAGAATTGGGAAAGCTCTCTCGAGGCCCGTCCGCGACAGGAGGAAATGATCACCAAGCTTGGATTGGTCCCAGATCCCTTTGTGTCAATCTAGGACAAGTCCTCCCGAGTCTCTCTCTGTTAAGATCGAGTCTCTAGGGTCGTCCAGATGGCCTTACGCTTTGAAGACTACGAGTACGTAGCAAGCCTTTGTATTCCCTTTCGTTTTGAATGAAATGACGAACCTTTACGAGTATCCACTTGATTGCCACTTTAACTAATGATGAATTAATTAATAAAAAAAATTTTAATAATAATTCATTAGATAAAGAAAGCAGACACATTAAACAAAAAAAAATCAAACAACAAAAAAAAAGTCTTTAAAGCGAGGTTGTCGGGAAGAGAGGAAAATCGAGCCCAGTGCCAGAAGAGATTTTGACAAGTGTGAATTTGGGAGCTGCGGAAGAGCCTAAAGAGATGCGGATTTCTTCGAAGGTGGAAAGGATGCTCTGCAAAGTCCTACAAAATCCTCAATTCAAAGAAAGTTGCCCTCTTCATCAAAGAAAACATCATGTGCTTAGATACGGGTTGCCGTAGAAATCATTTCGAGATAATGGATCCCTTCGAAGAGGGAATGTGAAAGGTTCTTGGCGGAATTCCGAATAACCCGTCACAAGTCATCACCCTACGGGCCCCAAACCAACGGAGCCGTCGACGGCAAGCAAGACTCTGGAAAAATATCATCAGGAAAATGGTGTCGAGGTAGAGATTGGCGAGAAGTTACACTGGCACTGCGGGGCTCTGAGAACATCGGTCGAACGGCAAGCCCAGGGAAACACCTTTTGCCCTCACATACGGAGATGGAAGCCGTACTCCCAATCGAGTGGAAATACCCTCGCTCAGGTATCTTTGCTTTGGAAAGCCAAATCAACGAGGTCGAATGGCTCCCGAGTCGCCATGACGAATTGGCCCTACTAGACGAGCAGCCGAGGCGAAGGCCGTGGAACACATCCAGGGCCTACCAGAGGAAGAATGGCTAGAGCCTTCGACAAGAAAGTAAAGCATCGGGAGATCCGAGAAGGTGATCTCGTTCTAAAAGAAAAGCCCCGGTCAGTATCGACCCTCTCGGCAAATGGGAGCTTTGTATGGGTCGGGCCATATGTCGTCAGAAGATCTTCTCACGGAGGCGCTCATGCAACTTGCGGACCTCGACGGGGAATCCACTTTGTACACCCGGTGAATGGTGACAAGGCTAGCATGAGATACTACGCGTAAAAAAAAAAACAAAAAAAAAACAAAAAAAAAACAAAAAAAAAAACAAAAAAAAAGAGTGCTAAATTGCACCAAAAAAAAAAAACAAAAAAAAAAAACAAAAAAAAGAGTGCTAAAGAGTAATACTTGACTAGGTTAGAAACCCGAAAAGAGCGGCCTAGGTAAAAAACGGGGTTGCACCAAAAAAAAAACAAAAAAAAAACAAAAAAAAGTTCACCGGTTTGAACTACGAAGACTGAGCTCCTCAAAATGAGGAACGTGGCGGCCGAGGAAACGGTTCGGTCTAAAGCACAAATAAAAGCCATACTTTGGCATCAATACAATTGATCGAGACCATGAAAGCGTCTCGAAAAACTCTAAAGCAATTCAAATATTCATTACAAGTTAAAAGCTCTTTGATGAGTCTAAGCCCAGATTCATTCCTACAGCGGCAACTGCTAAAGGAAAACTAAGATACATAATCAAACTAATGTATGCGTCATGGCAAGAAAGGGATACTTGGAAACCTCGAGTCACTCCAAGCCACTCGTCTTGGTCTCTCCCTTCTTCTTCCCCCTCCAGAGTCTTTCTCTTACGAGCCCAGGAAAAATGTCGGTATTCCTCCTACCAAGCTCTGGTATAGGAACGGGGTCTATCAAAGGCCTCTGTCGGGGCCTTAGTAGCCACAGCGTCATCCCTCATCTCCTGTAACCTAGGCGGTAACATAGGAGCCCTCCTCTCTCTGTCTCTTGACGTAAGCCTCATAATCGGTCACGGCGTCTCCGCTCTGTCATGAGGATTGGCCCTCGCCTCGGCCCTCCTCCTCTCGAAGCTTGATCGGGTCCTCCGCGCCTGATGGCCTCACGCCGTCTCAAAATAACCACTTTGAGTCTCTCCCGAGATGCCCCTCGTACCAATCCGGGTACCCAGTGGTCGAGAACACCGGTCTCGGACGCTTTGAGAATGACAGGAGGAAAGGCATCGTACCTCCATGCTCGGGAAAGAAATGGAAACAGGGATCATCCATGGAAACGAGCCACCGCCACAGGTAGCTATATCATCAAAACCCTCCAAAGGAACTGCTCCAAGCCAAAGCGTCTCGGGACGAGCCGGAATGTAGAAGCGGGTGAGAAAGCCAGGAAGCATAACCACGGGGACAGATCTGAAGCACTCTGCGAGTCTCCACCTTGATGAGGCACCAACCATCGATATCTTGATGCGGCGACCCGCCATCAGCGCTCCCACGAGCCACGATCATCAAAATCTACATCGACACCTCTCACAGGCGAAAGTCGAGGCTGATCATATCGAGAGGTTTCGAAGAACCCCAAACGCTCCATCGGCCGCGGGGTCAAGAAAGCGGGCTGCCCCCAGTGCATGTACCGCCGTCCAGGTAGCTAATCTGTCGAGAGCATGAAAAGTCTCCCAAAGAATCAAAGGAACGACATCTACGCCGGGCGGCAATGGACGACAGCTGACATCCAGCGGAGATCGATGGCAAATCCCAGAAGGAATAGACCATGAACAAAGTGCCGAACATGCAAAGTGCAAAGGCATCCCAATAGGCGTCATCCACCAAGCCTAAGCCCCTAAATGCGTCGGGAAGACCGGAAATATCAAAATGGTCGGGACCGCGGATCATGCCTCGTGCTTCCTCAGGGAAAGATGAAGAAGGTTGCACAACTTGTCAACAAAAGAAGCTCCTCGGACAAAGGAATTGCTATCTCCTCCACCTCAGGACCTCAAAGCAAGGCAGAAATTCTTCACGGTCGGAACAATCTCGTTGAAGGAAAGGCGAAAGACATGCCTTCTAGTATCCCCAACGAAGAAGAAGCCCTTAAGAGGTCATAATCCGGAACCAATTCTTTGAGAGACCACAAGCATCGTACCTTGTACCGTTCTTCAAGAAAGACCTTCTCTCATGCATAATTTCAGGGACCAATCCTTGAACTTGTTGAAAAATGACATTTGGGACTCTTGGGACAATTTTGAGGAGCTTTTCTAAGGCTTTCCATGGTTTTTCTCTCTTCCTCCCGAAAATGGCTGTTTGAATTTGGAGGTTGAAGAAGATATTTGAATTTGAAATAAGCAAAGCCAGATTTAAAAGCAAAATCAAAGGGACGGTGTCGAATCTTTGTCCCCATCCGCGCGGATGGGATTGCTTCCCAGAAAAAAAAATCTGCAACTTGATCAGTTTGCTACACCAAAAAGGAATATTCCGTCGGTTGCTCGAAACTTGTGCAAAAACCCTCCCAAACCAGTCCATATACCAAACACCCTTGCAAAAAAAAAAACAAGGCTCATGCAACATTGCATTCATATTGCATTACATTCATAAAATAAAATCCTAAATTATTACATTCCAAAAAAAAAAAAGAGAGTGTGCATAAAAAAAAAAAAACAAACAAACATAAATAAAATCCTAAATTATTACATCAAAAAAAAAAAATGTGCATAATCTGTACAAATCTAAATCTCAAAAAAAAAAATCAATCGGAGTCTCCAGCACCCGATGTCTCCCCCCGGCCCCTCTTGCGACTCGGGCCCGCCTCCTCAGGAGCCACGAAAGTCTCGGGCTCGAGAATCGTCCTCATCTCCCGAGAAAGAGGCTCGTCGGGACCAACTAGGCACACTCGATAGGGTAAACCCGGATCCACGAAGAAGTCGTGCCCGAAGGTGAAGGCGTCAGACTCACGAACATACGGAGACGACCCACCGTGCCGCCAGACGTGTCCACTGCCGTGCGGATCCCCAAGAATGACGTGATCCGAAGGCGATGCCGCGGCGGTTGATCAATGAGAGGAGAAAAGAGGGGTCTCGGAAGAAGTCTCAGGGGAATAGGAGAAGCCTCCGTCGGACGGAGTGCGGCCGTGGTCTCCTCGCCCTAACTTTGAGGTGCCCGCAAGCAACCATCCTCAGTATGAATCTCTTAGCCCGATCACTTAGCTTCGTCGGTGTCTCGACGACCACCTCCAGCGCACAAAAGCAAGCGTCAAAAAAAAAAAAAAGTGATGCTAAAGATGATGGAAACAAAAGAAAGAAAAAGAAGGGGAAAAGGTGAAGCCATACCTTCATACCGGACGAGGCGGAGCTCGTGGAAGCGCTCGGGTGAGGGATCTGCACCCTCAATCGGACCCCATCTGGATGTAGGAAAAATCCGTCAAGTGCCGCGGGATCCCAAGCCCCTCCTCTCCAAAACTGAGGCATCCTCGGCCTCCTCGAGACGAACGTCGCATATGGCTCGATCGCCGCGAAGTCCAGAAGTCTTTGGCCTGCTCGGTAATCATCCCGGAGTCACGGACCGATCGCTCGGAGTGCATCATATCGGCGGGAGAGCTCCACGGTGTCCTCAAAGGCGAGTTCGCGCCATCTTCGGCGCGTCGCCCTCTCTCCCGAGATAGTAGGCGTCGCAAGTCGGGCCCTCGAAATCCTCCATTGCCTTGTCCGAGATCTCGGCGCCCTTCGGTGCGCTACCTCAAAACGATCCGGGGGAAGAATATCATCCCCTCATCCGTCTCGGCCTCAGTCGAAGGAAGGCAATCCGCGTACACGAGAGTCGCTACGCCCCACTGGAGCTTATCTTCTCCGGGCATGCTTGGACGAGGCTGCATGGCCGGATACGCCGAACGTACGCCTCATTTGCCTCCACCTTGCCGTGACGTGGAAAAACTCCAGCGCCCATTACACTGCGAAAGGTAAAAATCCAATCAATCCGGTGCAAATAAAAGTGCGTGCTCAAAGGAAAGAGGAAAGCAAAAAGAGAGCTTATACCTCGAGGCAAACTCGAAGCGTCTGCAGGGAGCTACGGCCTTCCCATTTGTATCTATCGAAGCGAAAGTACGGCTCGGCCCGGCCGGCCTCCCCCGGGAAATATCTCAGCCGTCTCCATGTCCTCCAAGGACCTCGGCAAGGCAAAGCTGCCGTCCACTCGGCATGCCCAAGAGCGTGCTCGAGAAAGGTAAACCGGAGGAAGGACCTGGCAATACGCTCGGCGCTAAACCTATCCTCCCCACGCCTCGTAACTCGCGATGGTCTCCACGATCTTGCCGAAGACCACGGCATACTCCGTCCCCATCCCCTTTTTGGGAATAGGGGAAAATCCAGAAGAGCACTGCGAGATGCGGCATCGCTGTAGCCATCTCTCCGCTCAATCTTTGCGTCCATTGAAGAGACGGACCGTGATCGCAGCATAGTCGGAAAGGCGTAACGGTCGCCTCGCCCCGAAGAAGTGGAAGGTGTGCCAGGTCGCGTCCACAGTCTTTGCGCCCAGCAAACATGAGCCCTTGCACTTAGGGAACTTGACCAGTCCCCTCGAGCACTCGACGAACTCCCGAGCCCCGTCTCAGACAACGATCTGTCTCGGACTCGGCAAAGCTCCTCGGCCCGCATCGGAAGCCGATCCCACAAGTCAATCACGAGACTCCACCGATCCTCGAGTCTTCATCTTGTTCAATTGCTCCGTCACAAAACGGTTTCCGCCTGTAAAAAAAAAAAAAGAGAGAAAATGTCAAAAGATTGCATTTACATTAAAAAAAAAAAAAAATTGACAAACATAACTTGGCATACGATGAGCATAGCCCCATTTTTTCTCGCATGAAAAGAAAACAATTTTCGGTAAGTCCCAATGCATTCATCAAAAAAAAAAAAAAAAAAAAGGATGCATTCCTACGGAAGTAAAAAACTCCGTCCCATTTTCCAAAAAAAAAAAAAATGCATACATGCATTATCATCCATGCTTACATCTGACGCGGAGGAAAAATCAAGTCCCACTTTTCAAAAAAAAAAAAATCCTAAACATACATACATCTCATATTGGCAAAATGCCCATTCTTTCCAAACAAAATGCATGCATTGCATCGTCATTCAATCATTCATATCAAAATTCAATTTCAAAAAAAAAAAAATCATCATCAAAAAAGAACATGCAATATTCAATTTCAAAAAAAAAAAAAAATCACAATTCTTTGAATTTTTCACATATGCAATTTTTCGATTAAAAAAAAAAATGTGCGCAAAAATGCCAATTCTTTTCCCGAAGCAAAATGCACATTTTTGGGACACTCACAAATTCATTGCAACATTGCATATCATCAATATCAATATTCAATATTCAAAAAAAAAAATTCAAAAATGCCAAAAATTTCAAACAAAAGAAATCGACAAGAAAAGGATCGAGAGGATTCGAAGTATATACCGGGTTCGGAGATGCGGATCAGAAACCCCGATGTTGCCAAAAGCAATCGGGGGTAATCTTTCTCATAGCCCAGGTGCGAAAGATTGTAATGCCTCCTCCTATAGGACGAGCTCCAAATCGCCTCTCAGCTCTAGGACCACGTCCTTGGCAGCTTGAAAAGCGCCTTCCCCGTGTTCCATTGCTTTCGAAGGAAAATCAAGAAAATCGGATGAATTTTGAAGCTCTAGGGCCAAAATAGCATGGTGCTTTCTCCTCGGTCTTTCTCTCTACATGACAATCTCAAGAAATTGGGTGAGGAAAGAAGAAGGGCGTTGGCCCAAGTGAATTAATACCCTGACTTTCCATCCCCTATCCGCGCGGATGAGATTACTGGTCAAAATGACCCTTTTATAAAATTCCCGGACTGCGCAATTCGGTCAACTTGACAAAGTTAACCAAAATGTAACCAAAGTCGGCCCCTTGTCGAAAATCTACCACCGGCGGATTAAAGCGTAAGGCAGGAGTGCCACTGAGAAAGATAACGAGATTGGTATCTTTCATCACAAAATTGCCCACGTGTTAAAACGTAAGGCAAGAGTGACCGAGAAAGATAACGAGGTCCAGTATGTTTCATCAAAATGCCCATGATGGAACGTAAGGCCAGGGTGCCCATGAGAAAGATAACGAGATCATATTATCTTTCATCAAATGTACCCCCGGCCGATCGAAGCGTAGGACAGAGTGACGCGAGAAGATAATGCGGTTAAGATATCTTTCATCGAAATCTTTACTCCGGCCGAGTCGAAGCGTAGGCAAGAGTGCCCGACGAGAAAGATAGCGAGATCGATATCTTTCATCGAAAATTATCTGACGCGGTGGAGTAAAGCGTAAGGCCCAGTGAGTGCACAGAAAGATAACGAGATTAAAGTATCTTTAAATCAAAATAGATCCCCGGCGAGATCGAAACGTAGGACAAAGTGCCCGAAGAAAGATAACGAGATTCAATATCTTTCATCAAAGTACCCAGCGATAAAAGCGTAAGGCAAGGTAAACAAGAGAAAGATAAACGAGATTAGTATCTTTAAGTCGAAAATTACACCCGTGAGCCGGGTCGAAGCGTAAGGCCAAGGAGTACTAGGAAAGATAACGAGATCAGGTATCTTTCATCGAAAATGTACCTGGCGATCAGCGTAAGGCCCAGGAGTGACGAGAAAGATAGCGAGATTATTATCTTTGAAATCAAAAATTACTCCGCTGATCGAAGCGTAAGAGTAAGTGCCACGAGAAGAATAACGAGATCACGGTATCTTTCATCAAAATTATCGGCCAGGCGTTAAAGCGTAAGGCCAAGGTGCCCTGAGAAAGATAACGAGGTCGGTATCTTTCATCAAGTAAGTATCCCCGGCGATAAAAGCGTAGGACCAGAGTGACAGGAAAGATAAGGAGATTAGTGTCTTGTATCAAAATCTTACTACGTGATCCGAAGCGTAAAAATGGCAAGGTGCCACTGAAAGGAATAGCTTGAGATCAGTATCTTCTCGAAATGTCCAGCGATCGAAGCGTAAAAGTAAGGCAAGTGCCACGAGAAAGATGCTTGAGATCTGGTATCTTTCATCGAAAATTACTCGGCTTGATTGACGTAAGATCGATGCCCGAGAAAGATAACGAGATCTAGTATCTTTAGGCGAAAATATATCCCCGGCGAGTAAAACGTAAAGGCTAGGAGTGCCACTGAGAAAGATAACGAGATTACAGTATCTTTCAAGTAAAAATTGCCCCGGCGATAAAGAAGCGTAAAGGCCAAGGTGCCACTGAGAAAGATGCTTGAGATTAGTATCTTTCATCAAAAAATTACCCCCGGCGAGTCGAGCGTAAGGCCAAGTGCCACGCGAAAGGAAAGATAGCTTAGGATCCCGTATCTTTCATCAAGTAAATGTCCGGCCGAGTCGAAGCGTAAGGCCAGGTTCCCAGAACGACGAATACATCGAGATCCCCGTTATCTTTGAAATCCCAAATCAAGTTAACGGCGATCCCAAGCATCAGAGTGCCGAAAATACTCGAGTAGTATCGAGATCCGTCGGTTTCGAACTACGCCCGGCTTGATTCCGCTAGGGATACGTAGGTAGGCCAAAGTGCAACATTAGGTCCGGCCCCTGATCTTTCATCAAAACGGTCGCCCTATCCTTCGGCGATCGAGCGTAAGTCCACTTAGAAAGTGGCCCCATTTCAGATAAGGTCCAGGCGCCTCCAAAGTATCATCATTAAGGTCAGGCGATAAAAGCCATCGTCATTAAGGTCAGGCGCCTAAAAGAAAGCCATCGTCATCGAGAGCGTCCCAGGCAAGGCACCTAAAATTACCCGTGATCGAAGTCGTGAGGCACCTAAGACGCCTATCACTCAGAGAAAGCGATAACAGTGGGCACCTAACGCGCATCTTTCATAGGCACCAGATCCGTATCTTTAAATCAAAAATTACCCCAGGCGAGATCAAACGTAAGGCCAGGAGTCCCAGACCCTAGAAAGATGGTCATTCCAGTATCCCTTCAAATCCAAAGCCATCGACGGGCAGAAACGTGGTCATCTCTAGAAAGATCCCGATCGAGATTACGTTTCTTTCCCGTAAGCCAAAAAGGCTAACCCACGAACTCGCTCACCAGGGTTCGAGGAACCAAAACGCCATCGAAATCTCGAGATCCCGAAGAACTCGAACTACGAAAGCTTGATTCCCGGCCCGGGATACGTAAGGTAGCTATCATTAGGTCAGCCCCTCGAGCATCAGATCACACGGTCACCCTCTCTTATCGGTGACCAAAATTGCACCTTCGGCGAGGTCGCAGGCAGACGCCTTGTAGCTCAAATTGAGTCCGAGGAATTTTCGTTGAAAAAGCCATCTCGTATCATTTAAGGTGCGAGGCACCTAAAAGCCATCATCATTAAGGTCAAAGTGAGGAGTAAAATCCGCCATCTTCGAGTCCGAGGTCACCTAAAAAGCCATCTCCCAAAAAGAAAAACGGAATCTAAAATATCACTAAAAGAAAGCGAAATAAATCGTAGGCAAAGTTTGCGTCAATTTGAGATCTCTTATAAAAAAGATTATTCCGAGGTCGAGCTTTAGCGAAAGCGTGCCGATCTAATGGGACCTGAGAAAATCACAGTCATTTGGAGTCCCGATCACGGCTAAAAAGCCGTAATTTTCGAGAGGCACCTAAAAAGCCATCGAGGTCCATGAATAAGAAGCCATCTCTTACTCACACCAAATAGTTAACGAGTTTCTTTACGGCGATAGGTGAAACGTGGGAGAATTCTCGAATTGTCGGACCTTTTCTGCCATCTTTCTGAGTCATACTCACCTCGCGCCATCTCAGGGATACGTAAAGGCACCTAGACACTCACGGCCTGCGATTCAAACACGCAATCGAACACAACGTAGGTAAGCTGAAGCCCGTCATTGTTCCTAGGCGCCTAAAATCTCATCCCGTAGCGGATGCATCATTCCCGGCTACAAAAATGGGTCATCTCTTATTCATCTTCTTTCTCGATCTAGGCGAGAACTCGATCACCAGTTCAGGCGCCTAAAGCCATCTCCGGGTCGTCGGGAACTACTGCTCAACTATTTTTCAAAGCTTGATTCCCATTTCGTTACTATTAAAAACGAAATGCTCTTTCATAAACCAGCCAAAAATGGAGCCATTTTACTAAGCCATTATCGAACTTCCTTGATTTGGTAAAATCCCCTCGTCAGAGCGAAGGTAAAGAAATGCTTAGTTCCTATCCCCCAAGGGGCATTGTTGATTTTGGTATAGAAAAGTCAGGCCAGTAAACCATGGTCTAAAATTCCTAACTGATCACTAAGCAAAAGCGGAGAATGGGCATTATTTAATGGTCATAAAACCTTAAAATAACTTAATTTAACTCTTGAGAAACAAGCAGAACTTTCTCAGTGGTCAGTCCATGGGTCTTAATTTTGGACCTAAAGATGAACTTGGAACCTTTGTCCACGACCGAAGCTTGAATTTCAAAATCAAGCTTTCAGACATATTCTTTGACCTTATTTTTGGGTGCACTCAAACGGTGCCTCTTTTCACATTTTTCTTTCAGAATAGACCTAGTTCGTCAGCTTCTGGGATATCCAGATTGTCATATTTTGGAGGGCTATAAATTGAGCCCTCAAATCACAGAAATGGATTTTCGAAGGAACAAGAATACGGCGAAAGTATATAACGAAAGTCTACGGCGTTCATTCTCTCAAGAATTCATCAGATTATGAAGTTTTAGGTGAGATCCATTTCAAAATCTGGGCTGCATTTTCGTCCACAGCTATGACTTCTCAACTTCAAAAAGGTTTTTTTGGTACCCTCAAATCTCAAACTCAAAAATTCTCTCCAAGAAAATCATGGGATCAGTTTAAAGTCTTAAACAAGAACCCAAGTTGTTTGTTACTTTTTCCAGTTTCAACTTATTTTAGCCAAAAACACATTGCACACACAGCACAAACGAAATGTGGCATTTTGGAAGACTCGTTTCTCTGAGGCGCTGGAGATGCCTGCTCATCTCCATTCCGATCGCATAACAAAGATCAACATTATTTCGATCTCGGGTTCTTTCAATCTTTTTGCACTATTCAAAATTAGAAAATGGCGTAGCTAGTTTTAGGACCATTTTTCAATGGAACGCAGGAAAATCTGAGAATTTCAAAGGCAACACACATCGTTATTTTCCCACCGTCCCTCCTTTCTTTTATAACATGTGAAAAATGCTTCAACATCTCCCATTTTTAACACTCCTACAATGGTTTCAGCCTCCAAGTTTTTCAAACACTCAAATATTATAGTGATGGTCTTCAAAACACAAGGACAATAGGGAAACCAAGAATGACACTTCTGGATGTCCTAATCATCCATGCACCCCGCCAAAACTTCATATTTTGAAGCAATAATGTAGTTTCGGTGGACGTCAAATGTCAAAGCAATTGTCTCAGATTCTGCTAAGAAGATCACATGGCACAAATGTCTAGTAATTTTTCATCTTCTACAAAGATCCAACATATATTTTGCATAAAGTCTCTTTGCAAAGATGCACTTTCAAAACCCCCTTAGAGAAATACTTTTCTGTTTCTTTTTTTTTTTTTTTACATCCAAAGCACTTTATATCTTTCAGTATACGAAGTTATAAAGATTTTATCACCTGGGTGGAGGAAACTCATCTTTACCCCAAATTTTTACTTTGTAAATCACAGAGATGATTTATGAATGAGAATTTAGTGATCACTAACGAAACAACGTTTTTGGGCAAGCATCCAGATCTTTAATCTGAGGTTTTCCGTTTAGTTGACCCTCAAATCTTCTCCAAAAGTTGAGACTAAAATTCCAGTCCAATTTTCCCAGACCTCATCGATTGTCTTCAAGAGTTAACAGTGCAGAGTGCTACAACGAAGTTTCAGCGTGTCTCTGAAAGTATCGGTGTAAAAGTGTCGGTAGCCAGGTTCTAGCGAGAGTTTTCCAGACCCTATTTTTGTTAAAAGCTAGCAAATCTTCAAAATATAATGGTGAAAACTGCTTCACCTTTTCGTTATTCAGAGGCACTGTTAGTTCAGAAACTTTCAGATTCTCTGAGGCTCTGAGAAGCCTAAGGTTTCTTGGCATTAACGCTTTACCAAATCTTCTCCAAAAACAATCCATTTCAAAATCAGGTGTCTGCTGCCATTTTCTTCTGGCAGAAGTGACTTCTCAACTTCAAAGGTGACTTTGAGTACCAAATCTCAAACCAAAATTCTCCAAAAAATCATGGGATCAGTTTAAAGTCTTAAAAGACATCCCAATTTTTACTTTTTCCAGTTTCAACTTATTTTGGCCAACACACACATGCACACACACACACAAATGATTTTCAGCTTGGAAGACTCGTTTTTACGAGGCGCGTCGGGTGCACACTAACGTCCTTCCCGACGCGTAACATGACCTCCGAACCTAAATCTCTGATCTCGGGCTTTTTTCAAAGTTTTGCCCTTCAAAATTAAAATGGCGTGGCGACTCCGTTTTTTCCGGTTTTATTTGGTTTTTCAAAGAAACGCAAAAATCGAATTTTTCCCGCGAAAAAGGCAACACATCGTTACACCTAGCATCCACCTAGCGCTTTTTAGAACCTTGTTTGCAGGTATGTTTTCTACCCTTTCATTTTAGTTGTACTTTAAGTTTTAAAGTGATTTTGTAATTTTAATATGTCTTTTACATAAAAAGGTGAGGAGGAACGTTTGGAGTTTGGACAGGTTTGTGGTTTGGACCGCGGTCTACACCGCAGTTCGGACCGCGGTTTGAACCGCTTAATGGAACCGCGGTTTGAGACCGAATCGAACCAAACCGAGGTGGTTTGGTTTGATTCAGTTTGAAATTTTCCATGGTTCGGTTTGGTTTGGAATTTCTCCAAACCGAGTACTAGCGATTTGGTCTCTAAATTTGTCCAAACCGAACCATTTACACCGCTAACAAACATGGTGTCTGATGGTCATACCGCAACTTCCTCCAGTGATCCAATGCTTGTGAATACAGTAAGAAACGCCGAGGCAGGTGCTGGAAATCGCACTGCAAACTTGCCTCCTCCTCCACCTGGCAATCCCACTAGGAGGGTCACTCGCTCCAACAGCGTGGCTGATGGTGCAGGCTTACAAGATGGGAGAAGGCAGAAAAGTCCCATACTTGATCAAGGGGCAAGCCGGCAAGCTAAGAAAGTCCAAACAGGTCGAACAGTTGCAAGTAACATTGCAGGTCCCTCAACTAATCACCCTAGTAGGAACACGGGGGCCTGCAAGGACATCCTCTACTACAAAACTTTCCTCGATATGGGATTGACAGATGCAAGGTTATCACCTTATTTAGGTCAGTTAGAGGGCTTCACCAATCACAGGGTCAACGCCAAGGGCAGGTTGAATTAGAGGTCGCCATCGGGCAGCATCCTTTGAGAACAACTGCTAAGGTAACATTTATAGTCATTGATGTTATAAGTGAATACCATGCAATATTAGGTATACCTGGACAGGTCGCTCTGGTCCAAAAAGAAGAGGGAGTTGGAGATTGATACTCCAGAGGCAAGCTGGAAGTTCTCAAAGTCTGTCACCACTACTTCCAAATTATCAATGATCTAATAAAGACGACCTATCCCTCACATGAACACGTCATGACTGAGCCGACACGTCTCTTTGAAAACACTGAGGTCACGACAGATACAGTTTTGGTCGACCAAGTCATCATAGGCGACCTATGCCTCCAAGTCAACCAAAACTCAGGGGCCTCCAATGGAGAAATAGCTGATGAGCCAGATGACATGATTGAAGAAGAAGCTCCACACTTGGGAGCTGAGGAAAGAAGAAGGGTCAGAGAAATCATTATGGAAACTCTGCAGTTTAGAGACAGCCCAGAACTAGAACCAGTCGACGAGCTGGAAGAGATAGAAGCCAACCCCGACCAAATAATCAAAATAGGGAGACAACTGTCACCAAAAGAAAGGGTGGAGATAGTCGAACTATTGAAGGAAAGCACAAACGTTTTTGCTTGGAAGGTAGAAGACATGAGGGGAATCAAGGAGGAGGTTGTAGTGCATCGCCTGGAGGTCAACCCCACCATAAAATTCAAAAGCTGAGAGTTTTTGCTACAGACAATGAGATGGACATCAAACAAGAGGTAAACAAACTCCTTAGTGCATGTATAATAAAAGAGGCATCTTACACTACTTGGCTGGCAAACGTAGTGATGGTCAAGAAGGCCAACGGAAAAGGGTGGATGTGTGTCGACTTCACCGACCTGAATGTAGCTTGCCCAAAAGACAACTACCCACTCCCACGGATTGACAAGTTGGTTAAATCAATAGCTGGACATGCCACACTCAGCTTCCTCGATTCTTATTTAGGGTACCATCAGATCAGGATGCACGAGGATGAAATTGATAAGACTGCCTTCCAAGCTGCTAGAGGGGTATATTGCTACACAAAAATGCCCTTCGGGCTGAAGAATGATGGGGATACTTATCAACGGATGGTGAATAAAGTCTTTGCTACTCAGATTGGCCGAAACATGGAGGCCTACATCGATGACATGGTCATCAAAACCAAGGTTGGTCATCAAGTGGTCGACCTAAGGGAAACGTTCGCCAATCTGCGAGCAAATGACATGAAACTGAATCCGAGCAAGTATGTGTTCAGAGTAGCTGCTGGCAAGTTTCTGGGGTTCATGGTATCTCAAAGGGGTATTGAGGCTAACCCGAAGAAGATAAAGCTTTGGTAGAGATACAGGAACCAGCATGCATCAAGGAGCTGCAAGGCTGAACGGTAGGGTGGCAGCTTTGGGTTGCTTCATAGCTAAGTCGGTAGAAAGGTCTCTCCCCTTCTTCAAAACTTAGGGGGATGAAACACTTTGAGTGGACGACTGAATGTTCCTTATCGTTCCAACAACTCAAGGAATACCTAGCCTCTCCCCCATTACTGAGTAGCCCAGTCCAAGGAGAGAATTTGTATGTCTACCTATTAGCTGGAGATCGAGTTGTGGCTGCAATGTTGGTCAGAGAGGAAAATGGCCTTCAAAAACCAGTTTATTATGTGAGCAAGGCCTTGTCGGACGTGGAAGGAAGATACTTTAATGCTGAGAAGGTTGCCTACGCCTTAATGGTTGCAGCCAAAAAACTACAAGCATATTTCTCAGCTCACCCCATTATCGTGCTGACCAACGCTCCTCTGAGGAAGATATTGCATAAGCCAGAAAGTTCAGGTCAACTACTTAACTGGTTAATAGAATTGACGAAATTTGACATTAAGTACAAGCCCCGAAAAGCTTTGCAAGCTCAACCTTTGGCGAACTTCGTGGTCGAGCTTACATTCACCAAGAAAGATAATAAGGAGAACACCCCAAAGGAGAGCTTGAAGGGAAAAGAACAGTCGAGTCAATATATAGTGAACTTACCCATTGACTGCCGGAAGGTTTACTCTAATGGATCTGCAACCAAGAATGTCAGTGGAGTTGGGATAGTATTGATCGAGCCAGAAACTGGAAAGGCCTTTAAGGAAGCTTTGAGGTTCAAATTCCAAGCCTTCAATTTCCAGGCCGAGTATGAGGTCTTGATTACAACGATTGAATATGTCAGATGCTTTGGGGCGACAAAGATCAAAGCTCATTGTGACTCCCAGTTGATCATGAATCAATTCAAAGGTGAGTATGAAGCGATCAACTCTATCTTGATCAAGTATTGCAAGTTGGTCAAAAAGTTGGTCCAAGACTTAGAATTTTGAGAGATACAAAGGGTAGGCAGCGTGGAAAGAACAACTTAGCCGACTTACTCTTCAAACTAGCCACTTCGGACGAGCAACATGGAGAACCAATCTCATACTTAGAGCATCCAGCATATGAAAGAGTGCAGGTTCTATGCTCAGTCAATAGCTCTAAGTGTTGGATTGTAGAAATGAAAGCCTACATTGAAACATGCGAGCTACCAGCTGACGAGCAAAAGGCAAGAACAATCAAGAAGAAGTCCCCAAGGTTTGCTATACACGGGGATGCATTATTCAGAAGGTCATTTTTGAAACCATTACTGAGGTGTGTTCACCCTATGGATGTTCCTCAACTCTTACTCGAAGTGCATTGTGGGGTATGTGGTGGACACCTGGGGACCAGAACTTTGGCAGAAAAGATACTCACTCTGGGATACTAGTGGCCTCATCTAAGGGAAGATGCTCATGAGTTCGTGAGAAAATGTGACAAATGTCAGAGGTATGCCGACCTACCAAAGCTCCCAACAACCGAACAAACACCGGTGATCTCAGCTTGGCCGTTCGACGTGTGGGGGTAGATTTGATTGGACCCTTCCCACCCGTCCGTGGATATTGCAAGTACGTTATTGTGGCCATTGATTACTTCATAAAATGGATTGAAGCATAGCCTTTGGCAAAAATAATAGAGGAAAACGCCATCAACTTCATCCACGATTACATTTGGTGCCACTTTGGGGTGCCACATTCAATTGTTTCGAACAACGGGCTACAATTTTCTATAGCTTTCGAGACAGAAATGAATAGGCAGGGGGTGAAACATTAGAAGTCATCAGTTGCTTATCCACAAGGTAATAGACAAGCAGAAGCATCAAACAAACTGGTTTGAACAACACTAAGTAAGGGCCTCATTGGTCGAGGTGGAAGGTGGTTGGACGAATTACCCCTTGCTCTTTGGGCAGTTCGCACAACCACTCGGGGGCCTACAAGGGAAACCCCATTTTCCCTCACTTTTGGGTCGGAAGCTATGGCACCCGCAGAGCTACGAATTCCTACGGCTAGGGTGGCTTTATTTGATCAAAGTCAGAATAACTCTAACAGGCTGCTCGACTTGGACTTACTAGACGAGAAACGGATGACTGCTCAGCTCAAAACGGTAAACTACAAATAGAAAACTAAGGGTTATCACGACAAGAAAGTCAGGAAGAGGTCGTTCAACATTGAAGACTACGTGCTAAGGAAGATCGAGGTAACTAGAAGAAAAGTTGAACATAATAAGTTATCTCCGAACTGGGAAGGACCCTACATCGTCACTAGATTTTTTAAGAAGGGGACCTACATGATTGGCCATCTGAATGGTGACGAACTAAAACATCCTTGGCATGCTAGCCACTTAGTTAGATATTATTTCTGATTAATCATTCTATGTAACGGCCTAATTCATCAATAAAATGGAAGTTATATCCACAAGTTGTGTCACACTTATGCTTTATTCAACTCAAATCCGACTCTTGGTCGATCTCAAAATAGTTAAACAGACTCGACTGAAGTCCTAAGTCAACCTCGTTCTTAAACAGGTTTGTCTGAAGACTTAGGCCAGTCTCGTTCCTTAAACAGGCTCGACCAAATTCTTAAGTCAACCTCGTTCTTAAACAGGTTTGACTGAAGGCTTAGGTCAATCTCGTTCCTTAAACAGACTCGACTAAAGTCCTAAGTCAACCTCATTCTTAAACAGGTTCGACTTAAGACTTAGGTCAGTCTCGTTCCTTAAACAGGCTCGACCAAAAACTTAAGTCAACCTCGTTCTTAAACATGTTCGACTGAAGACTTAGGTCAGTCTCGTTCCTTAAACAGGCTAGACTAAAATCTTAAGTCAACCTCATTCTTAAACATGTTCGACTGGAGACTTAGGTCAGTCTCGTTCCTTAAACATACTCGACCAAAATCTTAAGTCAACCTCGTCCTTAACAGGTTCGACTAAAGACTTAGGTCAGTCTCGTTCCTTCGAGCAAACTCAACTAAAACCCTAGTCAGCTTCATTATTGACCAACTGATCTGACTAAGAATTTGGTCGCTCTTCTACTTAATCTAGTTCGACAAAAAATAGATATACGGATCAAAACAAAATGGTTCTAACAGTCAATTAGCATTAATAACAAGTCTCCCTAAAGACGGGCCAGGACTTGCACAAATTCAAAATACAAATGTTATTAATTGAACTGCCTCCCAAAACCGGGCCAAGGCAGTGACAAACAAAATACAATAAGGACAGATTGTTTGAGACTTGTTCATTACAAAACCAGAATAAATTCAAAAAGAGGATCAACTGTCTTGGCCGTCATTGGTTTGCTCTTGGTGCTGCTCTTGGTGCTTGACCTCATGAAAGACTTGGTCTTAGCTGACCTCATCCTCTTCATCAGCTTCATCAGCCTCCTCCAGCTCTTGAAGTATGGTGTTGAAGTTCCTCTATTCAACTGAGGGGCGACCCAAGGCTCTGTTCCATCTTCAGCATTCTGCTGGGCTATGCCGGCCAAGTCATTGTCAGTAAAGGGGACAAGGGAGTGGCCAGCTCGAGCTGCCATATCATACTTCTCTGGAAAGGCCCACTCAGCCAGTTTTTCAAGGGGCAGCTCGGTTGAAGGATCCACCACTACACGCCGGGCCATATGTTGCTGACCTACATCATAGAAATCCCTAGCTCGGGATACTATGATGTGGCAGCATTTATCACTGTTCTTGAACTACTCCACGATGGCTTTCTCCCTGGCCTGAGCCTCCTTCTCCCATTCGAGTCGGGCAGCTCGCTGGTCTTAACTCATCTTGATCACACGAGCATTACTCTCTTGGACCAATGTAGTCAGCGTATCTAGACAGCCCTCCAACTTGGCATTCTCATGCTTGGCTACAGCAGCTTCCTCCTCCGTATTGGCCTTGATAGAAGTAAAAGAGTCCACTTGTTCCTGAAGAGGAGCAAGCTGCTCCCTTGCCAACTTCAGATCAACAAGGGCTTTATCGCGCTCCTTCTCAGAATTTGAATATGCAGCCCGAACGGCACGGGACTCAGAGTCAGAGTCGGAGTCTGCAAGTCTCTCCCTAAGCTCAGCGGCCTCCCTGGCCTTCCTCGAGTATTTTACAGAAGCTATGTGCTCCTTCTCAACAGCAGCTCTCCAGCTACTTTTGGTTTGTTCAATCAAAGCAAGAGACTACAAAATATATATATATACAATCAGTACAACAATTATCAAAAGTACAATGACCAAAAGCATGACGACCAAATGAAACAGAAAGTAGAAAGTGTGAAAAGCACAAGTATTAACTCGGAGTGAAGGGGGCCCGACCTATCACTGAACTCTTCTGGAGTGAGTCCCTCCTCAGCAAATTGGGCTAGCAGATCTCTATTTGCATCCCTCCTCACAACAACTTGCCCCAATCCCAGCTCGGGATAGTGGTGGCTTAGGCTATTAAGACCTGTGAGGGGAGGGACATCACTAAGCCTCTCCACCAAGGCCTGCACTTCATCAGTGTTTCTATATTGGGGAGCTAGAGGTGGAGGTTGGCTGGAGGCAGAGGCCGCAGCTTGGGAGGTGCCAGCTCCATCAAGATCTTGGTCGACACGCGACCTTTTCTTTAACTGATTCAGAGGAAGGGCATCCCCATCATCTTCTTGCTCGACATCCTCAAGCACCAAGTCAACAAAGTTAAGGGGAACGGTCCCAGCTGGTTCATGATGTGGCTCAGAGCCCGACGCTAGCTTGTTCGAAGTGTCGACCTCCCCCTCTGCCCCTATTACTTGAACTTGGGGGGCCTGCTCTATTGGCTCCACTGGCCCAGTCCCATCTATGGGGACCATCCCAAAGCCGACCTTGGGGAGCAGCCTATTCCTATCCTCAGCCTCCTTTTCACGGCTAACACGGGCATTGGCAGCTCCGTTGGCCTTTTTGTTCATCCTCCTATCACCCAAATTGATGATGCGATTCATGTTGGCTTCTTGTTCGGGGGTAAGGATTGCATGATCAAAAAAGGAAACAGTTAGAAAAAGAGATATATGATCTGGAATAGACGGGTTAAGGAAGAAAGAAAGTAAATACTTAATCGCCATAGTGTGACAAGTTTCTACAGTGACCATGCTTCTTCTTACAGATGTGACATTGGGATTCAAACCTCTCCCTCTCGTGTATCACCCAGTCCGGATACCTAAGGCTAAGGATGATCGGCACTAAGGGGGCTACCTCTCCATCCCCTCCTAGCATCATTCCAGCTTGAATGAAATAGTCTTTGTCCGACCCTAGGGTGGCCCAGCTTATGGTGCTCCTCCGAGCCACCAGCGTCAACCTACGAGTGAGCTCCCCGCTCCACTCTGGGACCCATTATTCATCCTCCTTCATTGGAGGCGTATCAGCCTCAGACAAGGGAAATTGACATCCCTTCTTACTTTCAACAAGTATCAGATGGGCATTCCACCTAGAAACTTTGTCTGGAAAATTGGTAAATAGTTTGGGGGCTTTGGCTTTGGCCGGGGTGCTAATCCCAAAGGTTTTATCATTCACCACC
The DNA here is from genome assembly GCA_022495995.1 of Adenophora triphylla var. japonica. NCBI lineage: Eukaryota > Viridiplantae > Streptophyta > Magnoliopsida > Asterales > Campanulaceae > Adenophora > Adenophora triphylla. Next base: position 423,215 of record JAFEMH010001578.1, on the reverse strand, counting down.
ACCTTGAAAAACCTCCTAAAAACATGCATGCAAGGTTCATACCCAACAAACCTGCAAACCATGGCGAAGCACACTAGCACTCTAACTGTGTTGGCACCTAGTTGCATGGGGACAGTGGTCAAGCACTCCAAAAATTCGCAGATGAAAGAATCTAAGGGTAGGCGTAGGCCGTCCTCAAATTGTCCATAATAAAAAGCAACCTTGGCCAGATTCAGAGCCCAATGCATCCAAGATTGGGCCTTCCTTTGCCTCTCGGTGAAGTGAGTTAGGTAGATGTCGTCTCTGGGGACCTCAAAGAAGTCGTGCAAGATTTTGATCCTTGATTCTGCATTCTTCCTACCCACTTCCGGCCTGGGGGCCACATAGCATCTCTCATTGCGGCCTTGGACGATTGTCGAGCAAAATGCATTAACAATGTTTTCGGAAGAGGAGCTCGACGATGCAGAAATAGATGATCCTTGAGCTGTCATATATACAGAAGACATAGAAACATGGGAATCAATCCTAGTTGACGTATGTTTCGAACTACCTATGGGCGACCTAGATTCCTAGGAATTCCAATCTCTCTCTAAGAAAAGGTGGTTTGTTGGATTTGATGTAAAAGATAATGAGGTGGTCTATCTGTTTGTTGAAGAGACGGAAACGGACAATCCATAGATCGTCTGCCTCCAAATCCCCCATACTCTCTCCAGCCGAAAACCCTACCTCACCATAAAACAAACCCCGTCTATCTAAGATGGTAATACACTCCTCCCTCGTTAATTCCACCCATGGGCCTTCTAACCTTTTGTAAACCCTAAGGTTTAGGGAGTTGTACCCGTACCTAACACCCAGCTGGCAGCCAAAGATTCTAGCCATGGCGGAATTGAAGGAAAAGATTGAAATTAAACCTAAATACAAAGGAATTGAGGGATGCCTTGATTAATTCGGAGAAGAGGGGACTCGAAGGTGAAACGAAAGCTCGATTACGCCAGAAACGGGATTTCCTTGCTTTTTATTCTTGCTGAGTACTTGAGGAATTTGGGATTTGTAAAGTTTGTAAAGGAAAAAGTTTTCTCCTTTTATATGTTTCCAAAACCTTACCAGAATTGGAAAGGGTAAGAGACACGACCGTTATTCCGTCAGTTATTGCCCAGCACCGGTTCCCAAGATGGTCTCCTTTCCATGCTTATTAGGAAAGCGATTCCTAACACCGGTTCTTTAATTAAAAGAAGATAGAAGAGCAGTTACGCCTTTTTCTAATCCCGAATAAGCATCTAAGAACCGTACAATCATTACGAAAATTGCAGCGCAATAATTAGTGTGTCAGATCGACGAAAATCAATGGTCGAGATCGACTTACATCCACTCAGTCGAACATCCAACAGCGAGATGTGCAAGCCATCAAATTTTTATATAACTTCCTGATCAACAAAGTCAACACAGAAAGTTGGGGGCCACTGAACGGAATAAAAATGACGGGCCAGACCCAACGAATGAAGCCCAACATATCAGACATCACCAAGACGCTATTATGGAGTAGGCCAGCCCAATTGCTACAACGCCCACGGCCCAACGGCAAAGATCAGTCGACCTAGCTCATTGTCCGACCATCTTTGGTTCCGACCTACCTTCGTTCGACATACGATCATTTACTTGTACAATTTCAATCAAGCCACATCACAAAGTCCGGTCGACTTCGAATACTCAAGCGACCTCGACCTACCAACACGTACGTCCTTCTACGTCGTTATTTGTAACCGCCTCTTACATTCTCGGAGACAGTTACGCCCACTACATCTCCGTGATTCTAGGGATTTACAATGATCCCATGACACCACTATAAATACCAGTCAACATACAATATTAAAGGGTAATGCCTTATTTACTATTATGAATTCTACGTGATTCATTTCAGTTTATAAGCTCAATACATCATATCTCATCATCACGCCAGAGGATATTAGCCGGAGACAACCCGGCAAGTCGTTTGTTCGTGGTTTCAGGTTATTTAGCTGGAGATCAACCTAATTGCTGGGCTAAAACTGATCTGGATCATTTTCTGCGTCATCACATCTTATATTTTAATTCAAACTTTGATTTATATATAGTGAAATATAAAATTTTGGGATCCTATTTTCGACTAAATTTTCAGGGGCTTTAAGCGACCATCTCACTTGCCCATCCACATGTTCGAGCCTGAGTTTCTGGTAATTTCAGAACACAAACAAATATGGTTAATTTAGACCTTTTTTTTTAAACAAGTTAATTTTTGTTTTGATTTAAACATTACATTTTGAGCTTGTTTTTTGTTTGTGAGTTCCGAAACTAAGGGAGATGATTCAAAAGTTTAATTAAATGAAAAAAACTTATGTGAGAACACTATGACCCATCTCATGGATGAGATGGATCATTTTTGACCCATGACCCAGCCCATTAAATCAGCTCCATGACCCAGCCCATTAAATCAGCTCCATGACCCAGGGGGCGACCCTGCCACATGGCAGCCTCTCATAGGCCCAAGAGACGGGTCGGATCCATGACCCGCCCAAAAAAATATGCTCCAGGATCCATGGGTCCGACCCTGACACGTGGCAGCCTCTCATTGGTCAAAAAAAATTTTTTTTTTAAAAAATTTTTAAATTTTGTTTTTTTTTTCGGTTTGTGAAAAGTAATAGTTACTATAACATAATGTAATAATTGTATGCATATAAAGTAATAGTTTGTATACATTAAAATAATACATATATACAGAAAAGTAATAGTGTTTTTCCATATGCATATAAAGTAATAGTTTGTATACATTAAAGTAATACATACTCCCTCCGTCCCAATAGTAGCTTCCCATTTTGTCATTTTGGGTGTCTCGTTAATAGCTTCCACTTTTCTTTTTTGGCAAAGAAATCTTTACTATTCCCTCCACTCATTCTCTCTCCTACTTTATTTTGATACTCACAACACCATTATAATTTACTATTCCATCCACTCATTCTCTCTCCTATTTTCAAATTACACTCACAACATTTTTTCTTCCCACCCATTTAATTAATTTGCGTGTAAGGCAAAAAACGGGCAGCTTCTATTGGGACGGAGAGAGTATAAAGTAATAGTTTGTATACATTAAAGTAATAGTCGGATCCATGGGTCCTGGAAAGAAAAAAAAATTGGCCTATAAGAGGCTGCCACGTGACGAATCATGCCCCATGAGTCATGGATCAATCCGTCTCATGCATGAGACGAATCCCCTTGTTTTCATGGGAGACCACCTCTAATTAAATTATGTATTACCCAGTGTTCTAAAAGACCCCGCCTAAGGGCGCTTAGGCCCCGCCTAGGCGCTAGGCCCCTCTCCAACGCCTAGTTCTAAGCCCCGCCTAGGTCCCGAATAATACCGACTAATCCCGACTAGTCCCCGACTAGGCGCTAGGCCCGGCTCCGCCGCCTAGCATCCGCCTAGCGCTTTTTAAAACCTTGATATTACCTCCAAAGAGAGGGATAGAAAAAATTAAAAATACCAAACTTCGTTCGTCCAATCAAAACATTAGAACATGTTAACGAAAAACATCCGTGCCAAAATTGTAAATATATCCAATACTCATGGGCATTTTCATATTTCATTCCTATAAAAACCCCTACTCTCATCAATCAGAACCCTCCCCCCACCTTCTCATCACTCCCAACAGAGATTACGAAAAAAGTCTCTCAATCCACCGAGAAAATCTCAAATTTTCTCTCATTTTCCCTCATTTTCTCGAGAAAGCAAGAAAATAACATGTCTGCTTGTAGTAAAATCCGCCACATTGTACGTCTCCGCCAAATGCTACGACGGTGGCGCAAGAAGGCGGCCATGACCAGCTCCACCCGCCGCCTCATTCCCTCCGACGTACCTGCCGGACACGTGGCTGTCTGCGTTGGAGTCAATTGTACAAGATACGTAGTCCGGGCGACTCACCTGAACCACCCGGTTTTCATGAAGCTCTTGGTTCAAGCCGAGGAGGAATTCGGGTTCAACCAATCCGGCCCGTTAGCGATCCCTTGTGATGAACCCGTTTTCGAAGAAATAATCCGGTACTTGTCCCGCTCCGATTCGAATAAGTCGGGTCGGTTTACTAATCTTGAGGAGTTCCAAAGATACTGCCACGTGGGTATTCGGAGCAACCTTGAATTTTGGCCCGAGTCACGACCTCTCCTTAATGGGTTATCCGACAAGTCTATTTGGTAATTGGAGAATTATTGCTACTAATTACAAAATAAAATATCACTTTGATTTCTATCCGGGTTGACTCAGATGAGTTGATCCATCTAAAGTGAGTTCATCTCAATTCTTCTCAACTCGGCCGGTGATTTGAATCCGGCTCACTAACATTTACTTGCCAAGTGGAGCAAAAAAATTCGGGTCCTAATGGGTGTATTTTCATGTTATTATTGTTATTTTTAAATTTTAATCTCGTTAATTAATTAACGAGGTGATGGACATAAGGAGAGGAAGAATGCAATGGAGATGGCAAGTAGGTGGGGCCGAGTCACCACCGAGTCATCCCGAGTTCAAATCAGAATGGAATTACGAAGCTTAAGTGCGAGCTGAGCCACCACCAAGGAAGGAGAATTATTTAAAAAAGTGATGATTAATGTGTCAGCTTTTGTAAATTATGTGATTTAATGATTTGATTAATGAAAAAGTGTAGAAAAATTCAATTAAATTAAAGCATAGTATATGATGGTCCATTACCAAATTTATTTTATTTTATTTTCTTATTCATAATAATTTTCATTATTGCTGGCTAGTGTGTGTGTGTGTTTTTTTAATAATTTGGGCATGGTGATGGTGGTGGTGGCAGTTATGGGGATTATAATAAGAACAACAACCCATGTGTAGCAGTAAAAGCAAAAAGAGTACATCAAATTTGTTCTGTTTCACCTGATGATGATTTTGTTGTCTGTTTTAACGTGCCTACATTTATTTTGACACAAAATTTTCTTAAAAATAGACATTCGTTTAGAGCGAAAAGAGTAATTTTTTTTCTCAATTCCAAATAAGTATTACGAATCTAAAATTCAAACTAGTTTTCATAACAATAATATCCTTACAAATTTGTGACATTTATTTTTTTGGCATCTAGAATTCTCCCTCTATATCCTGCTAAAAAAAAAAAAAGTTTGATTTAACTAATTTTACTATTTAAGCTTTTTAACAATATATTCTCATTGACATAATTATTTTTATTAAATGACAACTATCATAAAAGTTTATTAAGAAACAATGAAAATATAGTTGCATTAGTTTGGTAGTTTTGAAACTTCATACCATATTTTAATCCTCCCATCATATAATGGGACTAAATTTTTGGTATAAACAAATATAAAAAATACTATTATTATTATGTTTTATACTCAAATCAATAAATAAGACTATATCTTTGGGATAAAAATAAATATATTATTTTAGAATAAAAAATTATATTTTTTTACTCCAATTTGCTCGTACCTTATATTACACTTGAAACATGTAAGAGGTACGAGCAAATGGACATAAAAAAGGACTATGACTATAACTATAACTATAAAACTATAACTATAACAAGCATATGTGCACTCACATGCAGTTCACATGCAGTGTTTGAAAAGATCCCGCTTAAGAGTGCCTAGGCCTCGACTAGGCGCTAGGCCCCTCTCCAACGCCTAGTTCTAAGTCCTGCCTAGGTTCCGACTAATCCCGATTAATCCCAACTAGTTTCCACCTAGACGCTAGGCCCGGCTCCATCGCCTAGCATCCGCCTAGCACTTTTTAGAACCTTGCTCACATGGGACACTTGAGGTGCATTTATGTAATTATGGAATTATGTAATTTAATACCTCAAATGTTTACAAAGTACATAGTGGTACTAAATGTACCCAAATTTGTTGCAAATATATAATGAAGATTTTATTTTTGATAAAAAAAAATAGTTCTAACTCAATCAACCCATGTGCTTACTTTTCATCAACGTTTTGTACAACTTCCTATTTCCCTCCCGAGAGTGGTTATGGTATTTTCTCACATTGGTTTAATAGTCAACTTAAATAAAATTTGATCAATTATTTATAAATATTTAATTATTATTGATGCTGCAAGAATTCTATTTATCAATCTTCGTCCAGCCGCAAAATTGTTCTCCTGACTTCTTTGACCTGAAACAGGAAACCCACGACTAGCCGAAATAGTCTCCGGCGAAGACCCTCGAGCGTGAGAGTAAGTACGGTGTGTATGAGAGCTTATAAGATAATAATGAACAATGTATTTCGAATATCAAATAGCAATTACTTTGAAACGGTTGATGTTGTGAAGTATTTATAGTTGTTGATGAGAGATATAATTGTAATAGGATTGTGTTAAATCTCTTGAATCATGGATCAGATATGTATGAGAGAACGTGTCCTTATATAACTCCTGATTTGTAGGGAGTCTGTTATGGAAAGAATTGTATACACGCCTGGATTATGTAGGTCGACGTACTTTTTATTAGGTCGAGGTCGCCTGTTTGGATCTAGGTCGACCTGACTGATGAATAGGGTCGGATAATCCCCATATAGGATATGGATCGTAATGTCGAACCAAGCTAAGTCGGGACCATCTGAGATCGGACACTGAGCTAGGTCGACTGATCTCGCTGATGGACCTTGGGCCTGGTAATAATTGGGCCGACCCACTAAGGATGGGGTGACAATAATATTTTGATAACTGGGCTTGCTCGCTGGGCCTAGCCCATCACTTTTATTCCGTTCAGTGGCCCCCAACTTTCTGAGTTGACTTTGAGTTATAAGAAATTTTGATGAAGACTTTGAGTAGCTCGCAGGTAGATGCTCGAACTACTGGTTGGTTGACTGATGGTGCATGACGTGGCTCAATCATGACCTTTGACAGCTTCGACGGTCAGATACGTTGAAGCGCCGAATTTTCGTAATGATTACCCGTTTTGACGTTTGGGACAACCGTCTTTGAAACCGTTTCGCCGCATTAATTGTGAGGAAAACCATTTGAAACCCCTACTTCTCTAATTCAATTAAGGAAAGATTTAAAAAGGGAAAACCTTTTCCTTTTCGAATTTTTACTATCTCTGAAATTTGAATATTCTTCAGCAAGAACAGTATCGTAGCAACTGGTATCCTTAACGTAGCTGGACCCTCGTTTCTTCGTAACAAACCCTTCTTCATCAAAACCGGTTAAGGTATCCCTCTCATCTCCTTGCTTTTGGGTTTAATTTTTGTTTTTCCTTCAATTTCACCACGGCTAGGACCTTTAGTAGTGAACCTGGAGCTTGGTATGGCTATTGCGCTGTGAACCGTAGAGTCTACAAACATGTAGGTGGTGTAATGACAGAGATGACCAAAGTAAAATGTATGTTTGTCTTGACTAGGTGGGGTTTAGGGTTTAGCGAACTATAGCTTCCTGTAGGAGAAGAATTAGGCAATTTGGCTGCTGACGACCTAAGAATCATGGGTTTCTACCTTTTTCATGAACTGCTAGATCACTTGGTTTTGTTTTACATTAGGGGACCCAACAAACCTTCCTTCGTTAGGAATAGAATAGGTTTTCCATGGGAATCTAGGTCGCACATAAGAAGGTCGCATGAGTCTGTATCTAGGATTGATTTCCCTGTTTCTTCTTCTTCAGATATGTCGACCCAGGCATCAGCGAGCTCTTCCTCAGGCAGGATCGTGGATGCATTTTGCTCGAATGCTGTGCCAGGTCGCAATGAGAGGGGGTATGTGGCCCCTAAGCCAGAAGCTGGGAAGAAAGGAGCTGATTCAAGGCTAGAGCTCCTTCACAGCTTTTTTGAAGTAAATAAGCAGGATTATCAACTCACACATGTCACTCCTAGAGAGAAGAAGGCCCACGGGTGGGAGCATTGGGCATTGAATCCCACGAGAGTGGCTTTTTTCTATGGCCAGTTTGAAGCTGGATTAAGACTCCCACTTGATCCCTTTATTTGTGAGTTCTTAGAGTGCACTAAGGCCCCCAAGCTGTTTGTAAATGGTGTGTCGCTTCATAGGATATGAACCCTGTATGAAGGTTTTCAGGGAGTTCTTCAAAGTGGTTTTTGATAAGAGAACTTTAGGATATAGTACTCCAGCTAGGACTAAGGCCCCCAAGCTGTTTGTAAATTTGCCCGATAAGGTGACGGGTTGGAATACCCATATGATCTTGGTCGAAAGTCGATCTGGATGGAAATTTCCTCTGCCCAATGATGAATCAAGGGAGCTGACGGAAGAGGAATACTGGGCCCCTGATTGGTGCAAGGAGATGTCCGACAGGTTGCGCTTGATAGCTGGTAGGGGACCAATTAGCTGGGAGCAATAAGAACAACTTTATACAGGCTGGGATGTTATTGGGAGATGAAGATGTGGTTCCCTTAGCCCTGATAGTGAGAGGTCCTATGTATCCTGACTGGGTGACCCATGCCTTAGGTAAATTCTCTAACAAATGTCAACTCTGCCGGAAAAACCCCAGACTACTGTAGTACCCATGGAGAGCATGTTGGTGGTAAACTATTGTGCCCTGCTCTTTTTGTTTACTTGACAAATTTTTGCTTACTTAACAATTTTTTGCTCGCTCGACAATGATTTGCTAAATTTTTCTTTCTTGTGTTTGCAGGACTTACTCCTAAACAGCAAGCGAACATGGTTCGTATTGTGAGTACCAGCCAGCGGAAGAAAAGTGCCAGGGGCCATGGTGCAGCTAATGCTAGAGCGGGCAGGGAGAAAGAGGCCACATATAGAAACAAACTTTTGCCCAAGGATGGCGTGGGGATGGTCCCCATCGAGGAACTTGAGACCGCAGATCCCGCGAACACTGAGTCCCCCAAAGAACAAGCTGTTGGAACTGAAGTGGCCAAGCACAGCCTTGAGCCAATGCAAGAGGATCCTCCATCTAGGGCCAAGACACCTGTGGTCGATCTTGATGACGACGAGGAAGAGGAAAACACCCGTCCTCTTAATACGAAGAAAGGATCCAAGCCCAACCCCCCGATCTGAACAAGGGGATGCCACTACCAACAGCTTTCAGCCCTCAACCATCCAAGTCTCATATCCCGAGGTAGTTCAGGCTCACATGGATAAACTGAGCGATGTTCCTTTGCTCACTGGAGTAGATAGCTCGAGTAGAGAATATCCCGAGCTAAAGTTTGGAAAAGCGGTGGTAAGGCGGGCTGCTGATCAGGATCTGGTGAGCAAGTTTACTGACAAGGGCTTAACTGCTGAGATGTTCAAAGCCAGGTCGGGGCTAGTCCATTCTGAGGTAATACTTTAAGTTTTTGCATAATCATCGTTCTTCCTTCTTGCTCGCCTTATTTATCTTAACCAAGTTTTAGTCGATCTGATCCTTTGGTTTTCTTGATGTAGGCTCTTGCCATGGTCAAGCTGGCTACGAGCTATTAGAAAGCAGTAGAGGAGAGAGAGAAGCTGGCCCTGACTATGCATGCTAGGAAATCCGCTGAGCTAGAGAAGCTGGAAGGAAAGTATGCCGAGCTGGAAGAAAAGCATTCCGACCTGGATGCTTCTTATGATGCCATGAAGATGGTCAAAGATGATGCCTTGAAGGACAAGGAGGAAGCCTGGGGCGAGCTCGAAAAAGCTCAGAAGGAACTTGCTGAAGTCAAGCTGGATAAGGAGGCCGCCAAAGCAGAGGTTGAGACGACCAAGAATATGCTTCATAGTCAAGATGAATTTTTGACTAAATTGAATGAGGAACATAGCATTGCTCAAGCCAAATGGAAAGAGGAGGCTGACGCCCAAGCTAAAGCTGTTGTGGAGGCTTATAAGGATAGTGACGAGTGTTTTAATAACATTCAGAGCTAAGCCTTTACTTTCTATGATGTTGGTCGACGCCATATGGCTCGACGTATTCTGGTGGATCCCTCAGTTGACATTCCCCTCCAGCAATTGGCCAAGTGGGCTTCTGAGGAGCAGTATGATGTGGCTGCCCGTCAAGGTCACCCTCTTGTTCCTTATAACAATAATGATCTAGCCGCCCTTGCTGAAGAAGATGCTGATACGGAGGCGGAGCCCTGGGTCGTCCCACCCGTTGAACCAGTGAACTTCAATACCATACTTAAATAACTTGAGCATCCTGACTAGCTGGCCTTGGATGATGATACCCCAAAACATACCTTTTCTGAATCTGGGAATCTTACCCAACTTGAACAGCAAGAGAAAGAGATTGCACAGGCTGCCGATGATCAGGCTACAACCAACGACCAAGCTGAGGTCGATTCGACAGTTTGACTTTGGATGTTTATTTGGTAATGTAATGAAACAATTTCCACAACAATTTTTTGTTTTTATTGATTTATCAATGCCTTGGCCCAGCTTTTGGGAGTCATCTTAACTTGACACTTTTTGTTTTGCTTAAGTTCTGGCCCGCTTTTGGGGGACTTGCATTATCTTTAATCATAGTTGACGTTACACTTGAATCTTTTTGCCTTTGATCCTTGTATTAATGTATGTCGAACTAGATTGACTAGAAATGGATTTGTCACAAGCTTTTTTGGTCGGCCTAGTTTTAGGAACCAAAGTCGACCTAATACTTGGCTTATTTAATAATGAGATTGACTAAGAGTCGAATCTATCAGAATGAGGTCGACTAAGAGTCGGACCTGTTTAAAAGAACGAGGCTGACTAGGAGTCGAACCTGTTAGAACGAAGTCGACTAAGAGTCAGACTTTGTTAAATAAACGAGACTGATTAAGAATCGAGCCTATTAGAATGAAGTTGACTAAGAGTCAGACTTGTTAAATGAACGATACTGATTAAGAATCAAGCCTGTTAGAACGAAGTCGACTAAGAGTCGGACTTGTTAAATGAACGAGACTGATTAGGAATCGAGCCTGTTAGAATGAATTCGACTAAAAGTCGAACTTGTTAAATGAACGAGACTGATTTAAGAATCAAGCCTATTAGAACAAAGTCGACTAAGAGTCGGACTTGTTAAATGAACGAGACTGATTAAGAATTGAGCCCGAGGCTGACTAAGAGTCGAGCCTGTTAGAATCGATGTCAAAACGTAACATAATTTGATTGAATAGAACTGCAACTTTATTGAAGTAGTAGCATGATTACACGAAAACGGAAAGCTTTGAACTGAAAATAAAGTCAAACTGAAAGGAGAAACCAAAACTTAAACTGAACTAAAAAGCTAAACTAGAAGTAGTATTTGATAAGGTGGCTAGCATACCACGGGTGTTTCAAATCCTCACCATCTAGATGGGCGATCATGTAAGTTCCTTCCTTAATAACTCGAGTAACGATGTAGGGACCTTTCCAGTTGGGAGATAACTTGTTATGCTGAGTTCTCCTTCCAGTTGACTCGATACTCCTTAGCACATGGTCACCCACTTGGAATGATCTCCTCTTAACTTTCTTATCATGGTAACTCTTAGTTTTCTTCTTATAATTGATCATCCGCAACTGAGCTGTATCTCGCTTTTCGTCGAGCAAATCTAGATCGATCAACTGGCTGACATTGTTTTGCTCCTAATCGAAGAAAACTACCCTGGATGTGGGGAATTGTAGCTTGGCAAGTGCCATGGCTTCTGATCCATATGCAAGAGAGAAAGGGGTTTCACCCGTGGGCCTCCGAGTGGTTGTGCGGACTGCCCAGAGAGCAATGGGAAGTTCGTCCAACCAGTTGCTTCGTCGCCCAACCAAACCCGTCTTAAGTGCAGAAAGGACTAGTTTGTTCGCTGCTTCAGCTTGCCCGTTACCTTGAGGATAGGCGACTGATGACTTCCAATGCTTGACTCCAACTCTATTCATTTCTTCTTCGAAAGCTGTGGAGAACTGTAGCCCGTTGTCCGACACTATAGCTCGAGGAATCCCAAATCGGCACCAAATGAAATCATGAATGAAGTTGATGGCGTTCTCCTCTGTAATCGTGGCTAACGGCTTGGCCTTGACCCACTTTGTAAAGTAATCAATAGCAACGATCACATACTTACAATTTCCTCGGGCGGGTGGGAAGGGACGAATCAAATCGACTCCCTACATAACAAAAGGCCAAGTTGCGACCACTGGAGTTTGCTCGGTTGTAGGCAAGTGAGGTAGGTCAGCAAATCTTTGGCACTGGTCGCACCCCTGAACAAAGTCGTGAGCGTCTGATCTCATGTGAGGCCAATAATAACCCAATGTAATCAATTTATCGACCAAAGTTCTGGCCCCCGGGTGTCCACCACAAACTCCACTATGTACCTCGTACATTAGATGAGTAACCTCTTGAGGGTGAACACATCTCAGTAAAGGTTTAGTGAATGACCTTCTGAATAATGCATCTCCTTGAATAACATACCTCGGGGCCTTTTTCTTGATAGCTCGAGCTGCCTTCTCGTCATCAGGTAGCTCGCTTGTCTCTAGATAAGCTCGCAATTCTTCGATCCAGCACTTGGTGTAGACCCATTCTCTAGTAGTATCCTTCAGGCATTGAATCTGAACCCTCTCATAAGCTGGATGTTCGAGGTAATAGATAAGTTCCCCATGTTGTTCGTCTGATGTGGCCAGTTTTGAGAGTAGGTCGGCCAATTCATTATCATTTCGACCAACCCTTTGTATCTCCCAAATTTCCAAGTCTTTTATCAGCTCCTTCACCAAGTCGCAGTATTTGACCAAGATAGGGTTCAGCACCTCAAACTCTCCTCTAACTTGGTTGACTATCAGTTGAGAATCACAGTAAGCCACAATTTTGGTGGCCCCAAAATATTTTGCATATTCGATGGCTGCAACCAAAGCTTCATATTCGGCCTAGTTGTTAGAAGCTTCAAACTTGAATCTCAGAGCTTCTTCGTAGACTGTCCCAGATTCTGATTTGACTAGACGTGTCCAAACGGTTATAACCACCGGTTAAAAAAACCTTTAAAACTTAATCGTAACCTAACCGTTAACCGTGTACTAACGGTTATGGTTATCCGTTTAACACGGTTTATCCGGTTAAAACGGTTAACTGAAGCCCTTTTTTTAGATTAGTCATTTTAACGGAATTTTTAACAGTTTCTGTTAACTTTTGTACTCTATATGCCTTTTTATTTAATAAAGAATACTATTTGAGATGTTAGTTATTAGTGAATTTTTGGAAAAAATTATATAAAAAAAGTTAAGAATTTTTAAAGAAATGAAATTTTAACTGAAAGTGTGTTTAACATATTTTTTAACAGTTTGTTTTTATTTTATTTTTTTGTTGGTTAAGCAAAGCTATTTGAAGAAAACAGTTAACTTTTTAACAGATTTTGAAAAAACAGTTAACTTTTTAAAAGTTTCTGTTAACTTATATACTCTATATGCCCATTTTTTTATTTTTTGAATAAATAATACTTTTTTGGTATCAATTGGGCTGGAATGGAGGGAGTATAAAAGAAAAAAAGGGACGGTGCCCTAATCTAAAAAATTAAAATTAAAAAACTAATATAATCCTCACTTAGTCACTTCCCGTAGAGTCATCCACATCGTATTGATATTTTGGGTCTAGTGTATCCTCTTCATATGGCATATCTTGTTATCTCTTTTCCGATCTAACCCAATCCCCAAGTAATAGTTGATTTTTCAAGTTTTCAACCGTTAGTTGGGAACGTCTTTCATCCAACACATTTCCTCCAATGCTAAATGTTGATTCGACCGCCACCGTTGACGCGGGAGAAGCTAAGACTTCTTTTGCAATTATAGAGAGTATAGGATAACTTTCGTTCTTTCTTGACCACCATTTTAAAACATCAAAATCATTTGGATTCGAACTACTTTGATCCCACTCAAAAATAGTGTTGAAATATGTTTCTAACTCCAAAGGAATGTTAGAGGACGAAGAAGTCCCTACTCGAGGACGTTTTTTGCTATACAAATTAGCAAAAAAACGATACGAATTCGCCTCAACTAAATTTCCACCAACATCTTGAGAAGAAGTACTTGAGTCAATATTTTGAGAAGGATTTCCATGAATTGCATTATATTCATTAAAAAGAGACACCAAATTATTTTTTGTAGTAGCAACAATATTCGATGGAGTTTCATTATCACCGTCACCTTCGGGGAATAAATTCAAATAATAAAAAGCTAAAATGGTCTCCAACTCATCTAATTTAACACGGGGATCTAAATACTTTGCAACCAAAAATAAAGATGGAATAGTGACAAAATATTTAATCCACTTTTGTCTCATGGAAAAAATGCATTCTTTTAAAACCAAGCAATCTTTTAAATTATAAAAACTAGTAACAATTGCAACGCATTGCTCAAGAACCAAAATGAAAGTTGGATAATAAACTCCCGATAATGCCAAAGTAGCGGTGTTAATTTTTTTTAGCAATTTACACAAATTAGTGCATGCATTCCATTGATAAGCAAATAAAGGTTGATTATTACTAATTGTAGAAAAAAAATCCATAAGAAGCTCTTTATACTCAAAACCATCTTTTAACATTTTATAGGTGAAATTCTACCTAGTTGAAACATCGAAAGTAAAATATTTGTCACCAAGATTTTGATTTCTTAAAAACTTAATCCATTTTTTTTGTAACACTATTTCTTCTAGAAATATATTCAAGAGCCCCTCTAATTGGGGAAACATATGTTTCTAATGCATGCAAACCATCTTTAACACATAAATTAATAATATGACATAAACATCTAATATGAAAAAACTTACCACCAAATGACGGTTGACAAACTCTAATCAAATCCGGTAAACTAGCAGTATTAGCACTGACATTATCAAAAGAAATAGTAAATATTTTATTCGTAATCTTATATTTAAAAAAAATTCCACGCAACTTTGAACAAATTGCTTCGACGGTATGGGGGGATCAAAATTTTCATATGCAATTAATCTTTTTTGGATAGTCCAAGAATAATATATCAAATGGCAAGTAACACCCAAATAACTATTTCTTTGCCAATGATCATTCCAAAAATACTGACTGGAATTCTCGAAATAGAACAAAAATATTAATTTCATTAAAAAACTAACTGGAAATTGTAAGAAAACTAACTGAAAATCGAATATGAGAGTATGAGAGAGGCTTAGGATATTTGAGAATAGAGAAAGAGAGAGAGTAGAGAAGTAAGGTGAAAATGAAATGGTGGGAGGGAGGTGATATTTATAGGGTTGATTTTTTTCAAGAAAAAGATTTTTTTTAACTAAATCCAAATCTGGTTAAAAAACTAACGGCTAGTTTGAAATTTGAATGGGGTCAACCTGGTCTGGAAGTAGCCGTTGGGAGGGAGTAGCCGTTGGGCCTTGGTGATCGTTGGACCTTGGTGACCGTTGGGGAGTATTAAATATTTAAATTTGAATTCGGTCGGTTAAGGCGGTTATAACCGCCGGTTATTTAAACGGTTATAACCGGTTAAATAACCAACGGTTATAACCGCCGATTAGACAGTTTGAAAAATCATTCACCTTAACCGAACCGGTTAATCGCGGGTTTCAGTTAATCCGGTTAACGGGTTTGACCGGTTAAAAACCGCCGGTTAGCCGGTTTCGGTTAGATTTTGGACACGTTTAGGTTCGATCAAAACAATTCCAGCCCCACTAACGTTCTTTGTCGCCGACCCATCGGAGTATACTTTCCAGCAATCGTCGGGAAAACTTATGTCGGGCTGAGTTGCAGGCTCCTTTCCCTTTACTTTCTCCTTCTGAGCTCGTACTTCGCTATCTTCCTTGGTGAATGTAAGCTCGACCAAGAAGTCTGCCAAAACTTGAGCTTTCAATGCCTTTCGTGGCCTATACCCGATGTCGAATTTTGTTAGATCAATTGACCAGTTGAGTAATCGGCCTGAACTTTCTGGTTTATGCAGGATCTTCCTCAGAGGTGCATTAGTTAGAACGACAATGGGGTGAGCCAGAAAATAGGCTCGCAACTTCCTGGAAGCTACGACTAAGGTGTAGGCTACCTTCTCTGCGTTATAATACCTGCCCTCCACATCGGACAGGGCCTTACTCACATAATATATGGGCTTTTGAAGCCCTCCTTCTTCTCGAACTAGAACGGCAGCCACAGCTTGGTCGCCAACAGACAGATAGACAAACAACGTTTCTCCCATAACCGGGCTGCTCAATAATGGCGGAGAGGCAAGATACTCCTTAAGCTGTTGGAATGACAAAGAACACTCGGCTGTCCACTCAAAAATTTTCGTCTCCCTCAAAGATTTAAAGAAGGGGAGAGATCTTTCTGCCGACTTAGCAATAAAGCGACCTAGGGCTGCCACCCTACCATTGAGTCGCTGCATCTCCTTGATACACGTAGGCTCCTTCATGTCGACCAAAGCCTTGATCTTTTCAGGATTGGCTTCGATACCTCACTGTGAAACCATAAACCAAGAAACTTTCCAGCTGATACCCCGAACACGCACTTGCTAGGATTGAGCTTCATGTCGTTTGCTCGCAAATTGGTGAACGTTTCCCTTAGGTCGACCACGTGATGTCCGGCCTTTATTTTGATGACCATATCGTCGACGTAGGCCTCCTTGTTTTGGCCGATTTGTGAAGCAAAGACTTTATTGACCATCCTCTGGTAGGTCGCTCCTGCATTCTTCAATCCGAACGACATCATATTGTAACAGTAAATACCCCCAGCAGCTTGGAAGGCTGTCTTCACTATATCATCCTTGTGCATCTTGATCTGATGGTAGCCCGAATAAGCGTCAAGTAAGCTCAATGTAGTATGCCCAGCTATAGAATCTACGAGCTTGTCGATCCGAGGCAGAGGGTAGCTATCCTTTGGGCAGGCTAGATTCAGATTGGTGAAGTCGACACACATACGCCATTAGCCATTAGATTTCTTCACCATCACAACATTTGCTAGCCAGGTGGTATGAGTAGCCTCCTTGATGATACCTGCACTTAAAAGTTTTTGTACCTCAAGTTTGATCGCCTCCTCTTTGTCACGAGCAAAACTTCGTAGCTTCTATTCTTTATATTTCATGGTCGGATTAACTTCCAATCTGTGAACATCGACCTTCTCCTTGATCCCTTTCATGTCTTCCACTCGCCAAGCAAAAACATCACTGCTTTCCTTCAGTAGCTCGACAATTTCTGCTCTTTCCTCGGCTGACAACTGTCTCCCAATTTGGATTTTTTGATCGGGATAGGAGGGGTTGGTTACCACTGCTTCTAGCTCGTCCACCGGTTCCAGCTCCAGACCATCTCTGAATTGTAGGGTCTCGATAATAATCTCATGAACCCTCTGTCTTTCTTCGGCCCCTAAGTGGGGAGCTTCTTCAACAATCATACCATCTAGCTCAGCTGCAATCTCATCGCTGGTGGCTCCCGAGTTTGGGTCGATCTGAAGGCATAGCTCGCCTATGATGACCTGGTCGACCATAACTGCATCTGAATCGATCATAGTGTTTAGGGAGGGACGTGTCGGTTCAGTTATGACATGGTCATGTGAGTGATAGGTCGCCTCTTCTACACAGGTGATTGTAGATAGTCGTGAAGTTGTGGTGACAAATTTTAAGAGCTTCAAGTATCCCTCAGGAGTATCGACTTCTAGTTCCCTCTTCTTCCTTGTTCGAAGGACATGATCAAGATAAGCTCGGGCTGTACTTTGACCGCAGCCTACTCCAGCTAGCATAGGAAATTTAACCCGCTGATGGGGGATGGAGGCCACCATACCTAGAGCGACCTATCCAGGGATACCCAGTATAGCAGCATAATCACTATTTACGTCAATAACTATAAAAGTTACCTTTGTTGTGACCATGAATGGATGTTGGCCTATGTCGACGTCCAGCTCAATCTGCCCCTTAGCGTCTACCCTGTGATTGGTGAAGCCTTCAAGTCGACCATCATAGGGTGACAATTGTTCCTTTGTGAGTCCCATTTTTTTAATGTTTTTTAGAAAAGGATATCCTTGCAGGCCCCCGTGTCTATCAAGAGTCTGCTCGTCGTACACCCATCAATCAATCCTGGGATAACGAGAATTTGCTCTCTGGCCGCCACGTTGGTCGCTAGCTCGTCTGGATAGAAACTGATAGCCTCGTCTCTGATGTAGCTTCTAGGTGGCACGTGGGGGGCTTGTTGAGCTGAAAAATCTTGTGTTTCAAAGCAGTGTTGCTAGCTTGCTCAGTGATCACTCCCAAATTCAATCGAGGTTGCCTTGGTTGAGCTACACCTTCTGCAGTTCGCTCGCCACCACCAGGTCGAGCCCACTTTACGTACATGTCGAGCCTTCCACTGTCGACCCCCACTTCTGAATAATACGCTTCAAACTAAAGAACTCTTCTGTAGTATGACCCGTATCTTTATGGTAATTACAATATTTACTATTATCCCTTATGAACTTATTCCCTGGGTTCATTGGGGTAGGTGGGCCTAGCTCGAAAACGTTCATGATTTCAGTTCGACTAACATTCAACGGGTGAAATTCTCGGGCACTCTCTCAGTCGCCCTTGTTTTGTTTTTCCCATTTTTATTGTTACCACCATTCTTTGCTGGGTCCTTCTTGTCAGATTCTCCAGCCTCGAAATTGAAACCTTTTTCCTTCTTCTTTTGTTTCATTTCTTCAGCCATGGCCACGTCATAGACCCTCTTTAACAGTTCATGTCTGGTGTTTACCTTCCTGACCTGCAGCTCGTACTCTAGATCAGGAAACGATATCCCATTCCTGAAGCAATTTATTACTTCCCTGTCTGTTAGGTCCTCCTCGATCTGGTCGACCATTTTGTGAAGTAACTCATGGAGCTTTCAGTTTTTCCTTGTGCAAGATTGTTCAAGTCGGTGACCGTCTTATTTCGGGCTCCAGCTGTCGAGAAGCGATCTAGGAACTTCTTCCTCATATAACTCCACGAGGTAATACAACCCGGCGTCAGACCATGAAACCAAGTCAGTGTTGCCCCTATGAGGGTTCTGGTTAGTGCCTTGCACAGCACATCATCCTCGGAAGAGACCAAATACATGGTGGCCTCCAAATGCTGCATATGGTTCAGGGCATTGGTTGCACCTGAATACTTGTCAAGAGCCGGCAGCTTGAAGCCTACGGGAGGTCCTCACTCGAGCAATTCTTGGGAGAAGGTTCGAAGAGTATGATCATTTTGTTCGCCCTTTTCGGTATCCTTTTTTCCTGTCGGCCTCCCATTGTTCTAACCTTTTCTTCCAACTCAACCACTCTCTAGCATCTGGATGGTCGTCCCTTGCGTGTGAGACGTCGTTGGATCTCTGTCGTTCGTCCTGGTGACGCTCTCTTCTTAAGTTGGCCCTATGCCTTTCACTTCTAGGGGGAGTCACCTCTCTACCTCGTCTATCCATGTGAGAAGGCGACCTTACTGAGTTTACAGGCGACCTGCGCCTATCTCCTCTTATTGGCGACCTGCGCCCATTCTTATCTCGGTGAGATTGCGATCTTTCAGCTCTAGTAGGCGACCTGCGCCCGTTTCTCTCTTGACGGGAATGAGACCTCTCCATTCTGGCAGGCGACGTACGTATGTTTCTTTCGGCTTCCCTTTGTAGCCTCAAATTGGACTCTGCCTCCTGTTTCCTATTCATATTGAGATGACTTTGTAAGTCCTCAGGTAGAACCGGTATGTGGGTACGAACGTGTGGTATGATCTGATGCTCGCCATTCTGCCTGGCGCTTCCGTTCTGCCTAGCACTCCCACTAGGCTTCCTGTGAGAGTTTTGAGAGGGAGCTGCCCTTTCTGACCTCTTATCATTCTGATTGGGCGAGTCTGGCATATCCAGCAATTCCGCCAAAATTTTAGCCCGCTCCTGCAACATCTTCTTCCTACTGAGGGGATTGGTTGAGGGACCTAGCCTATCGCCTGCAACCGTTCGACCTGCTTGTTGGCGCTTGTGAGGGGGCTGTGCTTCTGGTTCGACCATGAGTCTTTTCTCCATTCTACCATCTGGCAAACCTCTGCCATCAGCAACGCTGTTAGAGCATGTTGCCCTCCTGGCCTGGCGCAACGGAGGAGGAGGCATGTTAACATTGCGATTTCCAGAATCGGCGTCCGTGTTATACTCCCTGCGTCTCATTTCAAGCTTCACTTTTTGCCAAAATGGATGTCCCGTTAAAAGCTTCATCTTTCCTAAAATGGCAAATAATCTTTACTATTTCACCCACTAATTTTCTCTCCTATTTCACTATTATACTCACAACACTTTTCAAATTTATTATTTTCTCCACTCATTCTCTCTCCTATTTTACTTTTATATTCACAACATTTTTTCTTCCCACCAATTTCCTTAATTTGGGTGATTTGAAAAAAGTGTGAATCATGGAATGGGACAGAGGGAGTATACTCCCTCTGTCGCAATCGAAAAAATACAAATTTTCGTTTTGGATGTCTCATTTAAAAATGTACACTCCCAAAATAATAACTTTTTAATATTTTTTTATTTGTGGAACCCACTTGTCATACTCACAATAAGTATTCACTAACTATTCTCTATCCCACTTTCTTTTTTCTACATCACTTTTCATACTCTCATAATATTTACTACAATATACTCCCTCCGTCCAGTTACATACTTCACACTTTCTATTTTGGGCGTCCAATTACATACTTCACACTTTGTTTCTTTCCCAAAATGGAAAGGAATCTTTACTATTCTCCCCACTCATTCTCTCTCCTACATTATTTTAATACTCACAACACCATTATAATTTACTATTCCCTCCACTCATTCTCTCTCCTATTTTAATTTCACACTCACAACACTTTCAATATAATACTCACTCCTTAATTTACGTGAGTACAGTAACTGTGAAGTAACTACTTGGACGGAGGGAGTACACTCTTTTTTCCGGTGTAAGACCAACTTTATACATTTTCGGATACACAATATTTTGGGGGAAACTAGTTTCTCCCTAAGTTATAAAAAATCCTGTTTTTTTAAACTGATCTTATATTCGTCAAATATTTGCAAGTTGAAAAAAATTGGACTTTTTATAATTTATGGAGAAACTGGTTTCTCCCAAAACTTACTCTTTCGGATATGTAAGGCCTAATTTATGCATTTTCGAACGGACGAATCACCCTCAATCAAGAAAATGAAAATTTGCAACAAGTACGATAACGTTGACTTTTTGAGCATCTAGGGAAGTGGATGTCCTTGTCAATCTTTATGGAAATTAAAAGATCAAACTCGATGTGAATCTTAACATCTGTCAAAAAATTTAAAGAAGAAATGGCAAGAGAAATGGAATCTCTGAAGATTCAGAGCCGGAGGGTGCCATCATCTTTCCGGATTCAGCATCTAATTTTTATTTACATTAAATGATCTATTTTTCTTTGTTAAAATTCAATTTTTTCTTGAATGTGCATCAAATATCACATTTGACCTGTCAACATTTAAAAAAAATATGTTTTTAATAGTTTGGATATTGCTTATATAATGTCAAAATTGTACTAAGGGGGTTTTTGTTTTTTTTTAAGTAATAAGTGCTGAAATCTGATTTCAGTTTTGAAAATGACTGAATGATTAAGAGGCAGCAACTGAAAACTGAATTCTGAATTGGATAAGTTGTTTGATTTTGTATCTGAATTCATTATCTGAAACAGTTAAAAAAAAAAAAAAAATCGTAAATGCAGTATGAAACAGTAAACAGTTTAAAAAAAATTTAACCAAAATCAAATATGAAACAGTGGCTTTCAGAGGCTTTCAGAGGCAATTCAACAACATTTTAACCACTTAAAATTAAGAGGACTTTAAGAGCCTAACAAGCCTTATTTCAAAAAAAAAAAAAAACACACTTATTTCTCTAATCCTCTTAATGAATACTCCCTCCGTCCCGGAGAACTTTACCCCTTTACTATTGAGAACGGAAAATAAGAAATAATGTTATTAAAGTATGTGTTGTGAGTGGGAGGAGAGAGAATGAGTGGAGAGAATATTAAATTTGAAAAATGTTGTGAGTGGGAGGAGAGAGAATGAGTGGAGAGAATAGTAAATTTTTTTTCTTTTTTAGAAAAGTGAGACTTTAAAGTGGGACGTCCAAAATAGTAAAAGGGATAATGTTTTATGGGACAGAGGAAGTAAGTGTTAAGAGGCAAATAAGACTTAAAATAAAAAAACAAACGCCTCCTAAGTTTATTTTTTTTGTTTAGAAGGTAATATTTATTTTGAATAGATTAAAAGAAAAAGTGTAACAGTTATTTTAAGAAAGGAGTATAATTAATGTACTTATTTAACCTCTGTAGCCCTTCTGGCAACTTATCTTTAAATCCAATTTTGTTCTCAAAGTACAATTTTCATTTTAATTAAACATCAAAAAAGGCCATAGTGTGGAAGTTAAAGTGGAAAAATACGAGTAGGAGTCACATTGAGATAGGCACATAATATAGAAATATAAACGTACATACCTAGTACTCATTTAGTTTCCCATTTACCAAAGAGCAGGTCTGCTGAGAAACGCATTTCTCTATAATTATGAAAAAATGTGTTTTTAATAACCAGAAGTTATACGTTTGATAACCAGAAAAAAATTTCTGGATATCAGTCTCAAAGGGTTCTGGATATCCAGAAGCTTTGAAACGGATATCCAGAAGCCTTTGGGCGGATATCCAGAAAAAATAGATTTGAAGCCAAATCCAAGGCCAAGACCAGAAATTGCTTATTGAAGTTTCTGGATATCCAGAAACCTTCAAATGTATATCCAGAAACCATCAAATGAATATCCAGAAACATTTTGAAAGTTTCTGGATATTCATTTTGAAGGTTTCTGGATATCACTTTCATAAGCTTCTGGATATCCAGAAGCCTTGGCCTGCATTGTCGCGCGACAAGTCGGGCCCATTTTCTCCATAAGTTACGGAGAAACGCATTTCTTCCCAGATTTTGTGTTTACCAAATAATGGGGCTTCAAGTGTTCAATAAATAACTATCCCTCCCGAAAAAAATAGTCCCACTCTATTAAAATTAGATTAGATGGTTATTTTAATTGTGCATCAATAAAAGTTTTTAAAATTGCTTAGGAATAATTAGACTTTCATCGAATTATGGTTTAATTTTAAATGAGTTGACCTTAAAAAATCAAAGTGGAATAAAATTTTCCGAATGAAGAGAGCAAATAAATAAAAATTAGTACTCCCTTCGTCCAAAAATAAATTTTCATTTGATATTAATGGTTATTTTGAAAATATTGATTTTAATAGAAAATATCGTAACATTCTTTCTTTTCACTTTCAAAATTTTAATTTTTCAAATATATAATGAATTATGAAAAATATTTTGACAAAAAAAAAAATCATTCGGGGCAAAGTTATTAGAAAATAATGCTTTAAATCATTCATTTTGAGACAAAAAAAGAATTTTAATTTAGGATGGAGGAAGTAATAGAAGTTACTAACATGAAATCAAATTATGAAATTTTTTGTTGCAATCAATATCTTAAAATCTAAACGATATTACAAATTACAGTATTTCAAATTATAGTTGATACAGCAAGTATCGTATATAATACTCTTCCCTATACCCACATTTTAGATTCTACTTCCATTTCCATTTAAGTACAAATTACTTTGAGGTGTGGAAGATTATTTGTTGGTGGTATCAAAATGAGATTAGATGACAGCTAGAAAATTTGGGCCTCGTGTCTATGATTATTTACAAATCTAAAAACACAATACACTCAAGAATATCATTAGAAGATTAAGTCGAGTTTGACTTCAACTCAAACCCTCGTGTGTGACAATAAAATCTCTAAAAATAAGGCCTTAAATGCCTTAATATTTGTGTTAAGATTTAGACAAAGTGATATACTTTGCACAATGAGGCTAGAAGGGGCACATATCTATAGTTTAGACAGAGACATTGTATGAGAGATCTTAATTGTTGAGTATATTTATCTTGTCTAAAATACGTGGCACGCCCTGGTTGGCAAGTGCAGAGAAAGGACACTGTCATGTCACAGTATTGGTTGTCGTTGAAGGACAAGGCACGGAGCACAGTAAACAGTTGGTTTTTGGCCATAACGTGCGTGATAAACGTATGGTGCTCCATTAAATGGGATAGTGACAGTCTGTCGTTGGTGTGAGGTATAGAACGAAGCTTGATCCGCAAGTCAGGAACCGGGAGCCTATAAGGGACCGGGAGTCTGTTGAATTCGCAGATCGAGGAGTCATCTAAATATAGGCACCCTCGAACTTGAGTGATCTACGGTCCGAGTCTTTATCGTACTTGAGTCGATTTACTGGATTGGTCCGAATATAGCGATTTTGGGCCCAATCTAAAGAGTCCGGCTCACCAAAATCCAACTTGAAATGAAATAGCCTGTAAGCAATTTGGGTCGGTATAGTAGATGCAATGACAAGATTTGAATCTTGTTTTAAATAGTACATGTAATTCAATCTACGATTAATCTTAATCTGACAATTTTAAGAATAATGCGAGTTGTTTTAACTCATTCCTAATTTTTGAGTTAATATAACTGGATTGGTTATTAAATTTGTCAGTTCTTCAAGAAAAAATGTCAAAATTTTGTTATAGTAATCTAATTAACAATTTTAATAGCAAAGATAACGATTTTAAAGCCTTAGAAACTGATGAGCCCGGATCTACTGGCCCGGGCCTGTAACGACCCCAACCCTAGGCACTAATTTTAAATAGTATATTATATGCTTTTAATATTCATGTTATCTTTATGTGTTCAATTATGTCTTTAAAATTCGTAATTTAAGATAATTTGGGTGAGAAGTAAATTTAGAATCTTTTATGAATTTATTAGACATTAAATAAGAACCTTGAAGAAATAATAAAAATGGAAATATGATAAATAGTGCAAGGAGGTTAATTGAGTAGGATGAATTATTTGAGTAAAGGTTAGTTAAATTTAAAGTGGAAGCCTTAGATAATTTTCCCATGGGGGGCCAAAGTCTTACTCCCTCCTAGGCTTGCCATGTGCCTCCCCCATTCTCCCTCCATATCCGGCCCCCCCTCTCCATCATCCTCCTCTTACTCCCTTCCTCCTCCTTCATTCATTCACCACTTCCTTCTTAGAGAAAAACCTAGAGAAGCTCCATGGAAGCCCCTTCCTCCAAGCTTTGAATGCCAAGCTACTTCTCCTCCAAATTCAAATCTAAGGGCATTTTTGAAGTGGAATCACCTAGGAGAATTCATCAAGATAGAAAGATCAACCTTCCCTTTTCAAAACCCTAAGGTGAGTTGTTATGACCTCTTTTCATTTATGTGCTCATGAACTATCTATTGTTGTTCTTGATGTTGTAATTGTTGTTATATGTTTTGGAAGTCTTCTTGGAGTTAGGAAATGGGTTAATGACTTAAAAATAAAGATGTTGTGGTTTATGGGAGTTGAATTAGATTTAAAGGAATGAGTGGAATTTGATTTGGAAAGTTAGAATTCATTTGAAATAGTGAAATGGGTAGAAATGGTAGTGGTAAATAATCTAGGGTTAATTGGTTTTGGAGTTTACATGTTTGTTGGGACTTGATAAGATTGAAGTATCATTTGGTGTTCTTGAACTAAGCTTAGTTAGAAGGATTTGAAACCTAGGCTTAAAGGGGGTAAAAATCTGCATTTTGGGCTGGCTGGAGGCTTGGGCGGTCGCCCAAGTAGGTTAGGGCGGTCGCCCATAGCCACAGAAACTTGGTTGCCTTGGAAGGACACTTGGGCGGTCGCCCAAGTGGTTAGGGCGGTCGCCCAAGATGGCAGAAACCTCAAATTCCTAGGAAGTCCACTTGGGCGGTCGCCCAAGTGGTTAGGGCGGTCGCCCAAGACCCTGAACCAACCTTTTTCAATTTAAACAAGAATTGTTTAGCAAGTTGTTGGACCTCTTAGAAATGGTGACTCCCACCCAATATAAAGTAGTAGAACCTAATCAACCCGGATACGAATTGATCCTCTTTAACCTGAGTTAGAGTAGGATACCTTGGCTTGACCATGACCTTTAATTGGTCAAAATGGAATTGTAGGAGTAGTCAAATATTGTTCGGAAAGTGGTCCAAACTTGGGAAGTAGGTCTTGCACTTTTAATAAGAATTATTCAAGGTTGAGTAATGACTTCGTAGGATTGGTTTATGATACTCGGTGACCTTACTTGCCCCTACTCTGGGTAGTTAGCTTGAATCATGTTTAAAACCATAGGCCACACTATTGTGTTAATGTATATGTATGTTTGTAGCATGATTATCCCAATTGTGGATTATTTGGTATATGGTTGTGTCGTTTTCCCGTTGTGGATTATCTGGTTTGTTGCTAGTATTGTATCCCGGTTGAGGACTATCTGGCTCGTGATTTTAGTGTATTCCGAGGTGGATTATGTGGTTATATTGTTACCTTAAATTGAGTTCATATGCATTCTTTGGGTTATGCATTGTGTATTACATGAATTGTTGTACTATGGTTACATTTTAGCATGAGTATACATTACCGTATGTTGTTATATTGTTATCCCGTTTTGTGGATTATCTCAAGTATCTATTATGTGCTTGAGCGTGTTTATGTTCGGGTGGGTATGATGAATTTCAATCAATTATTGATTTGTTCAATAAGTGATTGAAGGTTCGTCATACTGGTGACCCTTCCCGCTCTGTGGCCACGGAGTGTGCTAACGACGTATTGACCATGAAAAGGCTTTACTGCACTGTTGCGATCGTTGTAAGGAGGGACGATATTATTGTTGGATACTCTAATATAGGTATCCTTTCTTATATGGATCTCTGGGGTATGAGTCCTATAAGAGGTGAATGTGCCGGAGGCAATTCACCAAAGAGTGGAGTTTTACTCCCACGTTGTACGACTTATTGTTAAGACGGGAAAGGTAAAATGAGGTAACGAAAGGTGTTTACCGCTTTCATAATGTGTTATGTGCTACCATGCTATGTGTTGCACTTTGTTTGGCATCTTGCTGCATATCATAATAGCTCATTGAGATTTATTCTCACCCCTCTTCCTTCTTGTTTTAGATTCCGAGACAGGTGACCCGAACCCGTGAGGCCGGGGATTTCATTGTGGACTTTTGCTTTTGGGGCTTGACAAGTTAAGTATAGGAGTCGGTTGTTAGGAGTATTTATTAAGTATTCTTCTTTTGTAATTTGTATGGAAAACTCTTTTGTTAAACAAGGTTAATTAAGGTTTCCAATGTAATTGGTTAGATTTCGGTTTATTAAAGTTGTAGTTGGATTTCCTTTAAGCAGGGATATTATCAATTGATTTTTATTTGAAAGTTTGAAAAGTGGTTTTCTTTTAAAGGCAAATAAATGTTTTAAAAATCTAAGATGGTTTTTCTTAGATTGAGCCTCTCCAACTCGGGACACGCTTTAGGTTCCGGGTTGGGGTGCTCACAGTTGGTATCAGAGCTTAGTTTAGAGGTCAAGGGTAGATGTCTAAACTAAGGGGGAATGTGTGGAAATTGACGCCGAGTGTTTAATGCAGGAATTCGTTCTAATGGCCGGAAGCAAGGATGATCAGCGGAAGGTTCTAGAAATTGAAGAAGATATGAGTAGAGGTGGAATTCAGAATGAAGAGATGATGAAATTATTCAGGATGTTTGTACAGAATATGGAGACTAGAGGATCAGTTCCGAATCAACCCGAGGGATGTCAAAGTGATGGATGGGAAAGGTTTGTGAAGATGAATCCGCCGAGTTTTAATGGATATCCGGATCCGTTAAAGGCAGAAAAATGGTTAGAGAAAATGAACAAAATTCTTGAGGTTATAGAAAGTCCCAGCGAAGAGAAAGTTAGGTATGCCGTGTTCAAACTTGAAGGTTTAGCTGATCAGTGGTGGCAGATGTTGAAGGGAAGTTGGGAGCGGGATCATACGCCCCAGACTTGGGATAATTTCACCAAAAAGTTCGAGGATTATTTCATTTCGATGGTTACAAGGGACAAGAAGGAGATCGAATTCTTAGGACTAGAACAAGGGATCATGACGGTGAATCGGTATGTAATCGGGTTTGAGGAATTAGCTAGAAGTTGCCCTCATTTGGTATCGTATGAAGCGAAAAGAGTTCATAGGTTTATAAAAGGTTTGAGGATTGAGTTTAGGAAGAAATTAGTGATTGATAGCTTCACCAATTATCAACGAGTCTTAGAGAGAGCTTATAAAATCGAGAATAGTATTGAGGAAAATAGTGGAAAATCGGAGGGTGGGATTGGAGATAAGCCAAAGTATCTAGGACAAGGATCCAAAATCATTAGAGATCAGCCAAGGGCTTTAACTTCGGGAAGTGTGAGAGAGGAACTTGTGGTAGCTTCTTCGTCTAGGCCAATACCCAGAAACGGTATGGGACGATTTGTAAATTTTGCAAGAAGGTTGGACATACCGAAGATCGGTGTTGGAGTAAGCAAGGCAAGTGTTTAAATTGTGGAGCATTGGGACACTTTAGGAGAAATTGCCCAAGGATGACGTGGGGCGAGCTTCAAGCGGTCGGCCAGGGTGGACGACAAAGAGGTAGTACCAAGAGAGATAGCAAAGGGGAACCGAAAGAGAAGGTCTATGGGCGAGTAGGTGTTTCGGGTTCGGGAGAGATAGATCCCTCGGAGGTCACTAGAGGTATTCCTGTCTCGAAGTTAGGGGTCATATTTTATAGATCTGTTTCATATCATTATGTGTGGCGTAGTGTTTTGCTTCTATGTGTCATGCATTGTTTGAAATTTTGTTTTATTGTTAGAGGATTCTGCTCTTATGAGAGCATACCTCGAACCTTCTTTGGTTTACCACGATGGTGATGTGGTTATGGCTGAGCATGTATTGCCGGTTGAATTGGTATAATTATTAAATTATGATTTTTAGATATACTTGACCTGGAGGGTTAAGTAGTTGTTGTATAATGGTAGACTATCATAATAAGTGAGTCTCCTTTTTCCATGCCTAAATTGCTTATATTGGCATTTGATATAGGTAAACCTTAATGTGAAATTCTTGTTATATGTGGGTATTTAAGGCGAAACTTTTGAATTAAGATGTAAAGGGTAATTGGTATATGTTAGACTTGCATAGGAAGTCTTTTCAAAATTTTTATGTGCTAGTTGTGAGTAAATGGTAAATGTGCTCCCGTCGGTATATTTCATGTGTTGGTTACGAGTATGATAAGCAAAATTTTAAACCCTTATTTTGATGACTTTAGAGTAATTAGAATTGAGGATCCCTTTATTAAATAAAGTTAGGAAGGATCATTTGAAAATAGGGTTAATGATCTCTTGGGAGGAGTCCCTGCATGCAAAATTTGGTTAGTATGAGTTGGCTCGAGAGGATTGCAAATTTTGGGTTCTATAGTCTTAAACTCGGATGTTACCAAGGATCTTGTGAGGATTGAGTCCGTGATCTTTGAGTTGGCAAGTGCTACCCAAGAAATTTAAGGAACTCTTAAGAATTGTAAAGTCGTTGCTTTGGTTGACTCTAAAGGACGTATAAATAGAGTAGGATGTAAAAGGATGAATCATATTAATAGAAAGGGAGAATAGATTAGTTATAGATCCGGCCCTTACATTACCTTGTGGATGTGAGGACCTTGTGAAAATTTAAGGTGTGTTAAAGGAAGATTAGATTATGATACTATACGAAATGGGAAAGTGATAACGTGTGCTTTGAGGAATTTAACTTAGATAAGTGAGATTTTCTTATCCTCTACTCGGGAGTAGCTACACTTGTGTTGCGTTATTCAAGTAGGAACCTTATCTTTTTGAAGCTTCCTTTGAGAGTTGTTACCGATCCTAAGAGTTGGAGGATTAAGTTAGTCGAAAAGAAGAGATTTGAAGACTACCCAAATTTTTGAGGAATAGGTTATGTTGTGTGACGGATTTCCTTTCCACTTGAGAAGTTTAATTTACCTTAGCGAGTTTGCGTATAATAGTAGTTATCATTCTAGCATTGAGATAAAACCGTATGAGGCGGGGTTCAGGAAGATATTATCGATCTCCAATTTGTTGGGGTGAGGTTAGTGGAGCTAGGCCTAAGGTAATTTAGCGCCAAAGTTTGTTAATCCATTTGAAGTTTTAAATATAATATCGTAATGTATTGGGTGACGTAAGTTGTACTACTTTTGTTTAATTGTACCTTCTTGAGGTCGTGAAAATTCGGGTTAGTAATAATTGTATGGTATTCTTGGGATATTGCGTTGTAATATCGTATTATTAATGAAATTGGAAATCTTGGAAAGAATCATAGAATTGAAGAGACTAATTGGGAAGTGAAGTTCTAGAGTACTCGAGTTATGGGAATGTATAGTAGAATCTTGCCATTAAGAAATCTAATTAAAAATGTTAAGTTAGAATGTGTGAAAGGTAACCTTTGCTTTTTGAACCTTAGGGTAAGCGACAATCAAATTCGGGACGAATTTTCTTTAAGGGGGAGTGAGTGTAACGACCCCAACCCTAGGCACTAATTTTAAATAGTATATTATATGCTTTTAATATTCATGTTATCTTTATGTGTTCAATTATGTCTTTAAAATTCGTAATTTAAGATAATTTGGGTGGGAAGTAAATTTAGAATCTTTTATGAATTTATTAGACATTAAATAAGAACCTTGAAGAAATAATAAAAATGGAAATATGATAAATAGTGCAAGGAGGTTAATTGAGTAGGATGAATTATTTGAGTAAAGGTTAGTTAAATTTAAAGTGGAAGCCTTAGATAATTTTCCCATGGGGGGCCAAAGTCTTACTCCCTCCTAGGCTTGCCATGTGCCTCCCCCATTCTCCCTCCATATCCGGCCCCCCCTCTCCATCATCCTCCTCTTACTCCCTTCCTCCTCCTTCATTCATTCACCACTTCCTTCTTAGAGAAAAACCTAGAGAAGCTCCATGGAAGCCCCTTCCTCCAAGCTTTGAATGCCAAGCTACTTCTCCTCCAAATTCAAATCTAAGGGCATTTTTGAAGTGGAATCACCTAGGAGAATTCATCAAGCTAGAAAGATCAACCTTCCCTTTTCAAAACCCTAAGGTGAGTTGTTATGACCTCTTTTCATTTATGTGCTCATGAACTATCTATTGTTGTTCTTGATGTTGTAATTGTTGTTATATGTTTTGGAAGTCTTCTTGGAGTTAGGAAATGGGTTAATGACTTAAAAATAAAGATGTTGTGGTTTATGGGAGTTGAATTAGATTTAAAGGAATGAGTGAAATTTGATTTGGAAAGTTAGAATTTATTTGAAATGGTGAAATGGGTAGAAATGGTAGTGGTAAATAATCTAGGGTTAATTGGTTTTGGAGTTTACATGTTTGTTGGGACTTGATAAGATTGAAGTATCATTTGGTGTTCTTGAACTAAGCTTAGTTAGAAGGATTTGAAACCTAGGCTTAAAGGGGGTAAAAATCTGCATTTTGGGCTGGCTGGAGGCTTGGGCGGTCGCCCAAGTAGGTTAGGGCGGTCGCCCATAGCCACAGAAACTTGGTTGCCTTGGAAGGACACTTGGGCGGTCGCCCAAGTGGTTAGGGCGGTCGCCCAAGATGGCAGAAACCTCAAATTCCTAGGAAGTCCACTTGGGCGGTCGCCCAAGTGGTTAGGGCGGTCGCCCAAGACCCTGAACCAACCTTTTTCAATTTAAACAAGAATTGTTTAGCAAGTTGTTGGACCTCTTAGAAATGGTGACTCCCACCCAATATAAAGTAGTAGAACCTAATCAACCCGGATACGAATTGATCCTCTTTAACCTGAGTTAGAGTAGGATACCTTGGCTTGACCATGACCTTTAATTGGTCAAAATGGAATTGTAGGAGTAGTCAAATATTGTTCGGAAAGTGGTCCAAACTTGGGAAGTAGGTCTTGCACTTTTAATAAGAATTATTCAAGGTTGAGTAATGACTTCGTAGGATTGGTTTATGATACTCGATGACCTTACTTGCCCCTACTCTGGGTAGTTAGCTTGAATCATGTTTAAAACCATAGGCCACACTATTGTGTTAATGTATATGTATCACTGTAGCATGATTATCCCAATTGTGGATTATTTGGTATATGGTTGTGTCGTTTTCCCATTGTGGATTATCTGGTTTGTTGCTAGTATTGTATCCCGGTTGAGGACTATCTGGCTCGTGATTTTAGTGTATTCCGAGGTGGATTATGTGGTTATATTGTTACCTTAAATTGAGTTCATATGCATTGATGGGTTATGCATTGTGTATTACATGAATTGTTGTACTATGGTTCTGTTTAGCATGAGTATACATTACCATGTTGTTATATTGTTATCCCGTTTTGTGGATTATCTCAAGTATCTATTATGTGCTTGAGCGTGTTTATGTTCGGGTGGGTATGATGGATTTCAATCAATTATTGATTTGTTCAATAAGTGATTGAAGGTTCGTCATACCGGTGACCCTTCCCCACTCTGTGGCCACGGAGTGGGGCTGTGCTAACGACTGTATTGACCCAAAAGGCTTTACAGACCTGTTGCGATCGTTGTAAGGAGGGACGATATTATTGTTGGATACTCTGATATTGTGAGGACCCCGACCCGGAACCTACACGTGTTCCGAGTTGGAGCGCCCTCAAACTAACCCGAAAACACTAAACTTTTAAAACTTTACTTTGACTTTCAAACATAAACATTAATAATATAACATTTCAAACTAACTCCACTCTACTCCACATCGGAGGAGGAGATAACTAACTTTGAAAAGTAACAACCTGTTTTAATTACAAAGACTTTAGTTATAACGTACAAACTAAGTTTTATACTCATAAACTCCATAAAGGAATTATACCAAAATACATTCTTTACACCAACCTATACGTACCCTGACAAATCCCAAAATACCACGTACCAACTCCTTTCCGTCCTCACTTGGCCGGTCCGCTTTGTCTCGGGATCTAAAACAAGAAAGGGAGAGGGGTGAGAATAAATCTCAATGAGCTATTATGATATGCGAAGATGCCAAACAAAGTGCAACACATAGCATGGTAGCACATAACACACTAGGAAAGCGGTAAACACATTCCGTTACCTTGGTTTACCTTTCCCGTCCGAACAATAAGTCGTATAGCGTGGGTATCAATACTCCACTACATCTGTGAATGCATATTCACCGGATCCCATACCATGTAACCGAGGCAGATTATGCTTATAACTCATCTCCGTGAACCGCTTAGGCATATTCACATCTTATAAAACCCGTTTTCCAGGGAAAATATAAGACATCGGCATTCCTATGAACGGCGCACATATCCATAGAAGCTGAACCCCGCCCGTGGCCGCAGAGGGGGAGAGGTCACGAGTATGATGAATCTTCAATCACTTAGAGAACAAATCAATAAGCTGATTGAAATCCATTATACCCCCATTCACATAAAATATCAACACGTTCAAGCACATAATAGATACTTGAAATATGATCCACAAACGGGATAGCAATATAACCACATGGTAAAATATACTCATGCCAATCAATGCCATAATGCAACATTTAAGTAATACACTATGCATAGTATCATCAACAAATATGAATGATAACAAATAAATTCACAAATGGAATAACCATACAACTACATAGTAAACATATCCACACATTGGGATAACATAACAACTTGTCAAATATTCCACACTTGGGGAGCCACATAACACTTGCCAAATAATCCACAAAGGGGATAAACAATATAGTCACATGGTAAAATAGAATATCTGGAAATGATCATTACATATTTAGTTTATAAAACCAATTCCATTTGAGAGATCACCTAAAAATACTCAATTTGGACTCTTGAACCATCCAATTTCGAGTCCGTATGAATTAACTATGATTTATTCAATTTCCACTCAACTTCTAACGTACAATACTACCTGCTGTAACCAAATCAGATTTTTGGGATATAAGGATAACTTCTTTAGCTATGAAACCATCACATTCAGAAAGTACTCAGAAAAACACCCAATTTAGACCCAAGAACCATCCAATTCCGATTTAATATGATTAAGTTATGACCATCACAAGATTGCTAAACGAATTGCAGTTCGTAATTGAAGTTAGGATTTCTGGGGTCTTGGGCGACCGCCCAAACCTCTTGGGCGACCGCCCAAGAGGGTTTTCAAGGAAATGTGAGTTTACGCCGGCATGGGCGGCCGCTCGGCCCCCTTGGGCGACCGCCCAAGCCTCCTGCCAGCCCAAACTTAGGTTTTTAACCCCTTTAACCCTAGTTCTTCCTTCCCTCTACCATTGATTATTCAAGAACACCCAAGAACACCTTCATTTCACCAAATCCCAAACAAACATGTAAACTTCAAAACCAAGTAACCCTAGATTATTTATCACTACTATTTCTACCCATTTCAACCCTTTTAACTCATCTTCATTGAACCCTAACTTCAACAATTTCAAATTCTATCCATTCCTTAAAAATCTAAATCAACTCCCATGAACCACTATCTTTTTAAGCCATTAATCCATTTTCTAACTCCAAGAAGATTTCCAAAGCATATAATAACAATCACAACACTAAGAACAACAATAGATAGATTATGAGCACATAGATGAAAGGAGGTCATAACAACTCACCTTTGGGATTGAAATGGAAGGTTGATCTATTTAGCTAGATGAGTTCCTCTAGGCGATCCAACTTCAAAGGTGCTCTTGGACTTGAATTTGGTGAAGAAATTCTTGGCTTCAAGGTTTGGAACTTGGGGCTTCCATGGAGGTTCTCTCTAATTCTCTAGGTTGAAGATGAATGAGAAATGAGGGAGAAGGGAGGGGTAGTAAGAGGAGGTGATGGGAAGAGGACACTTGGCAAGGCATGGAAGAGTAAGAAAGTTGGCCCCTCCTACAACTTAATCCAAGGCTTTCACCCTACTCCCATTAATTTAAAATAAACCTTATCCCATTAATTCATCCTACTCATTTAACCTCCCCACATATTTATCTATTTATTAAATTTCCATTTTGTATCATTTCCCTTAGTTTCTTTATTTAATGTCCAATAAATTCTTATAAGCTCCTTAATTTACTTTTCACCCAATTTATCCTAACTCAAGAATTTAAAGATAAAATTGAACACATAAAGTCAACATAATATTAAAAGCATATAATTAAATATTAAAAATTGAGTGCCTAGGGTTGGGGTCGTCACACTCCTCCTTAAAGAAAATTCGACCCGAATTTTAAAAAGACTTATCTTAATGATAAATTAAAGAAGATAACCTTCCCCACAATCAAATTACACTTCCAAATAGTTTTCTCAAAGTATTATTATTATACCCATTTTCCACAACCCTAATACTCCCAAAGTTTAATTTCGGACTTACGATTTTAGTAACTCTCAACCATTCCCTCACATAAACCAAACCCGTTAAATCATCATTAGTTGAAGAACTCCGTACTCATGAGGAATTTTAAGGACAACTTTCCCATACAATACTTCATACAATACCACTTAATACCGAACTGAAAACCACTAATATACGCAATCTCATCAAGGTTAAATAACTTCTCAAGTTGAAACGAAATCCATCACACAACACGCAACTTATTCTCAAGAATTTGGATAGTCTTCTTTGTCTGTCCATCTGTCTGAGGAAGAAACGCATCACTGAAACTTGACTTGGAACTCAAAACCTTGCACCCTGCTTTTCAAAACACAATGAATCCTCGATCCCGATCTGGTAAAATGTTGATTGGTGCTCCACGAAATCATTCAATCTCCCGCATTCACAATGTTTTAATTTCTCCCTCGAATACTTCGTTAATATAAGTTGAAAGTAAACCGACTTGATCTATTCATCCACTATCACTCCAACACACCCAACCTCATCGACGTTGAAAGTAGTACAGTTACAAAATTCCATCGCAATGTCTTCCCATTCGAATCTTCTAACTCTTCTTCAAGTCTTGATACTTCTCAAACTTTTCTGATGAATCGCAATTCTAGATTTACTGGTCCTTCCTCTAAAACCGGTCTTCTAATCTCTTACAAAGAATGATACACACTCCGGAAATGAGGGTTAAATTTTCATCCCAATTAGATACAAAATCCTTGGTCTCCCAATCTTGAAACTAGCCGATAATCCTCTTAACTTCTGAATCATGGTTGAACTTCCTCTAAGGTCTCCACACTATAAGTATAACTTGAATATTCGCAAAATATCTCACCATGCAACTCAAAGGATATACTTGTTGACACATAAGCCTTTCGGCTAATCGCAATTGCCATCACAATAACTCTTCCGGTAACAAGATATAACCTCATTTAAGTCTTTCTAATAATTTCCACCCTCGACTCTGCTTATTGTTAAATTCCTTTCGAACCAACAAATACTTTAAACTTTCATGATCGTTAACACATCTCAAATTTAGTTGCAACTAGTTAAAAATTCCGCTAGTAAAACGCAATATAATCTCAGTTACTTACAAGTTGAAAATAAGAAGATTCTGCTCCGCCTGATTCACTTCCTCTAAACATAAGTTATCACTTTCCCATTTCGCATCATATCACAAATTAGCCTTCCATTGATACACAATTAAAAGCGTCAAGTTCTCGCATTCATTACTCAATAAGGATCATATCTACAAATGACCTATTCTTCCTCTCTACTATACGATTCACCCTTATTGCATTCTACATCCAGGATACCTCTTCCAGGTTAACTCTATCAACAATAATACAATTCTCAAGAATCTAATGACACTCCCTTGGTAGCACCCCTTTCAATCCTAAAACTATGGACTCATTACGGCAATATTCCAAAGCCAACTTACAATTATTAAACTTCACACATAAATTTTCCTATTGGAAAATAGATAACACAATTCACAATTAATTTTCATGATATTCTCAACGCCAAGTAAACAAGGATGTCACCACTAATAATTTCCACTAGCTATCAAGATAAGGATAGAACTCTACTCCTTATAACCACAACAAAAATCGAGACCATTCTATAGGGTGCTTTTGATATAGGTATTTAACCTGACACTACATCAATACGTGATTCCACTTCCCAACCGAAAGTCATATAATACTTTGCTGAAAGCATACTTACTATTTTCCTAATTAGCACATAACATTTTTCGAAGACTTCTTACCTAAGTCTACCACATTTCAATTAAGCTTCACACTTCTTAACCAAAAATTTTCAATCTTTAAGGCATATCTAACAAGGATACCACATAAAGGCTTATTTGCATCTAATACCATATAGACCAATTAAGCATAGTAAAAAAAGACTCGCTTCATACGACAGTCTATCACCGCCCGACCACTACTTACCATTCTAGGCCAGGTATATATCAAAATCACACATTGGTAATCATACCAAATCAACTAGCAATACATGCTCGCTATAACCACGTCACACTAGTGGTAAACCAAATAATATTCGAGGTATTCTCTCATAAGAGTAGAAATCTCTAACACATAAAACACATCTTAAGCAATGTATGCCACATGAAACAAAATGCAATGTCACACGTGCATGAGATGAACCGGGATCTATAAAGTATGGCCCCTACTTCGAGACAGTATATTACCTCTAAAGGTAGCCGAGGGATCTATCCCTCCAAAACTCAAAACAAGTATTCGACTTTAAACGTTACCTTTTGGATTCCCTTCATTTGTTCCTTTTTATTCCTCCTTTAGGCCCCCTATGTCCGGTACTCCAAAGCTAACCTTCGATGAAATATAGGACAATTCTTCTTGTAGTGTCCCATTTCTCCACAATTCAAACATTTCCCTTGCTTACTCCAACACTTGTCTTCGTAATGACCCATCTTCTTGCAATATCCACATATAATCCTTACCCGACTGAAGTCGGATGATTTGTCCGAGTCGCCACTTTTTCTCCTCTTGCTAACTCCGGTGCCGATCCTTTACTCGATGCCCTCTATTATATCCGAACCTTGGCCTTGAAACTTCGCTACTTCCACTTCCACCCTCGCATTTACCCCGGTGCTCGTCAATATCATTCTCTATTCGGTAGGCTTTATTCACCGCCGTCTCGAAAACTGGGAAGTCGTGCGTCAATAATCAAGTTTCGAACTCTAGTCTTAATCCCTTCACAAATCGATATATCCGTCTCTCTTCTTCCGGTACTCAAATGTGGACAATAGCGAGCTAGCTCCGTAAACCTTGCCGAATACCGCGCCACGGTCATTGCTCCTTGCTCTAATTTCAAAAACTCAACTTCCTTCTTATCTCTTGTAACTATTGGAATGAAATGATCTCGAAATTTACGCGTAAAGTTCTCCTGTGTCCGGTGTAAGGTTTCGATCCCACCCGTCCTTCACTACTTGCCACCAATGCTCCGCAGTCCTCTAACTTGAAGATCGCGCATCTCACTTTTCTCGCATCCGTGCTCT
This sequence comes from Adenophora triphylla var. japonica, assembly GCA_022495995.1. NCBI lineage: Eukaryota > Viridiplantae > Streptophyta > Magnoliopsida > Asterales > Campanulaceae > Adenophora > Adenophora triphylla. The sequence continues at coordinate 385,036 of JAFEMH010001578.1, read as the reverse complement.
CCATCGCCGCGAAAATCTTATTCATACTTTCAAGCCATCTCTCGCCTTCACCGGATCCGGATCTCCACTAAAACTTGGAGGTGTCATCTTAACGAACTTTTCCAAACCATGCCCATGCTCCGCTCCTTGATGCCGCCGTACTTGCCCTCGTGTTGTCATATTTTGCAAAAATCCTCGAAACATGTTCATCGTCTCAACATTCGGATTTCCATCACCCCGCATTACCAACATTGCTCGTAACCCGATGCCGATCATCCTCATTTTCACCATTGAATAAACTCCCCGCAACAAACACTCGACGTAATTTATCACACACTCTCACTCGCCTAGACTCTACCCGAGAACTCTAACCGAGCTCGATACCAACCGTGAGGACCCCGACCCGGAACCTACACGTGTTCCGAGTTGGAGCGCCCTCAAACTAACCCGAAAACACTAAACTTTTAAAACTTTACTTTGACTTTCAAACATAAACATTAATAATATAACATTTCAAACTAACTCCACTCTACTCCACATCGGAGGAGGAGATAACTAACTTTGAAAAGTAACAACCCGTTTTAATTACAAAGACTTTAGTTATAACGTACAAACTAAGTTTTATACTCATAAACTCCATAAAGGAATTATACCAAAATACATTCTTTACACCAACCTATACGTACTCGACAAATCCCAAAATACCACGTACCAACTCCTTTCCGTCCTCACTTGGCCGGTCCGCCTGTCTCAGGATCTAAAACAAGAAAGGGAGAGGGGTGAGAATAAATCTCAATGAGCTATTATGATATGCAAAGAAGATGCCAAACAAAGTGCAACACATAGCATGGTGGCACATAACACACTAGGAAAGCGGTAAACACATTCCGTTACCTTGGTTTACCTTTCCCGTCTGAACAATAAGTCGTATAACTGTGGGTATCAATACTCCACTACATCTGTGAATGCATATTCACCGCATCCCATACCATGTAACCGAGACAGCTTATGCTTATAACTCATCTCCGTGAACCGCTTAGGCATATTCACATCTTATAAAACCCGTTTCCAGTGGAAAATATAAGACATCGGCATTCCTATGAACCGACCGCACATATCCATAGAAGCCGAACCCCGCTGTGGCCGCAGAGGGGAGAGGTCACAGTATGATGAATCTTCAATCACTTAGAGAACAAATCAATAACCGATTGAAATCCATTATACCCCCATTCACATAAAATATCAACACGTTCAAGCACATAATAGATACTTGAAATATGATCCACAAACGGGATAGCAATATAACCACATGGTAAAATATACTCATGCCAATCAATGCCATAATGCAACATTTAAGTAATACACTATGCATAGTATCATCAACAAATATGAATGATAACAAATAAATTCACAAATGGAATAACCATACAACTACATAGTAAACATATCCACACATTGGGATAACATAACAACTTGTCAAATATTCCACACTTGGGGAGCCACATAACACTTGCCAAATAATCCACAAAGGGGATAAACAATATAGTCACATGGTAAAATAGAATATCTGGAAATGATCATTACATATTTAGTTTATAAAACCAATTCCATTTGAGAGATCACCTAAAAATACTCAATTTGGACTCTTGAACCATCCAATTTCGAGTCCGTATGAATTAACTATGATTTATTCAATTTCCACTCAACTTCTAACGTACAATACTACCTGCTGTAACCAAATCAGATTTTTGGGATATAAGGATAACTTCTTTAGCTATGAAACCATCACATTCAGAAAGTACTCAGAAAAACACCCAATTTAGACCCAAGAACCATCCAATTCCGATTTAATATGATTAAGTTATGACCATCACAAGATTGCTAAACGAATGCAGTTCGTAATTGAAGTTAGGATTTCTGGGGTCTTGGGCGACCGCCCAAACCTCTTGGGCGACCGCCCAAGAGGGTTTTCAAGGAAATGTGAGTTTCGCAAGCATGGGCGGCCGCTCAGCCCCTCGGGCGACCGCCCAAGCCTCCCGCCAGCCCAAACTTAGGTTTTTAACCCCTTTAACCCTAGTTCTTCCTTCCCTCTACCATTGATTATTCAAGAACACCCAAGAACACCTTCATTTCACCAAATCCCAAACAAACATGTAAACTTCAAAACCAAGTAACCCTAGATTATTTATCACTACTATTTCTACCCATTTCAACCCTTTTAACTCATCTTCATTGAACCCTAACTTCAACAATTTCAAATTCTATTCATTCCTTAAAAATCTAAATCAACTCCCATGAACCACTATCTTTTTAAGCCATTAATCCATTTTCTAACTCCAAGAAGATTTCCAAAGCATATAATAACAATCACAACACTAAGAACAACAATAGATAGATTATGAGCACATAGATGAAAGGAGGTCATAACAACTCACCTTTGGGATTGAAATGGAAGGTTGATCTATTTAGCTAGATGAGTTCCTCTAGGCGATCCAACTTCAAAGGTGCTCTTGGACTTGAATTTGGTGAAGAAATTCTTGGCTTCAAGGTTTGGAACTTGGGGCTTCCATGGAGGTTCTCTCTAATTCTCTAGGTTGAAGATGAATGAGAAATGAGGGAGAAGGGAGGGATAGTAAGAGGAGGTGATGGGAAGAGGACACTTGGCAAGGCATGGAAGAGTAAGAAAGTTGGCCCCTCCTACAACTTAATCCAAGGCTTTCACCCTACTCCCATTAATTTAAAATAAACCTTATCCCATTAATTCATCCTACTCATTTAACCTCCCCACATATTTATCTATTTATTAAATTTCCATTTTGTATCATTTCCCTTAGTTTCTTTATTTAATGTCCAATAAATTCTTATAAGCTCCTTAATTTACTTTTCACCCAATTTATCCTAACTCAAGAATTTAAAGATAAAATTGAACACATAAAGTCAACATAATATTAAAAGCATATAATTAAATATTAAAAATTGAGTGCCTAGGGTTGGGGTCGTCACAAATATAGGTATCCTTTCTTATATGGATCTCTGGGGTATGAGTCCTATAAGAGGTGAATGTGCTGGAGGCAATTCACCAAAGAGTGGAGTTTTACTCCCACGTTGTACGACTTATTGTTCAGACGGGAAAGGTAAAATGAGGTAACGAAAGGTGTTTACCGCTTTCATAATGTGTTATGTGCTACCATGCTATGTGTTGCACTTTGTTTGGCATCTTGCTGCATATCATAATAGCTCATTGAGATTTATTCTCACCCCTCTCCCTTTACTGTTTTAGATTCCGAGACAGGTGACCCGAACCCGTGAGGCCGGGGATTTCATTGTGGACTTTTGCTTTTGGGGCTTGACAAGTTAAGTATAGGAGTCGGTTGTTAGGAGTATTTATTAAGTATTCTTCTTTTGTAATTTGTATGGAAAACTCTTTTGTTAAACAAGGTTAATTAAGGTTTCCAATGTAATTGGTTAGATTTCGGTTTATTAAAGTTGTAGTTGGATTTCCTTTAAGCAGGGATATTATCAATTGATTTTTATTTGAAAGTTTGAAAAGTGGTTTTCTTTTAAAGGCAAATAAATGTTTTAAAAATCTAAGATGGTTTTTCTTAGATTGAGCCTCTCCAACTCGGGACACGCTTTAGGTTCCGGGTTGGGGTGCTCACAGGGCCCGCGCTCGGTCTAGTCCAAGGAACCAGTGACGTGGCAGTTCCTAGACCGCTGGAGGGAAGACCGCGGACAAATAGGCCCTTATGGTCAAGACCGTGTCCCTCCTCGCAACCATCCCCATCGAGGACCATTGGGACCCTGCTCGCTGGATCCGTGCCCGCATGAGTCATGCCCGCATCAACCGTGCTCGCGTCATATATCTTTGACCGCGGGCACAACGTTGACCGCGGGCACATGCTGCTTCCCGGTTAATGTCAAGCCTTATTGAGCAAGTTAGCTTATCGCTCGACGGGCCACTTGCCGGCTCCCCATCACGCATTCAATGCGGCTCGGTCCGCGCCTACTATTCCATTTAATGCACTAAGCCGGCTACACGGCTCATGTCACTTTCGGCCATGTCCCACGGGACGGTCAATGTTCCCTCCCTGACAGGACCAATTAGCGGCGGACACGTGTAGCTGGTCAAATACCAAAGTGCCCCCTAGGGCTGATCTCATTGCTTACCTCGACAAGCACCATTGCATTGCCTATAAATAGAAGGCCTTACCCCCTTGGGCAAGGTAAGTTCCATATACAATTGAGTAAGCTCTATTACTCTCTAAAAACCTAAACACACACACACTCCAAAGGTATTCAAAGCCTTATTACTCAGTATTCTTACTCTCACACCTGAGGGCCTGAGTTGGAGTAACATCCAACTTTGACCTTAACGGTGCTTGTTTGTGTTGTGATCTAGGTACATCAAACCAATAAATATATCCTAGCCAGATATCCTTGAACCGCTCCTGACCCCGAAAGCTGTGGCGTCATCAGTGGTTCCATTGCCGGGAAGCCGACTTTCTTTCGTTTTCTCGTTAAAAATCTTTTGTTTTCAAGGCACCTCACGTGTCCTAAACAAATTCAGTGCCGAAAGGCTCTTCTTTTTACATCACTAAGTTTTTCCCGTTTAAAACTTTTGTTTTCAGACACACCTTGTGGTCTAAACAAAATGGGTGTCAAAGGACACTTCTTTCCAGTTATTTTCGTCTTTCTGAGACATGTCTCAAATTCTGAAAAATGCTGGTCATTTGACCCTAGAGGAGGAGAACCAAGCCGAACCCTCCACCATCAATAGGGACAGGCAAACCAACTCTGTTTTCAACAGAATGGGGGCCCATTCTCAGCCTCAAAAATCCCCAGCTCAACGAGTTCTACACCGGTTAACCGAGGAAGCCCGTGCTGAAAAAGCCCAGGCCCTACTAAACAATAGCCCAAAAACTCCCCAAGCTCACATAAAAAACACCACTCTAACCACCCCACTTTCCCCAGAGCAAATCCTAAGAAGGAAGGAAATCCTGGCTTCCAAGTCAAACCGGTCGCGGAGGCCGTGGCCATCAACGACGCGGAGATGGAAATGTTTGAAATAGAGGCCAATGGAGGGCTACGGTTCCCTCAAGGGTCACAAAGGTTCTCCCAACGAGCTCCCGCTAACTCGCTTGCTAGTCAAGCCGTGGGGGCAAACCGGGTTGACCCGGCCCTTGGCGCGGACAGCCGGCCAAACGGAGCGTGGTGCATGTAGAGGATAGCGAGGAAATGGGGGAAGAGGCACGATCAAACCGCCGTGCGAGGTCCAAAGCCGGACCCTTGGCTCAGGCGGAGAGAAGGCCGTGGCTCCACGAGCTAAAAGCGAAGGTTGATGATCGGAACCCCGAGTTTGTGGAATTTATGCGAAGATGTGGGAAACCCATCGAAGGCGGCCCGAAGTGTGGCCGCACCATGGACGCCTTCGGCGATAAAATTGCGCGGCACCGATCCAAAAGGGCAAACCCCCGAGATGGACACCTATGACGGATCCAAAAATGCCAAGAGTCATATGGGAAGATTTGAGGGCCGAGATGGCTTTATTCTCCGCGGACGAGTCGGTGATGTGCAAAGCTTTAGGCTGCGACCTTCACCGGCAAGGCCCTATCTTGGATGCTAGCCCTCAAGCCCCGGTGTATCCGGTCATTCGATCGGTTCGTAGTTCTCTTCCTCAATGCCTTTGCCGGAGCGAGTGTGCCCGCTAGACCAAAGAGATCTTGTCCGTGTCAAGCGAGCACCAAACGAGCCTACAAAAGATTATATATCCGGTTCGGGAAGGTGAGCGAGGAGATTGTGGACACAGACGAAGGAGATATCGAGACTATGTTTTGAGGCGGCCTCGGTTCCTCCTTCCTCAAAATGAATTTTGCCTCCGGCAAACCTAAATCGATGGAGGAAATGTATGAAAGGGCCTCGGCCATTGCCTCCGCCGAAGAGCCTAGTGTGCCCGCTCCCGAGCTTCGCGAAAGAAAGGATAAGCCAAGTCCAGGAGACCACCCTGCAGCCTCGCTCACACCAATAATCGTGGCAAAAACAGAGGCCGGGGATCGAAAGGCTCAAAAAGGCCATGGCCGAAACAGTTTACAGCAGCTCACCGACCCAAGGGTGGTGATCATGAGAGCCTCGAGACTTTCTGCTCCTCCCCCATGCTTCGAAAGCCAAATGAGAGGAGTAGACTTAAGTTCTCGTGAGTATCACAACGACCACGGGCACGGAACCGAGGACTGTTTCCACCAAGCGAGTAATCCAAACAGAAAATCAATAACGGGAGCTAACCAAGTGGGTTAAGGGAAACAATCACGCCCCAATAACAATGATCGCAGCCGGGCACGACACACGCGGGGACCAGATAGAAATGAAATAGATAATAATGATGACGATTTTGGGGACTATGACATTAACTTCATTGGGGAGGAACCTCCCTCTAGTAGGCAGTTGTCCCTCCAAATTCGGACATTAGAGAAGGTTTTCTCCATCCCCGCCCGGCTCCGGAGGAAGAGCAGAAATTGGGTTCAAAAGGAGTGAACTTGCCTCCACCCTTTTTCATTCCACACGCCCACTCACCCTCGAATGAGAATCAACCGGCAAACATAGGCCGAGTGTTGGTAGATACTGGAGCTGCCCGCGACATACTCTATTACCATACTTTGATTGGAATGAGAATGACGGAGGCACATCTCACTCCATATGCGGGCATGCTCGAAGGCTTCACCAACCACGCTGTAAGGGTAAAGGGGACGATTGTGTTTGACGTAGCTATTGGGGAAAACCCATGCGTAAGACGGCCAAGATAACTTTCATGGTGGTCGATCTTCCTTCCCAATACAATGCCATTCTCGGCAGAATCGCTCAGGCCGAATTGGGAATAGTTGCGTCCGTCCCCCACCAAAGGGTGAAATTTAACACCCGGGCGGGGTTGCTACCATCAAGAACCAGCCGGGAGATTCCTCCGAGCCTTTGGAGGAAAAAGGAAAGAAACAGAAAGGCGGACATCCCGCCCGCAGATAGAGGGAGAGGACAAAATAATAGAGGGAAAGGGCGAGGACAAGTCAAAAAAGGGGAAAACTCTTGCACTCCCGCCGCCACCCGTACCGATTGGCATGCTTTCTTTCCATTCCACGAAGGTGGAGCTCAAGATGAGCAGAAAATCGAAGCAGTTGGCTGCCTTGAGGGAGGTTATATTGATCGAGGAATAGAGGGGGAAATTGACCGTGATATCATATATTCAATAGCAACACCGACCAGAAGCTCAGTCAACCCCCAACTATTGTCATTGACTCCTGCACAATCGTGAAATCAGCGACCTTCAACCTAACGACGAGCTCGAGGAGGGGGTAATCAATCCCCACTTCCCCGAGCAAACGGTTAAGGTTGGGCTGGAAATTCACAGCGAGGAGAGAAGGATACTTATTGAGTTCCTTAGAGCAAATTGCGATGTGTTCGCTTGGAGGGTGGAAGATATGCAAGGCATCGCCGAGGACGTGATCCTCCATAAAATCAACGATGACCCCTCCTTCAAAAACATTCACCGTAAATCCAGATATTTCTCCCCGGAGAAAGAGATTGCCATCAAGGAAGAGGTGGAAAAATTGCTAAAAGCGGGGATAATAAAGGAGATCTCCTACCCCAAATGGCTGGCCAATGTGGTCATGGTTAAGAAATCCAATGGTAAATGGAGGATGTGCGTTGATGTCACCGATCTCAACAAGGCATGCCCCAAGGATTGTTTCCCTCTTCCTCGCATAGACGATTGGTGGATTCCATAGCCTTAATACGTAGTTCTAAGCTTCATTGATGCATACTCCAGCTACCATCAAATCCAGATGGCTCCTGAGGATGTCCGCTCTGTAGCTTTCATTGCTGCGGGCAAAACATACTGCTACACTATGATGCCCTTTGGGCCGAAAAATGCAGGAGCCACATATCGCCGCATGGTCAATCCGGTCTTTAAAAACCAACTAGGCGAAATACTGGAGGCCTACATTGACGACATGGTCATAAAAACTAAGGAAAACTCCCACGAGCTCGATGTGAAGGAAACCTTCAAAAATTTGCGCCACAACAACATGAAGCTAAACCCCCTTAAGTGCGCTTTTGGGGTCAAGGCGGGCAAGTTCCTCGGATTCATGGTCAACCAAAGAGGGATAGAGGCTAATCGAGAAAAATCCAGGCCCTATTAGACATGAAACCTCCCGCTGCGTAAAGGATGTACAAAAACTCAATGGTCGCATCACCGCCCTTGGCCGCTTCATCTCGCGGCCACAGAGAGAGCCTCCTTCTTCAAAACTCTCAAAGGGGGAAGAGAGCCGATGAATTTACATGGAGTACCGAGTGCCATCGGGCTTTTGAAGAAATCAAAACATACCTCGGGCGGCCCACCTCTACTCGCGGCCGGTGCCTGAGAAGAGCTTTTTGTATTTAGCCGTGCGATCCGGCGGTAGCCGCTTTGTTCTTGTGAGGGAGGAGAATAACTCCCAAAACCCGTTTATTATGTAAGTAAGGCACCGTCCGCCGTAGAAGGGCGTTATCTTAATATAGAAAAGTTAGCTTACGCCTTGCTTGTATCCGCTCGAAAATTAAGAGCCTACTTTTCCGCACATCCTATAACTATACTGACCGAGGCTCCGCTTAGAAAGGTTTTACATAAACCGAGTCCCTGGGAGAATGCTAGCTTGGTCTATAGAGCTCACGGAGTTCCAGATCACCTACTCCCCGAGAAGGACAATCAAAGCGCAGGCCTTAGCTGATTTTGTAGTAGAATCATCATTCAAATTAGTGGACAGCGACCTCGGAAAAGAAAGCGAGCGTAATCGAAGACGACCCGAGAAAGCCCGAGCACGTAAATTGTTCAACCAAGGGAGCGTCCAGAAGAGGTATGGACTTTATATGTGGACGGCTCCGCGAGCAAGTTAATCGGTGGAGCGGGCATACTTCGATCACACCTGCGGGGAGAAATTTATGAGGGCCTTGAGATTCAAGTTCGAGGCATCAAACAATCAGCCGAGTATGAAGCGATTATAGCGGGCATGGAATTGGCAAGAGACTTGGGAGTTCGAATATTGAGATCAATAGTGACTCTCAGCTCATAGTTAATCAAATTAGGGGGGAGTATGATACTATCAACCCAGTACTAGCTCAGTACTGCGGCCTTGCAAAAACCCTCATCAAAAATTTTACTTACTATGAGCTGAACCAAGTCATGAGAGAGGATAATGTGGAAGCTGACCTCCTTTCAAGAATAACCGAGCAAGAAATTGGTGAATTGGAAACAGATTGCCAGATTGAATTCACGGAGAGACCTGCTATAGATCGAATACAGATAAACAATATTGAGGATCAAGTAAGGGACTGGGTAGATGAAATGAAGGATTACATCGAGAAGCAAGCCCTCCCCGAGGACCCAGTAAAGGCTAGAGCCATCAGAGCGGTGTCCGCGAAATACCTCGTCCTCGATGGGGTGCTTTTTCGGCGATCATTCACCAAGCCTTTGCTAAAATGTGTTAAAACTCACATGGTCACCAACTTACTCTATGAGGTCCATGAAGGAGTTTGTGGCGGACATCCAGGTGCTCGCACCCTCTCAGACAAGATCAAATTCCAAGGATTCTTTTGGCCCACAATGAGAAGGGATGCGCAGGAGTATGTTAGAAAATGTGATAAGTGCCAGAGATTTGCGGACATCCCTAGACTACCATCAACAGAGCAGACGTTGGTTGTACCATCGTGGCCGTTTGATACGTGGGGGATAGATCTTATTGGACCATTTCCAACTGCTAGAGGAAGCATCAAGTATGCCGTGGTGGCCGTGGATTATTTTACCAAGTGGACGGAAGCAAAGGGCTTGGCCACTATTTCCGAGGATAACACTATCAGTTTTGTCCACGACCACATCTATTGTCGATTTGGGGTTCCCGAGCAATAATTTCGTATAATGGCACCCAATTCTCCGCAAAATTCACCTGCCGAATGTGTGAGAATGAAGGTGCAACACCGTAAGTCCGCAGCTTGCCTATCCTCGTGGAAATGGTCAAGCCGAGGCGGCGAACAAGCTAGTCCCGACCGCCTTAAAGAAAAATTTGGAAGGACGAGGAGGACGTTGGTTGGACGAGCTCCGCATCGCATTATGGGTTGTCCGCACCACAATAAGAAATTCAACAGGAGAAACTCCCTTCTCGCTCACGTATGGGTCGAGGCAATGGCTCCAGCTGAGGTAGCCCTACCCTCGCATGCAGTCACATACTTCGATGAGTCTCAAAACGAGGCAAACGAAGGTGTGACTCGGACGATCTCGAAGGAAAGAGAATGCGGGCACACGAAAAAAATGGTGAACTACAAACAGAAAGCGAAGAAACACCATGACAAAAGAGTAAATAGGAGGAGTTTTTCAGTTGGAGACTGGGTACTCAGAAGCGTGGAGGTCCAAGGGACCCAACCTGGTTTCAACAAGCTGTCCCCGAAATGGGAAGGTCCATATGAGGTCACAAAGATAGTCAAAGAGGGCACCTACATATTGCGACCAAAAGAGGGAGAAGAGCTTAAGCACGCTTGGAATAGCGACCATCTTAAGAGATACTTCTTTTAAAATCTTTGTAATTTTTTGGAAGGAGTATAGACTATATATATATAAGAGAGAAGTTGTCATCATATTTTGATGCAAAAATCAATTCCCACCAGCCTCAAAAGCTAGGGTGGATGCCCGCAAGCGGATGCCAGTGGGTTCAAGAGCCAACATATGAGCTCCTACTTACTGATGCGCAAAGATCTAAGGATCCGCATGCCTATATGTGTACAAAGATCCATTACGATCCGTACTATGATCGCGGGGAGGATACTCTCTCCTGCCCGCGTGACACCACCAAAAATAAGTGGATATAGATGAACGTAGGTACAAAGGCCATGATGCCCGTGCCTACGGATTCTGGTGGGGACAATGACCTGAAGTCCGGACCCACTAATTGCGCGAAGGACCTCGTTAGGGCCGTTACTCGCATGCCTGTATGTGACAAAGGCCTACATATAAGCCCGTTCACCAGATCGCCACGAGACCCTCACGAAAAACCCTAGGGAGTTTTGAATAAAGGGTCAAATAAGTGAGAACCTCCAATAAGGGGATACAGATGCCAGGGGGTTAAAGGGCCTCTATGCTAAAATATGCTCCTACCTTTCTGTTGCGCGGACAATAGCCTCACGGCCACCTTCTGCATGCCCTATGAAAGTATGCTTGCCTTGGCTACTTTTGACTTACACCACAGCTCGCAAGGCTGGGAATAAGTGTAAATGGATGAGAGTGATCAAACTAGTTTAAACAAAGCCAAACAGACAAACGAGGTTAAGGCCTCAGAGTTTGCCACAAGGCTAAACAAACGCGATCATAGAAGAATAAGGCTGGCTCTCACAAAAAACCTAAGGGTTTTGAATAAAGAGTTAGAAAAACTCAAAAAATGCGGGCAAAGGGCCTACTAAGCTGCTGCCCGCAGAAGGAGAGTATAAAGTTAATTGCAAGTCAAAAACGCTGGAAAAAGTAATAGGCAAGAATGCAAGTACTTAGGTGCTCGAAGATTGCCAAACTACTCAAAATAGCCTACGAGACAAGCAATTAAGATAAAAGTACAGGAGCCAAGTGGAGAAAAATGCTTCTATTAATGATTAAGGAAGTATTTACAAAATTCCTACACTATTACAAAAGAGATCCTAGTCTATTACAAAAAGAAAAAACAAAAAAAAAAAACAAAAACAAAAACAAAAAACCTAAGCTACTGGAGCTTGCCCCTTAGGATCTTCAGATTGAGGAGTTGGAGAGGGCAAGCTGTTCACAAGAAGGTCTGTGATAGGATCAAGGGCGACCTCAGTATTGGAGACTGGAGCAGGAGCTGCCCGATGAGGAAAGAGGTCTCCTATGGCAGGCCCACCGGGTAGAACGCGGGCAAGGGCATCCCCGAGAGAAATAGGGTTCTCCCCAAACCTTAGCTCATCCAGATCTGCGATGAGACCAAGAGCAGTCACCTCTGCCACAGAGGCAAGGAGGCCGCAGCGGACAGCCTCCAAGCCTTTCACCTCATCCTCGGACAAAGGAACTAATGCATGCCCTAGCAAGCATTCTTCATCGGTAGCAACAACCGAACCAATTACGGCCGGCTCTTGTACGAGAGAACTCCGCCCGTGGCCGCAAAATTCGAATTTGTGTCCGGACCCCACCTCGTGACCGAGCTAGATTTTCGGCGAGGAGCCAATCCTTGAATTCTGGGAGTTTTTGTACTCCTCCACAGCCTCCTTGCGAACATCGTCGAGGGCGCATTTCCCCTCCGCTTCCATCCTCTTGTAGGGGAGCAGCTGGTCGGACAACTCATCCACCTTTTTCTCCAAGGCCAAAAGGTCAACCTTGGTGGCCTCCAGCTTGGCCGAGAGCTCCTTATTCCTGGGCTCCCACTCAGCTTTGTGCCCACGGAGCTCATCCCGCCGACCCTTACCTCTCTCCAGTCCTTCTCCACCGTGGCCAAGCGGTCGAGAAGTCCTTCAGATCGTACTCCTTCGTTTGAAGGCATTGTCCTTTTCCTCCATTAGGGAGTTCAAGGTCCCAATCCTTTCTTGAGCCTCCTCCACTCACGAAGTTTGGCCGCCAAAATGGAAGTTTTGTTATCCACTTCAATGGTCGAGTATCGCAGCTTTCCCTTAGCCAGCAAAGACCTTGTTGCCCACCCGCGAGGAAAAGAGAGCTAAAAGTTAGAACCGAGAGGGGAAGTATGGAATCAAAGAAATCAGACTGCTATCTCCCTCTGTCAGAGCAAGGCCTATGTCCCCAACCATGGCCGAGGCATTCTCCTCGACAACTATGTTCTTGTAGAAGTCGGGGAATACAAAGCGGTTCACCGGCCCGATCCCCACGGAGGCGTTGGCAGAATTGCGGGCGTAGATGTGCACCCTGGCCACGGCGGGCACCTCCCGATGCCTTTTTCTAGCGCCGGCGTCTCCTCGCGGGTGGTCGAGAGGGCCACTGGATAGGCTGCAGAGCAAATTGATCCCCCAATGGGGGAAGATGAGGAGGTCGCAGCAGGAGCAGTCACGGTACGGGGAGGAGCATCCCCGACTTTCTGGAGCTTTCTCTGTCCCTGCCCCGGCTCTCCTTCTCTGTCGCCCCTCTTCCGAGAATCCACTTGGTGGCCGGAAGGAATGGTGCGGCCAGGAGAACTAGCTCGGAGAGCATTGGCCGGGGGAGGTCCCTTGGGAGGTGGAGGAAGGTTCCCCGTAGTCAGAGCGGTTTTGGAGCTGGTCAAAGGCTCCCCAGTTTTCCTGCTGACAACAGGAATAGTTTTATCTTTGGTGGAGACTCCCCCCAACTCAGCCTGCCTCCTCGCAGCCTCCCTATTGGCCTTCATGTTCTTGGCCTTCAGTTGAGCAGCATTCATGGGAGCCATCAAAAATTGTATTCTTCAGGATCTACTCTGGAGGGAAGGAGAAATGGTTAGAATGCAGTTCAAAAATTCAAAGGAAAAATAAAGGAGCAACAGTTATATAAAAAATCAGAGACCGATAAGTTCGGGGATCGCATTGCGCCCAAAGATGTGTTCTACACCGCCTCGAATTGGTAGTGCTCATGCACCCTCCAATCAGGGTCGCGAGGCAGAGGCTCTATTTCTACTCTGGGGGCATAAGGGGTGCCCTCCCTACGAGGAGCCACCCCCGAGTAGATCAAGAGTGGCTCATCCTCAACTATGGAGCCCACATCGTAAACAGGCTCCTCCCCGCTGTCCAAATAGCTGGCCAGGTATTTCTCTAAGGCACAGCGCAGAGCATCGGCAGTAGAAGGGTCTGGATAGCTACTCGCGGCCACCTTCATCGGGACTGGATTTGAGGGTTTTGAGAAGGGCCATCCAAACCTAGACTCAATGACCAAGATGTCCCTCTGGTTCCATTGGTCAAATTTATTTGAGAGAGGAGAGAAGGTCCGGGTAGAATAATTCCTAGCCTTCAAACTCAAAATGTTGCGGCTGATCTGGTTCTGGTAGTAAGCATAAAGCCCGGCCAGGGTAGGTTTATAGCCATGGAATCTGCAGACCGCGATGAAGGAGACTATAGCCCTAATGGCATTGGGAGTCAGGTGCATGGGGAGGCAGCTGTTGAACTCCAAGAAAAAGTAGAAGAATGGGTCCAGGGGCAATCTTAGGCCGTTCTCAAATTGGGCACCATAAAAAACCAAGGCCCTATTGTCCTCGCGGACATCAGCTACTGTCTCTGGCCGCAGTTTGTCCTTATCCTTCAAATGTATGTGCCCAAGGGTGCGAACACGGAAGGCGTTACGATCAACATTATATACTTCATATATATCCTCCTCCCAATCAATGGTAGCCACTTTCTTGGCTTTCTTATTTCCGCGGCCACGACCAGGACCAGGGTTCACTTCAGCTGCTGGCCTCTTGCCTTTATTTCGAGCAGGGGCCACCACCTCTGCCTCCTCCTCAGAGTCAGGGTCAGAAAAGGCATCCACAATATTTGTGGTCTCAGCGGCCTTCTTAGAGGTCCCCGCAGCCCTCCTAAGTTCGACCTCGCGGTCATCCTCCTCGGTCTCCGTGCTCGTCGAGCCAAAGAGACCAGTGGCATCACCGCGGGCAGAGGTCACTCCATCCTCATCCTCCCCGCCTACAGTAGTCTCAAAGTTCAGAGGCTCCAGCTCCTCACTACTACTCAGTTCAATGGGTTCAGCACTGTGGCCGCGGGCACCACGTTGGGAAATACGGTCCTCGGGGCGTAACATCCAAGGGGTCATTCAGTGCGTGCCGGTGCCGCGCAAGCAAAGATTGGTTTGATGGGGGTCCATTAGCTCACACTTCTCCCAATCGCTTATTTGTTCGGGGACACGAATCGCTCTCCTCACTAGTTCAACGGCCAGTTCGAGCCTCGATCTCTCTCGCGGGGAAACCCGCACAAAACCCCCATTACAAAGTTTCTTAGCCTACGGTGATCCCCCAACACCAAGCACATCCCGGCCATATATATATTTTCTCTTGCCCTCCCACAACCGGGTGGGACGAACGGCCCCCAATCCGCTTTCTCACGTAGAATACCGAAAGCTTGGCAAGGATAGCCTAAGCCACCCCAGGCCTACCTTCCTAAAAATTCCCCCAGTCTTTTTACAAACGGCAAAGACATCGGGGGTGGCTCCATCTCCTAGTTCTACGGGACGGCGGGGTCCAAATTCACGGGTGGTCATCTTTCAAAACCCAGAAAAGAAAAATAAAATAGAGGGAGATGAAGAAGAGAAACACCCAAATACTTACGAGAGAAGGATTGAGAAAAGGATTCGGAAAGCAGTAGCACGAGGATCGCAGCAAGAATTTTCTCTCTCAAAGGCTCTCTGAAGGTTTGGAAACGGTAAAAAGGGTTTGAGGTTTAAGGGTTTGGTATTTATAAGGCCTACCAATACGGGTTAACCCGTTAACCCGTATTAATTAGCCCACAAATCCTACCTCGGACCCTGAACCGTCTCCAACGTTTGAAAATTCAAAAAATTAAATACCCTTTGCATTTATTGCCCCCCTTGAACGAGCGACACGTACCCCTGTACGTACCACTAACCCGTCTTTTCATCTGCCAAGGGGCCCACCTGTTAACCGGGAGGCACGCCATGCAAGGGACCACGTGTCACTCACTGGTGCCTCCCGAACGTTCCCTTTGGCCCAGGGGGCCAAGCAACAGACGACAAAAATCGCTAAACACTGGTGCTCGCTCGAGGAGCAATTGGAGCAGACCGAGCTTCTAGTAGCTCCTCACTCAGACCATAAATAATCACACTTGGAGCTAGGGGCCATTGATGAGCCCGGATCTACTGGACCGGGCCCGCGCTCGGTCTAGTCCAAGGAACCAGTGACGTGGCAGTTCCTAGACCGCTGGAGGGAAGACCGCGGACAAATAGGCCCTTATGGTCAAGACCGTGTCCCTCCTCGCAACCATCCCCATCGAGGACCATTGGGACCCTGCTCGCTGGATCCGTGCCCGCATGAGTCATGCCCGCATCAACCGTGCTCGCGTCATATATCTTTGACCGCGGGCACAACGTTGACCGCGGCACATGCCGCTTCCCTGCTAATGTCAAGCCTTATTGAGCAAGTTAGCTTACCGGCTCCGACAGTGCCACTTGCCGGCTCCCCATCACGCATTCAATGCGGCTCAGCCCGGCGCCTACTATTCCATTTAATGCACTAAGCCGGCTACACGGCTCATGTCACTTTCACCATGTCCCCCCGGATGCCAATGTTCCCTCCCCCGACAGACCAATTAGCTGCGGACACGTGTAGCTGGTCAAATACCAAAGTGCCCCCTAGGGCTGATCTCATTGCTTACCTCGACAAGCACCATTGCATTGCCTATAAATAGAAGGCCTTACCCCCTTGGGCAAGGTAAGTTCCATATACAATTGAGTAAGCTCTATTACTCTCTAAAAACCTAAACACACACACACTCCAAAGGTATTCAAAGCCTTATTACTCAGTATTCTTACTCACACTGAGGGCCTGAGTTGGAGTAACATCCAACTTTGACCTTAACGGTGCTTGTTTGTGTTGTGATCTAGGTACATCAAACCAATAAATATATCCTAGCCAGATATCCTTGAACCGCTCCTGACCCCGAAAGCTGTGGCGTCATCAGAAACCCTCTTTTCTAGTGTTATTAAAGACTTTTCTGGTAAAACTTAATGCAGAACGGAAAATGATGAAATAGGGTCAAAAGCGTGACTGACAGTGTGCTAATTTGGGATTTGATATTTCAATTTTGTTAATTTTTATCAAGAATATTAAGGAATCTTCTCCTAAAATTTTTTAAAGTTATTTGTTTGAGTTTTTCTATATTGTTCCTTGTCAATATCCTCATGTATTTAGATTAGGCAACTAAATATTTGTATTGTGATTAGAATAAGAAAACTCCTTCTCCTTATTAGAATATGACTCTCTCTTGTATATATATTAAGAGTTTGTGAATAAACAATCTAAGAATTTTTCTAATTCTCACATAGTATCAAAAGCTTCAAAGATTCATAGCCTAAACCCCTTCAAAAATCCGGCAGCCCTCGAGATGCCCATCCGGTTCAAACCGCCGGTTCCGGTTCCGAACCGCCGGTTCACGGTTCCATCCCTATTGAACCGAAACCGGTTCGGTTTGTCACGGTTCCGGTCCCGGTTCCGAACCGGCCGTACGGTTCCGGTCCCGATTTTAAATCGGCAAATTTCCAAAAAAAAAATAAAAATAAATAGGCTTGGGCGGTCGCCCAAGATGGGCCGAATGACTTGGACGGTCGCCCAAGTGTCCAGTCTTTAAAAAAAAATGAAAGGCTAGGGCGGCCGCCCAAGATGGGCCGAATGACTTGGGCGGTCGCCCAAGTGTCCAGTCCTTCAAAAAAAAAAACACAGTTAAATTCTTAACAATTTCTGTTAAGTTTTATAAAAAAGTTAAATTTTTGCAAAAAAGTCATATAAAAACTTAACTTTTTTTAAAATAAACGAAAGTATATAAAAGAAAAAGGGACGGTACCCTTAAATTTTATTAATTAAAATAAAATTACAAATGAGGGGGACAACCAACCTTACCATTTTATAAATAAGGGGGGACATTTAGGAGCCTTTACCTCAACCTAACTATTACAATTAAATAAAAATAAACATAATCTAAAATCTAATCAATAAAATTACAATTAACCTAATCTAAAGTCTAAAGAGCGGCGTAGTTCATTCGGCTTCACTCCCCGATGTATCTTCATCAAAGGCCTCCTCCTCCACGGAACTACTTCTTTTATCTTGAAGTCGTAGTTCGGCTCTATGCCAATCGCCGAGTAACATTTGATATTCTAAATTATATGGAGACAACCTTGACCTTCGATCGGACAAGACATTTCCTCCTACACTAAATACTTCTTCTACGGCGACGGTTGAGGCGGGAGCGGCTAGGATCTCCTTTGCTATCAATGATAGAATAGGATAGTTGTTTGCCCTTCGTGCCCACCACTTTGCAATATCAAATTCGTCTATAGGCTCAAAAGAAGTGGTTAAATAAGTTTCAAGTTTAATATAAGTGGAGCCACCTCGTTGACGTTTTTGAGTTCTAGAACTAATTAAATTATCTATAAAGTTAAAGGGATCGCTATCTTCGTGAGAACTATCACCTACATTTTCACTACTAGGATAAACAATATTACCAAAAAGATCATAATATTCTTTATAAAGTCTATATACAATATTTTTAGTCTCAGTTACAACGTCTTTTGCCTTTGGGATAGGTCTATCTAAAAACAAATTAAATCCGGTGGGAAATAGATTCTTATAATAATAATCAAGTATTTGTTCTAAACCATCTTCTCTTATTCTAGGATCTAATAGTTTAGCAACTAAAAACAATGGGGGAATGATCAAAAAATATTTAAGCCATTTTGTTCTCATCTTGCTAATACATTCACCTAAAATTTGATCATCTTTAAAATGCATAAATATATAAATAATTTTAGCGGCGTGTTCTATAACTAACGGTGAAGTGGGATAGTAAGAACCGGATAATTGTACGGTAGCATCTTTAAAAACTTTCAAAATTTTCTTTAAATTATTACAAATATCCCATTGATGAGGCAATATTATAGTTGAATACTCTATTTGTTGAATAAACTAACACAATAGTTCACGAAAATCATAAGATTCGGATAACATTTTATAAGTGAAATTTCATCGATTTGGAACATCTAGGAAAAATCTTTTAGGTGGGATATTATTTATTTTACAAAATCTAATCCACAATTTTGTTACACTATGATTTCTTATTATATAAGCAAGAACTTTCTTAATTGGGGCTACATGTTCCTTTAAAGTTGTTAAACCATCTTGCACACACAAATTTAAAATATAACATATGCACCTAACATGAAAAAATTTACCCCCAATGGATGGTTGACAAATATCAATGAGTGATGATAGACTAGCAGTATTATAATTAGCAGCATTATCAAATCCAATTGAAAAAATTTTGTGAACTAATCCATATTCTTGTAAAACATTAGCAATTTTGCTACAAATATTTTGAGCATTATGAACAGTATCAAAAGATTTATATGCAATTAATCGTTTTTGTAATTTCCAACTATTATCAACCCAATGACATGTAATTCCTATATAGCTATGAGTTTGCCAATGGTCACTCCATATATCGGCACATATTGACAATTTTTGGGGTAAATCTTTAAACGTATTAATTAAAGTTAATTTCCCTTGTAGATATTGGGCTTTAGTATCACGAGTACTTGTATTTTTATTAATTTCTTTAGCCGCGGGATTTAAACAAAGTTGTGCCATATGAGATCATAATCTATCATTAGTAAAATTAAAGGGTAATCCTTTAGCAGCAGTATATTTTGTCATTTCTCTTCTATACGTTGAATTATCAAATTTAAATAATTGCGAAGACGTACCTTGTGATGATCCCGTAAATTCTTGTAGTTGTGTTTGATCTTGGGCATCTCCAACTTGGTCGGGGTGCCTTGACGTCAAGTGTCTTTTAAATGTCCCATAACCACCTCCATGGGTAAAGACAAATTTTTGCTTGCAATGGTTGCAAGAAACGGTGTATTGGTTGGTACCTTCAATTGGCACTTTTGAAAAGTGCACGGTCATGATGTCCGACCTTCCCGTGGTTCGACCTCCACGACCTCGACCTCGGATTTGAGTTTGACCACCCCCTCGCGCTTCACTTTGGGTTTGAGTGGTTTGAGTGTTACTCCCTTCGGTATGACCATGATCACCCATTGGAAATGTTGCATCAACTTCATCATCGCTCAAATTAAGCGTTTCTTGTGGTATAGGTTGAACATTAAGATTGCCCCAAATGGAATCAATGGGGGGGGGCGAAATGGATGCGAAGTTGATACATTCTTTCCCTTATCGCCAAGGCCGCCACGAGATGAAGACATTTTTTTGGTGAAAAAAAAATAAAATTATGGAGACCTTGAGTTTGAGACTTTGCAAGTTTGAGATAATATTAGAGAGTAATTGAGAGAGAGATTTGAGATTGAGAGATTGAGATGAGAGAGAGATTTGAGAGATTGAGAGATAGAGAGTAATTGAGAGAGAGTAGTGAAAAAAATGAAGGGAGGGGGAGGGTATTTATAGGTTTGAGAGAAAAAGAAAAAAAAATCGTTTTAGGGACCAAAACGGTTAAGAAAATATTTTTTTTTCACATTTTGGTCACTAAATAGTCAAAATAACCGTTATTTAACGGTCATTAAACAGGGACCGTCGGATCAAGAAATGGACGCACCAGATCAACTAGCCGTTGGCGGTTCCGGTTCCGATTCGTGAACCGGCGGTTCCGGTTCCGATTCCAGTTCCGGTTCAGGTTTCGGTTCAAGAATCGGCGGTTCACCGGTTTTTGAAATATGGAACCTTACCGGACCGGCAAACCGCCGGTTCACCGGTTCAGCCGGTTCACGGTTCTTCCGGTCCGGTTTCCCTCCGGTTTTGAGCCGGTTCGATTCCGGTTTGGCCCGCCGGTTCGGACCCGTTTGGGCATCTCTAGGCAGCCCCTCTCCTCTATCCCTATGGCCGGCTGCCTCTCCTCCACCAATACCCTCCCCACCACCGCCTTCACCGCCCAAGTCCGCCCATCACCCACCCCATAACTCTTACCATACCTCCAATCCTTCCCCTTCCTCCCATAGACCCTCACCCTTCCCCTACAAGGGCAAGTGCCAATATTGTAGTACCATTGGTCATATCCTCTCTCAATGTTGTCAATTCAAACGTGACCACCTCACCGTAAATTGCTCCTCTCAATCTCGCCAATATCGAAACCCAAACCCCAACCATCAAAAACCCCAAGCCCACTCAGCCGCCCACCATACTCCCTCTCCCCCTCCCCCTCCCCCTCACCCTCCCTCCTGGCTTATTGATAGCAGTGCCACCAACCACATCACTAATGACCTCTCCAACCTAGCCTTACACACACCCTACAATGGCAGTGACGACGTCATTATCGGAGATGGTTCCTCTCTTCCTATCTCTAACATAGGTTCATTCTCTCTCTCCACATCTTCTCCCCATCTTCTTTTCAATCATGTCTTACATGTTTCTCTTATCACTTGTAACATTCTCTCTGTATCTCAATTTTGTCGTGACAATAATGTCATTATTGAATTCTCACACTCATCTTTTCTCATTAAAGACAAAGCTATGAGCCAAATCCTTATCCACGGAGACCTTGAGGATGGCGTCTACATTTGGCACCCTCCGCCCATTCAAGCTCATTCAAGCGTCATCTCTTCGCAATTGTGGCATCATAGATTAGGCCATCCTGCTCCCCCTATTCTTAGTCTACTATGTAGCAAATTCCATTTATAATTCCTGTTTATCTCCGTGTAATTCTTGTTTCATTAACAAAAGCCACAAACTACCATTTGCATCCTCTTCTCTAATTTCACATGCTCCTCTAGATCTTATATTTTCTGATGTATGGACTTCTCTCCAGTTTATTCCCTTGAAAAATTTAAATACTATGTCATCTTTGTTGACCACTTCACCAAATACATTTGGTTCTACCCCCTAAAACACAAATCTGACACCTACAACACATTCCTTCGTTTCAAAATACTAGTCGAAAAATAATTCCAACGTCCTATCATCCAAGTCTACTCCGATAACGGGGGTGAATACCTCAAACTCACACCCACTTTTGCTCAAAATGGTGTCACTCATTTCACCACTCCATCTTATACTCCTGAACATAATGGGTATGCCGAACGTCGTCACCGTCACATTGTTAAAACGGGTCTCACCCTTCTCTCCCATGCCAACCTACCCCTCACCTTTTGGCCCTATACTCTCACCACTGCCACCTATCTCATAAACAGAATGCCTACTCCCACCCTCAACAATGATACCCTCTACCTTCGCCTATTCCATTCCCCTCCAAACTACACCAAATTATGAAGCTTTGGTTGTCTTTGTTATCCTTGGCTTCGCCCTTATACCCCCCACAAGCTAGCCCCTAAATCCATTTCATGTATCTTTGTTGGTTACTCACCCATGCAAAGTGCGTATTACTGCCTTGACCCCACCTCCCATCGAGTCTACACCTCCCGTCATGTCTGTTTTGTTGAAAACACATTTTCCTACACCTCCCTCACCTCCATTCCCCCCATTGCTTCCGCTCCCCCTCCCTCCGATTGGCACACTCTATTTCTCTCTGTCCTAAACACTA
This sequence comes from Adenophora triphylla var. japonica, assembly GCA_022495995.1. Taxonomy (NCBI): domain Eukaryota; kingdom Viridiplantae; phylum Streptophyta; class Magnoliopsida; order Asterales; family Campanulaceae; genus Adenophora; species Adenophora triphylla. The sequence continues at coordinate 362,833 of JAFEMH010001578.1, read as the reverse complement.
CACCCTCCATTCAACCACCACCCAATCTCCCCACCTCTCCCCTACCCACCCCCTCTCAAACCCTCCCTCCCTTAACCATCCATCACCCTCCAGCCAGCCTGAATCAACCTACGCCGAACCAGAAAACCTGCGCCATCGCCCCCAGATTCGTACGATCGCCCCTCCCTTCTAGAAACTTCGCGCGATCGTCCCCTTCCCTCCCCCGCGCGATTGCCCTCCATACCCAGCAGCTCCGTCCCCCTTCATACCCGCACCATCACCACCCGGCTGTCCCATGGTATCACCAAACCCAATCCTAAATATGCCAATCTATCCCTAATCCCCTCACCCACAAGCCTTCCCACCACCACCAAACAAGCTCTCTCTATCCCACACTGGCGTAACGCCATGATTGAGGAATTTCAGGATCTCACTCGAAATAAAACCTGGAATTTAGTTCCCCCTGCCATAGCCCACAACATTGTCAGGTGCAAATGGGTCTTTCGCATCAAGTACAACCTTGACAACACAATTCAGAAATACAAGGCTCGGCTTGTAGCCAAGGGCTTTCTCCAACAACCCGGTGTTGATTACACCGAAACCTTCAGTCCTGTTGTCAAACCCGCTATAGTCAGGCTCCTTCTCTCACTTGCCACAACCAACCACTGGCCTCTTCGCCAGCTTGATGTCAATAACGCCTTTCTACAAGGTTCACTCTCCGAATCTGTGTTTATGACCCAACCCCCCGGCTTTGAGGACTCCACTAACCCCTCTCATGTATGCCATCTCTCCAAAGCCATTTATGGCCTCAAGCAAGCTCCTCGTGCTTGGTTCCAAGAACTCAAAACCTACCTCACCACATATGAATTTCACCCCTCCTTAGTCGATCCCTCCCTATTTATACTCAACAAAACACCAACCACTATCTTTCTTTTGGTTTATGTTGATGATATCATTGTCATCGGGCCGTCACCCACTCCTTTAGTCATTCATCACTAGCTTGTCCAAACGTTTCTCTCTCAAGGATCTCGGTCCTCTATCATATTTTCTGGGCGTTGAGGTTGTCCCTAACAAAAATGGTATCCTCCTCTCCCAAACAAAATACATCCATGATCTTCTCACCCGTCACAACGTGATTGACTGTAAATCGCTCCCTACCCCTATGGTCACATCACCACCCCTTCTGAGATCCACTACCACTCCCGCTGTTGAACCCACCTCCTATCGTGCTATTGTTGGTGGCCTTCAATACTTGTCCTTCACTCGCCCTGACATTGCCTTCTCCGTGAACAAGCTTGCACAATTCACGCAGAATCCTCAATCATCTCACTGGGTTGCTCTCAAGCGGCTCCTCCGCTACCTTCATGACACTATGCACTTGGGTCTCCAAATTTACTCTACGTCTCCCCCCTCTCTTCATGCCTTTTGTGATGCAGATTGGGTTGGTGACAAAAATGACTTTGTATCCACCTCTGATTTCTTTGTTTACCTCGGCCGTAACCCGATTACTTAGTACTCCCACAAGCAACGTGCTCTTGCCCGCTCCACCACTGAGGCCGAGTTTCGTGCCATTGCTGACACCACTGCTGAGATTACTTGGGTTCGGAACCTGCTTATTGAGCTCGGTATTTCTCTTACTTCTCCGCCGGTTATATACTGTGACAACCTTGGTGCCACAACTTATTCCGCAAACCCAATTTTTCACTCTCGAATGAAACATGTGGCTCTCTCGTTTCATTTTGTCCGTGAACAGGTTCAGTCTGGCTCTCTCCGTATGCAGCACATTTCTGGTAATGACCAACTTGCTGATGTTCTGACAAAATCACTATCTCGTCTACGCTTCGATCAACTCATTTTCAAGATTGGTCTTCTCCAAAGATTGCCCATCTTGCGGGGGCATATCAAGGATATTAAGAAATCTCCTCCTAAAGTTTTCTAAAGTTATTTGTTTGACTTTCCCTATATTATTCCTTGTCAATATCCTCATGTATTTAGATTAGGCAACTAAATATTTGTATTGTGATTAGAATAAGGAAACCTTCTCCTTATTAAAATAGAACTCTCTTTTATATACTCCCTCCGTCCCACAATAAGTGACACATTTACTGTTTCGCACGGAAATTAAGGAAAAAGTGAAAAGGTTGATGTGTTGTGAGTGTAGATAGTTGAGTAGGAGAGAGAATGAGTGGAGAGAATAGTAAATTATAATGGTGTTGTGAGTATTAAAATAATGTAGGAGAGATAATGAGTGGAGGGAATAGTAAAGATTCTTTGCCATTTTAGGAAATGTGACTTATTAGTGGGACGCCCAAAATGACAAAGTGTGTCACTTATTGTGGGACGGATGAAGTATATATTAAAAGTTTTTGAATAAACAATCTAACCTAAGAATTTTTCTAATTCTCACACTTTTAAGATACAAAATTTAAGAAATTAATTAGTTAGTGTGGTCATTTCAAGCGGACATAATTCAAGAATGATGAGATTTTGTCATTTTAGATTCTAAATTGACAAAATTCTAAGGTTTAATTTCTTTAGGCCTTCTCGGTTCAAACAAAAACTACTCCTTCCGTCCCACCGTCTCAGTCTAATTAATACTTATTTTCTTTTTTGTTTTTTTCAGTCCAATTGATACTGTCCAAAATAGAAGAGAATCTTTACTATATTTTTCACTCATTCTCTTTCATATTTCACTTTTACACTCACAATATTCTCTCTCCTAACTATTCCTCCCACTCATTCTCTTTCCTATTTAATTTTTTATACTCATAATATTTTCTTCCACTTTTTCTCTCTTGTTTTTCCTTAATCTGTGTGCCCATTTTTTTGATATCTATTTGGTTGGGACGGAGGGAGTATATAAATTCATACTCCCTCCGCCCATATTAGTGTGAACCAAAATTTTTGACACACAAATTTAGAAAAAGTAAGAGAGATAAATAGTGGAAGGAGGTATTTGTGAGTATGAAAAATTAAATAGGAAAAAAAATGAGTGGGAGGAATAGTAAGTTGATTGGTGTTGTGAGTGTAAAAGTAAAGTAGTAGAGATATTGAGTGGATGAAATAGTAAATATTCTTTGCCATTTTTTACAGTCCACACTCACGTGAGATGGATCAAAAGAAAAATAAATTCACACTAATCTAAAACAGAGGGAATATAATTTATTAAAATTCACGTACACTCGACTCGAGACTGATGATGGCCATTTTGGGCTTTAGCCCGTGGACGGCCCGTAAACCCTTCGGCCCGTGGCCCGTATGGCCCGTGTCCGCCGGCCCGTGACCAAGCCCGTGATCCGGCCCGCCTATATTACGGACCAGGCTTTTCAGAGGAAAAGGTGGACGGAGCGGGCTAAGCCCGCGGGCTTCCAAGCCCGTCCAACCCTTTATCCGTTTGGCCCGTTTTTTTTTTTTTATAATTTATATTTAACGTTTGAATAATTAACACCAAAGTCATTGTGTCCAAGTGGTAAGTTTGCTCACTTATTCCACTTCACCCCGGGTTCGAATCCCCCTACCCCCTTTTCAGATTTTGAAAAAAAAAAAAAAAAAGGGAAATCCGTTTGGCAGTGGATCCTTGAATCCGGGCCAAACGGGCGGCTCTACCATGGAAAAACGAACGGGCCGAGTAGGGCTTTGCCGTCTCCTCTCACGGACGGGCCGGGTTATGCCCGTTTGTCCGTTTGTCCGCTCATCGATGGACCGGGCCGGGCTACCCATTTGGCCTTCATCACTCGAGACCCAAATCAAAAAAAAAAAAAAAAAAAAAAATCATAAACCCAACGCCCCACTCTCTCACATATAAACCCCTCCCCTCCACCCATCTTTCCTCTCATTCACACCTCAACCAACACATACACATGAATTAAAATCCTCACTGTCTCATGATACATATTTTTTAACTTTTTGTAAAATAAAGCTCAATTTTTTTTTATATATTTTTGTTATATACCTTAAATATAAGAGCAGACTCTGGTTAATAAAATATGAGACATTTTATTATTATTTTTTTAAATGTGAAATATTGTAAAAAAAAAATACTTATGCCTATGGTATATAAGTAATTATAGTTTATAACTTAGGTATACGATCGAACTGGTTAATGAAATATATGATTTTTTAAGAAAATGTGAATAATTGTGAAAAAAATAATTAATCGTATACCTAAGGTATATGAGTAATTATACTCTTATACCTTAGATTTAAGAGTGGACCGGTAAAAGCGTAAGTTTATATGAAATTTTGACAATTTCACGAATATTTATGGGATTTTGACCTGGTGAGGAGGCCTAGGGTACGTCTGAATCCCAAATCCTAATAATAGAACCAAATTTAGAAAGAGAAAATTACGTCCTAATCCCTCAATATAACCTAATCTACGTCATAAGACAATGAATTATCATATTTACCTCCTAATCCTACATCATAAAATAATTAATCATATAATTCCTCTAACAAAAAATAAAAATCACACCCCTCTCAAATTACACACACATTCCCCTCCGTTTAGAATATATTCGACCTTCCGAATCAAAATAAATGATCATTTTTTATTTAACTCCACATTGAAAATGTTGATTTTAGAAAAAAAAAAATGCTTAAATCGTATTCTCTTCTTAAAATTTTAGTTTTGCCAATCTCTATATATATATAAAAGCAGGATAGTCCCAAAAGCCCGCCCAAACCAGGGGTAATATAGTCATTTCACGCGGTGGCACAACTGCAATTATCAACGCTGAGAGACACGTGGTACGCTTTCATTGGGCGCGTGCGTCACACGCGCCGACAGAGGCGCGTGTACGCGTAACGTTTTTTCTTTTCTTTTTTTTTTTTAATACCGCGACACGTGTCGCATTGTGATTAGCCAGTTTATTTTTGAAATTTATTTTTTCATCCCCTTTTTTCAACTTCAATTATTTTATAAAAAAAAAAAATTGAAAAATATTTTTACACCAAAATTCATAATTTTTTTTCCTCTTTAATTAGAGACTAATTTCATTTAATTTGGACTCAAAAAAAAAATACTCTTTTTTAAATATAAATTTCTTTATTATCCTTTCTTTATTTTTCTTTTTAATTTTTCAAAAAAAAATTTTAATTAATTAAGTGTGAAGTATATTTTTTTATTATAAATAATGATAAAAATAATCATAATTTTACTTTTTAAATATAAACTATTATTTGTAATGTTAGTTCCTTCGTTTCAAAATATGACATTAATTTTTTAAACATATTAAGTAATATTGTATAAAATATTTTTTTTTGGGACGAATATATTAATTTATTTTTTTTACCCGAAGTAGCATTAGTTTGTAAAAATTAATGTTTATAATGTTCGTGTTTTCGTGTCAGAAAATAAAGAGTATTAATTTTTGAGACCAGTCAATTCATTGAGGCAAAGGAAGGAATTTATTTATTTTTTTTTATATAGAAAGTAGTATTAATTATGGGATGAAAGTAATATTCATTTTTGAATTGAAAGTATTAATTATGGGACGAAGACACTAACATTACAAACATTAATTGCAGAGGCGAATGAAGTAGTGTTATTTTTTAAAATATTCATTTGGATGAAGGAAATAATGCTCATTTTTTTTGAAAAAAAATGTAGTATTATTTTTGGGTTAATCATTTTGAATCGAAAGTAATATTCATTTTTGAAATATTGTAATATTAGTGCCTTCGTTTCAAAATATGACATTACATTTTTAAACAACTTAAGTAATATTTTATAAAATATTCATTGGGATGAAGATGGTATTTTATTTTTTTAGCCGAAGTAGTAATATTTTGCAAAAATTAATCTTTATAATATTTGTGTTTTCGTGTGTCAAAAAATAATCATTATTTTTTGAGACAAGTAAATTCCTTGAGGCAAAGGAAGCAATTTTCTTTTGATATAGAAAGTAGTATTCATTATGGGACGAACGTAATATTCATTTTTGAATTGAAGTAATTTTTTTTTCTTACAAAATAGAATTTTTTTATATGTCCAAGAAAAATTAGCATTGCTTCCTTTGGCTCAATGAACATTTACAAAAATAATACTACGTTATTCGCCTAAAAAAATAATGTCATATTTTGAGACGAATGCACTAACATTACAAACATTAATTGCAGAGGCTAATGAAGTAGTATTAGTTTTTAAAATATTAATTGAGATGAAGGAAATAATGATCATTTTTTTGGATAAAAAATGTTGTATTATCTTTGGGTTATTCATTTTGAATCGAAAGTAATATTCATTTTTGAAATGTTGTAATGTTAGTGCCTTTGTTTCAAAATATGACATTAATTTTTTAAACAAATTAAGTAATATTTTATAAAATATTTTTAAACAAAGTAATTAGTGAATAGTTGTTGTGAGTATGACTAATACTTTTTTCATTGTAATTTTTGTATATTTAAAATGGGACACCTTTTATTTAAAAAAAAAAAAAAAAGTTTAAAATCGGACGAAGGGAGCATTTATTTATTTCATAGTGAAATAATTTATCCTAATGTTACATTTAATTACTTGAAAAATAAAAATTAAGTCTTAATAATGAAAACTAAAATAAATAAAACTTTAGAAGGGAAAATTATATTTTCCGTCTCAAGTCAACTTTAAAAAATGTCATTATATAAAAAAATTATTTTCTTCATTTCAAAAATGAATATTACTTTCAACTCAAAATAAATCACCAAAAAATAATACTACTTTTTTTCCCAAAAAATTGCATTATTATGTGCTTTAACTAGGAAAACAGTGTTAGTATGTGCTTTAACTTGATATTGCTATTGCCCTATTTAAAGAATTATGTAAGTAAAAAACGGGTTGATAAAATTTTTTAATCCCTCCTAAACCCGCATTGATCCGCTTCTAATGAAAAGAGTTTGGAAATGTTTTCTTTTAAATCGGGTGGGATTGGGGTGGATTTGAGATTAGCTCGAACCGTCCCATTTAACCCAAATCCGCATAGTATTCATCTTTTTTTATAATAAATTTTAAATATTGATAATATTTGTATATTATTATATACTTATTTGTTTATAGTTTATTTTATTTTCTTATTTTTCTATGCCATATTATTAATCTCTACATTTATAAGGAAATAAAGGGAAAAAATTGCATTTTATAATAGAAATATTAATAATTTTTTCTTCAACTTTTGTCCTATTTTAAACGTTAAAAAATTGGTTAGGATATTAAAGAGATGAATGATTTTATTATAAAGTATAAAAAGTTGGGTACAAAGTAATTAGTGAATAGTTGTTGTGAGTATGACTTATAAGACCATTGAATATAAAAATATTAAAAAAAATCCATTTTACTTTTTTAACACTTAAAATGGGACACCTTTTATTATAAAAAAAAGAAAGTTTAAAATGGGACGAAGGGACCATTTATTTATTTGATAGTGAAATAATTTTTTCTAATGTTAAATTGAATTACTTGCGATAAAAAAAAAACATGATTATATAACAATAACATGAAAGAGATATATAAAAAATCAAACGGGGATGTAGAAGTTGAATACGGTTCAAGGAAAAAATAACTTCTCAAAAATAAAAATTGATGATACTTGAAAATTTCATTTCATGTAATTTGTGTGTTTGAAGAATCACTAGAGTCAAGAGTTCAGAATTGTAGTTGAAGATAAAGATTTGGAGACTTATAAGTAGATTGATTATGTTTTCCCAATCGTTGTCGAAACTAAGTGACACTGTGGGCAAATTACGCACATATCACGTTCAATACACAATAAATATGGTTTACATAAAAAATATGCTTTCAATTCCATAGCATTGAAAAATGGATGTCAAATGTGATTATTATTGAATAGAACGGAAATTTACGTATAAAACGCGCTTCGTTCAAATTAACTATGCCTTAATTATATATTTATGTTTGTGACCTTCAATCTGATATTTGTACTAATAATATAGTTTTAAAAAACACAAAATCTGGGGAGAAACGCGTTTCTCCGTAACTTATGGAGAAACGGGGCTAGGCTTGTCGCGACAACGCAGCGAGAGCTTACGGATATCCAGAAGCTTATGAAAGTGATATCCGAAACCTTCAAAATGATATCCGAAACTTTCAAAATGTTTCGGATATTCATTGATGATGGTTTCTGGATATACATTTGAAGGTTCTGGATATCCAGAAACCTTGAAATGAATATCCGAGAAACTTTCAAAATGTTTACGGATATTCATTTGATGGTTTCGGATATACATTTGAAGGTTTACGAATATCCAAAAACCTTCAATAAGCAATTTCTGGTCTTGGCCTTGAATTTGGCTTCAAATCTATTTTCTTCGATATCCGCCCAAAGGCTTACGGATATCCGTTCCAAAGCTTCACGGATATCGAGAACCCTTTGAAGGCGATATCCAGAAATTTTTACGGTTATCAAACGCATAGCTTCTGGCTATTAAAAACACGTTTCTCCATAGTTATGGAGAAACGCGTTTCTCAGCAGACCTACTCTTTAAAAAAGTGTTTTACAATGTACACAAACATTTCTATTTTCTGTTATATTTGTATGAATTTTCGTCAATATATGTTAATAGCAATCCGTGCATCGCACGGGAGTTACACTAGTATATAATAAACTACGGAAAAAAAAATGCTGGAAAATATTTAGGTACAGAGTTTTAGAAAAAAAATAAATTAAAAAGTCATTTATTTTGGGACGAAAAGGCTACTTAATTTGGAACAAAGGGAGTAATATCTTCTAATTTACATTTATACTCGTATAATATATTATGAGATAATTAAATACATTAAGGTACTTATATTAGAAATATCAATTGATGCCTCTTGGAAAAAAAAATAAAAATAAACAATAGATGTCAAAAAAAAAATGTGAAGAAATACATGAACCCATTATGTAAAATGAACTTAATTCCTAAACTTTCAGCCAGGCCCATTATATAACATGGGCTTTATTATCCAATTTGGGCCAAGCCCAATATCATCTCATATATTATCCCTCCCCTTCCTAACGGACTAAAGATTACCCCGACAAAACTAACACATACCCTATCCGTGGCCGAATAAAACTTTGATCAAAATTTACGGACAATTTAATTATCTGCATGAAATTTTAAAATTGTATATAATTCTATATTAAAATGATTATCACAATAATTTCTAGCTCATAAGAATAATTAAATTTGAGTAATTTTGTTGTTTAAATTTGAAAGTTTCGTGTAGCTAGGAAACTTGGATCACGCAATAGGCAAAAGGATGTGAGTACAGATGTGTCTCACAACTGTCCACACATCCACAGATAATGCAGCGGAATAAAACAATTAAATGTAAATAAAAATGCAATAACTCAAGAGTTATATACGCTTACTGATCTGTGTGATCAGCAAACTAGGCTTACGCCCAAAAACCTTTCACTATAAAAACTTATGTTTCTTACAAAAACAAATAAGTGAAAAACTAAAATATGAAAATACTAAACAAGTTCTAATCACCTTCTATGATATGAACAACTCCCCTTTCCCAAGTAGGACTTATTCAATCAGAAGTAAAACAAGAGAACTTTATGAAAACCTAGATGTGAGTTACGGATGTAAGCTCACAACCTAAACATAACTCAATCGAATGCTATGAAGAATGTATGTTTTTCTCTCTAAAACCGTAGCTTCTCATTGTGCTGAATGCCTTGTATTTATAATGCACCATTGAGAAGATCTTCATGCAATCGACCTCTTCCTTTGTGAGATTCCTTTTTCTATATGAAAACATATAACACACTCACAAGGAAATCAAATATTAGTAGGTTAGTCCTAATATAAAACTATGTACATAAATAAAAGATATTTACATAAATACAATCTCTTAATAAAAGTAAGATACTTATAAATCTCCATGAAAGTCTCAAAATCTTCTTACCATAATAGAAGACAAATTAAATAAGGAAACATAATTATGTTCCCATAAAACTCACGTTTTCAATCTCCCCCTATTTTGGACTTTCTGGTCAAAACCAAAGATTTATAACAAACATAATATTATGACCACAGAATATAGAAAGAGCATGACTCCCCCTGAATGGATGTGTGTCCAGATGTGTATACACATCCACACATAAAAACTGCAAAACAGAATTAGAACAGAATACTAGCAGTTCATTAAGCAAAAGCAAAAACCATTCAGTCATGTCCTACTTAAAGCTATTACAAACCATTGTTTTTAAAAAACTAACCAACTAAAACAGAAAATTAAAATTGTTTTTAGAAACCATCAATTCAAAAAAAACTTTTCTCCCCCTAAGTTAAAGTTCCCAGCCCCTCCAACTAGTAGCAGACACAGCAGTGTTCCAAACTTTATCTCCTCCAAAAGCAGCAGCAGCATCAGCATCATCTCCCCCTTTTTGAGCAGAAAGTGAAGCATGCCATTTGAGAAGATTAGCCTTAAGAGCTTTAAGGTTGTTGGCATGGGCAGTGGAGGCTTGAGCTTGAGCTTCAGCACTGGCAATCTCAGCATCTAAATCCTTCATCTGAACATCAAATGTAGCTACAGCTGTGGGTTCAGATGTATCCACATCTGGCATAGTAATTTCAGGAGATGTACCCACAGGGAGATCAACATGCCTTTGCTTAGGGTCTAACAGAGTTTTGGATTCTTTAAATAAGGCAAAATTATCAACTCTTCTCCTTTTTCAGCCTTTACCCCATTGGCAATGAGAATTTGGGATATCAAGAAAGGGTAAGGTAATGACCATTTCTTGGATGGAGACTCACCATAATCACAAATTTTCCTAAAGATAAATTCCCCAAAATTAATGTGCCTCTTAAGTCCCAATCTGTACAGAAGATCAGCTTGCACCCTAGTGACAGAGGTTTTGTTATTTGAGGGGCAAAGATTGGCAACTAAGATAGTGTGGAGAAAACAGTAAAGGGAGGATAAAGAGCCACTCCCTAAATCTTTAGGCTTTACTGGTCAAGAGGATACCTTGCCATGGGTAATGGCAGACACAAGATCATCATCCTCAATAGAAACCACATCATCCAAATGATCATACAACCCAAGAAAATCATTGATGATAGAAGGGGTGAAAGGAACAAATAATCCTCTAACATAAACACCAGGAGAATGAGGATAAGTTTTATCTAATCCCTTAGGCAGATTTGCATAGAACTCATAAACCAATTTGGGGTAGAAGGAAAGGGGATGGTCCACAGTCAAGAATAATCCTCTTTCCTCAAAAAACTTGTCCATACCAAGTTTAGTAAAAGTCTCCCTATCCCTTTTCATCTCAACAACAAAGGCTTTAGAGGAAATTAAAGTAAACCTATCAGCAGCCTTTTTGGATAAAAACTTTTTGGAAAAGGGTTTGGGGTTAGAGACTAGAGAAACAGAAGATGACATACCCTGTTCAGCTTTCTTTCGAGTAGATGTGCGTCTAGATGTGGGCACATCCTTAGGCACATCCTTCACAGGGAATGGAACAATAATGGGTTCAACTTCAGTGTCATCAGCATCAGTGGAATCAATCTCTTGGTCTTCTTTTTCCTGATCAAGTTCTTCTCTTCCTAGCCTGTAGTTCTCATCTGAGGCAGTATCATCATCATCTGAACTTGAGTCAGATTCATCATCAAAAGGCTCTAAGTCAGTTGCAGCCATCTTTTTCTTACCCTTTAAATCCATTAAAACTTTAGCTAGGGGCTCTTCATCACTGAAGGATATAAGGTCCTCAACAGGACTAGACACCAAGGGCACAGAGGGCTCAACAACAGGAGCAGACAAAATATCCTCAGGTGAAACAATAGGAGATATAATGGGATCAGAAGAAATTATGGGAGGAATAGGAGCAATTGGCTCAACCGACTCTGCATGGGGAACAGTCTCAACAGAGATCAAAGGTTCAACATGGGGAGGAACATCAGGAATGACTGATTCAACAAGGGGAACAACCACAGAAGGAGTAACAACAGGACTACTAACAGAAGAAGGGAGATTAGACGATTTAGCCCTAGTCCTGACAAGGGGAATGATTACCTCATCTTCTTCTTCTTCTTCAAGAACAATAGCTGTTGAAGATTTCCCTCCAGGTTTCGATCGGTTCTTGGCTTTGTCAGACTCTGACAGCTTGCGAACCCTACCAGATCGACGAAGAGCACGCTGGGGGACCGGAGTTGTAGCAGACTTTGGGGGTTTTACTTGGGTCAACTTCCTCTTCTTAGTTGAAGAAGGTTCCTCAGCAATGGCGACATCCGATGGTGGGATCACCGGAGAGGATGGAGCTTTAGGGTTTTCAGCAACAGGTTCCAATGTGGGGGATTTTGGAGAAGAAGCTTCCATTGTTGGATCAGACGAGGGTGATGGTGAAGAGAATTCAGCAAGAAATTTGGAAATTACTGGGTTTAAAACAACAGAACCCTCGCCTTTAGCTATCGAGATGGGAGCAACGTCAAGAATGTCTTTCTCTTGAATGTTCGAATGCTCGGCCATTTAACAGAGGAATTGGGGTTGGTTGAACAGTGCAAAGGGAAATTAATGCAAAGGTGTGAGAGATTGTGTGCAAAGAGGAGGAAGAACAAAGGGTTTTGTCAAGGTTTATGGGGGATGGGACGGATGTGAGGTATATTAAATACTCACAGCTCCCCCTTTCCTACTAAAATTAGGAATCCTTTTTCAAAGAGGTTTAACATACCTCAAAATCCTTAAGAGTCCTCCAACGGCTAGAAAACCTTAGAGGTTACAACACACAAGCACCTTCCAAGAAAATATGGGATTAAAAATAAATCAAGATTTTGTAAGATTTTTATGAAAACAAACATTGCTTCGGCATATCTTTATTTAAAATAGAATCCCAAAAGAATTTTTCAACCTTTTCAAACAAGGATTGATACACACCTTTTCTTTTCATGAAGGACATTGGAGATCAAAAACCTATATAATCAAAGAGTAAATTAAGAGAGAAAATTAATTAACTAACATATTTACAAAGCTCCTATATGACCTAAAATGCAATATGCCTAGCATGATGCAAACACACAAGTGAAGGAAATATTCTCAGCTTATGGATGTGGCATAGGATGTGAGTCACATATTGGGACACATTTAGATCACAAAAAGTCAATGAGCAATAATCCAATCTGCACAGCTGTAAGTGCTCCAATTTGAGCTTGTTAGAATTTTCGTTAGAAAATTAACGAAAGTTATAACATTTCTAACAATTCCTAACTATCCTAACATTTCTAACAAAGTGAGGGTAAAATGGGCATTGTTATTTAAGGTTAAACCTTAAAAAGAATCTCAAAAAGCAAAACAAAAGAAGAAAACCAAAAATGGCAATGGCTGGAAACACAAAAACTGGCTGTTAATTTGAATTTTGAAAAAGATTATTCTTCTTGTCCAAAGCTGAAGCTGCATTTAATGAACAGTGCACGCGACTGGATCCATCCGCGCGGACATCTTTGCTATTTTCAGAGGGCTATAAATTGAGCCCTCCAGTCACAAAAATAAGGAGGAAGAACACATTTTGCACCGAACCTCTGGCGAAATATAGAGAGAAAACAGTGAGAATTCACAAGAATTGTCACCTTTTTCTCTCCAATCTTTCCCAACTCATACTCATCCACTCACTCTCATATTAAAGCCCTAAACACTCATACACTCAAGCCAAACACTCAAGAACACAAGGAAGATTGGTAAACCCTCCTCTTCCTAACCCTAAATCTCATCCATGCATGCATCTTCAAACTACAAAATGTAGTTCCTTCATCTTCTTGCTCTAGATCTAAGAAGATCACCATGGAAGACCATCTCCATGGATGATCTTCTACAAAGATCAACATTATTTTCAAAGCTTTTCTTGCTTACTTGCAAAAATGCACTTTCAAAACCCTAAAAAACCATTTTCAAGCACTAAATCTTGATTTCAAAGGGTAAAATCCCCCTCCCCAAGCAAATAAAATGCTTAGTCCTAATGTACCCCAAGGATGGTTTGGTATAGTTGATTCACCACTAAAATGTCTAGTGATCACTAACCAAAACCTAGGGAAATGGGGACAAGCATGGATGCAAAACCCCCCTTAAAATCATATTTTCTTTCTTGAGAAGTTGCTGTCCAGTAGCAATTTTCTCAGACCTCAGTCCATGGTCTTAATTTTTGGACACAGATGAACTTGGAATTTGGTGTTGACTACAAAACACTTTTTGTAGCCAACATCCAGAGCTTTCCAGACATATTTTTACTTTATTTTTTGGGTGAGTAAAACTCCTCTTTTCAAATTTTCTTTCAGAGGCTAGTTCATCAGCTTCTGGGAATCCAGATCTCATATCTGAGGTTTCCAGAAGGTTTTGACCCCTCAAATCTTCTCCAAAATGGAAAATTTCTTCACACAAACTTTATTTAAGGTGTCTAGAACAACTTTCATTCTCTGAGTTTATCCAGATTATGAAGTTTTAAGACCCTTGAATCCCTTTCAAAATCAAAGGTCCACTGCCTTTTTCATTCTGGCAGAAATGGCTCTCAACTTCAAAAGGTCTTTTGAGTACCAAATCTCAATCCAAAAATCTTCCAAAAAATCATGGGATCAGTTTAAAGTCTTAAAAAGATATCCCAATTTTTACTTTTCTGAGTTTCAACTTATTTTGGCCAAAACACACACACACACACACACACACAAATGATTTTCAGCTTGGAAGACTCGTTTTACGAGGCGCGTCGGGTGCACACTAACGTCCTTCCCGACGCGTAACATGACCTCCGAACCTAAATCTCTGATCTCGGGCTTTTTTCAAAGTTTTGGCCCTCAAAATTAAAATGGCGTGGCGACTCCGTTCTTTTTTCCGGTTTTATTTGGTTTTTCAAAGAAACGCAAAAATCGAATTTTTCCCGCGAAATGGCAACATCATCACAACAGCCTCTAGGATGCATCCACCAATTTTTTGTTGTGGATTTTTGCAATGTGAGTAGCTTTCACTTTACTTGATCCCAAAGATAGCCCTTTTTCCCAATGATCTTATCAAGTTTGACTTCAAGTTTTCTTATGAAAATCACTTGATCACAATGGTATGGCTTCATACTAAGGGTGAAGCAGCTGTTTCTCACATATATATATATATATTTTTTCTTTTAGCACCCACTGTGAGATACCTAGGAAGGTTATACCAAGTAATCAAAAGATTACATGGACAGGAAATACTCACAATTAAGTGATCAAAAATAATGATAAAGATGAAGACTCACAAGTGACCACACTGAGAAATTTCGTGCTAATGCATGATATTTTTGGATTTTTCTTTTTATGATTTTTTTTTTTTTCAGTTAAACTAATCTACAGATGTGTTAGAGGATGTGAGACACATCTGGTCTCACAACCTTAGATATCACACAAGCCAAGAGACTTCCTCAAGGAGGAAAATCTCTCCAAATCTAATGCCTTTGTAAATATATCAGCCAATTGATTTTCAGTCCCAACAAATTCCAGACACACGTTTTTGTTCTACAAGATCTCTGATGAAATGATGTCTAATATCAATGTGCTTTGTTCTAGAATGTTGGACAGGATTTTTAGATATGTCCAAGGCACTTTTGTTATCACAAAAAGCAGTCAAAATTTTGCTATTTAATCCATAATCTTTTAGCATTTGATTCATCCAAAGTAATTGTGTGCAGCAACTCCCAAGGGCAACATATTCAGCCTCAGCAGTGGACAAGGACACACAATTTTGCTTCCTACTATACCAAGACACAAGGTTATTTCCTAGGTAGAAACATCCACCAGTGGTACTCTTTCTATCATCACTATTTCCAAATTTCCCAATCAGAATCAGTGTACCCAACCAAATTGGTGTTTGTTTCTTTAGAGTAATGCAGACCTAGGTTCACAGTCCCACTCACATACCTAATGATTCTTTTCAAGGCTTTAAGATGGGACACTTTAGGGTTGGCTTGGTATCTAGCACAGAGACATACACTGAACATAATGTCAGGTCTACTTGCAGTGAGGTAAAGCAAACTTCCTATCATGCTTCTATAAAGGGTTTGATCAACACTCTCACCATCAGAATCATGACTTAGTTTTTGGGAAGATCCCATTGGGGTTCTTTGATGTGAAGAGTGTTCAAGCTCAAACTTTTTCACAAGATTCTTGGCATACTTAGACTGTGAAATGAACATGCCATCTTTGAATTGCTTAATCTGTAAACCTAAGAAAAAGTTCAACTCACCTACCATACTCATCTCAAATGTGGAAGTCATGCTATCCACAAATTCAGCTAGCATTGGATCGGAATTTGATCCAAACACAATGTCATCTACATAGATTTGTGCCACAAGAATCTCCTTATTATTTCTCCTCACAAACAAGGTTTTGTCAACCTCACCTCTCTTGAATCCTAGTTGAAGTAAATGGTCAGTCAATCTACCATACCAAGCTCTAGGGGCTTGCTTTAACCCATACAGAGCTTTCTTCAGTTTATACACATGATTAGGATATTTAGAGTCCACAAAGCCTTTAGGTTGTTCAACATAGGCTTCCTCATTTAATATCCCATTTAGAAAAGCACTCTTAACATCCATTTGATGAAGAGTAATCTTGAGGTAACAAGCAATGGCTAATAAAAGCCTAATGGACTCAATTCTTGCAACAGGAGCAAATGTCTCCTCAAAATCAATTCCCTCAATTTGAGTATAACCTTGAGCAACTAACCTAGCTTTATTTCTAGTTATCACACCTTGCTCATCAGTTTTGTTCTTAAAAATCCATTTGGTTCCTATGACATTACCATGTGAGGGTCTAGGAACAAGAGTCCATACCTCATTCTTTTCAAATTGAATTAATTCATCTTGCATAGCCATAATCCAGTCAGCATCTTTCAATGCTTCAGCAACATTCTTAGGTTCAATCTTAGAAACAAAACAACAGAAGCTTACACGGGAGTATCTTGAGGAGCAACTCCATAAACCAGCCATCTTTCTATAATCAACTTTGTCCTTTTGTCTAGTTCTCACTTGCGCATGCACATCTCCCACCACTTGTGAAGTGGGGTGGTTTTTCTGGATTTTAGAAGGGATATCCTTTGACCTCTCCACCCACCCATTCACATTACCTTCTGGAGCATCATCCTGATCAATCAGAGGAACTGTCCTCAGTTACAGGAGTTGGAGTGGATGTGGGTGCAGATGTGGGTTCAGATGTGGAGGCAGATGTGTCCACATCCTTGGTTACATCCTTATCAGGTTCAACATTTTTATCAGGACTGGAAATTTCTTTTGCTTTTTCAAAGACCTCGTTTCTTCATCCTTCCAGTCCAATAGCAACCCGAAACATCATCCTCAGCAGTCTGGAGGTTAAGATCAAGTGAGTCATCAAATTTAACATTAGCGAGATTCCATAATGGTCTTAGTTTTAAGATTGAAAACTCTGTAAGCTCTACTTGTTTGTGGAATAGCCCATGAAAATTGCTTTGTCACTTTTTGAATCAAACTTGGACAGTATTCTCTATCATTGAGAATATAACAAACACAACCAAACACATGAAAATATTTTACAGTTGGTTTCTTTCCAAGGAGAATTTGATATGGGGTGACAAGGTGCTACCAATCCTTAGAAACACCCTATTGCCAATGTGGCAAGCGGTGTTTAAAGCTTACGCCCAAAATTTTTGGACAAGTTCTTTGAACTTAGCATGACCCTCGCCATTTCTTGCAAGGTTCTATTCTTTCTTTCAGTAATTCCATTTTGCTGTGGGGTGATTGGTGCAGAGAACTCATGAGTGATTCCCTTAGAATTACAAAAATTGGTGAACATTTGATTCTCATATTCGGTGCCATGGTCGACCTAATCCTCACAATCTTAAGACCATAAAGATTTCTAACTCTTTTGTACCAAATTTTGAATTCTCCAATTGTTTCGACTTTTCTCTTAAGAACATTACCCAAGTGTACCTAGAATAATCATCAACACACACAAAGGCATACTTTTTCCTACCAAAGCTTTCTACTTCAATAGGTCCCATTAAATCAGTGTGAATCATTTCCAAACATCTAGTTGTGGAGCATTGTTGACCTTTTTATGTGATGCTTTTGTTTGTTTTCCTTTTGACATGAACCACGGACACGGGGTTCTTGAAGTTCAGTTTAGGGAGGTCTTTAATGGCTTCAAACCTTTGAAGTTCTTCCAGAGTTCTACAGCCTAGCATGCCCTAATTTTTGGTGCCACGATTGACATCATTAGCTTTTGAGCTTAGGCAAGAAAGATTGTCACCAAATTGGTAACAATTATCGCCAGATCTAGGACCGGTAAACACACATTTATTATCCTTATCAAACACTTCACACAAGTGCTTATCAAACTTCACAAATAGGTCATCATCACACGGTTGGATCGATGCTTATTAGGTTGGCTTTCAAGCCTTCCACATGGTACACATTATGCAATTTTGGGAGACCCTTGACATCTAGGGTTCCTTTCCCAACAATCTTTCCTTGAGCACCTCCACCAAAATTTACTTTCCCTCCATTTATCACTTCATAATCAAGAAGGACTCGCTTGGTTTCCAG
The DNA here is from genome assembly GCA_022495995.1 of Adenophora triphylla var. japonica. NCBI lineage: Eukaryota > Viridiplantae > Streptophyta > Magnoliopsida > Asterales > Campanulaceae > Adenophora > Adenophora triphylla. The sequence continues at coordinate 344,333 of JAFEMH010001578.1, read as the reverse complement.
TCATGTGCCTAGAGCACCCACTATCAAAATACCAAGAGCCGAGACAAGACTCTTGAGGGAAGAGTAGACAACATTGCAGGTGGTAATTGGTTTGGCTACCCACCGTTTAACGCTTTTCTTTTGGGTTGCGAGAGGTCTCGTATTGACTGGATGTGTGTTAGGATGTGCATACATCTTCTCACACATCCGAGGCCGTTTAAAACTACCAGATTTTTATCGGCCTTGAGTTTGTAACAGAAGGGCCTAATGTGACCGGGAGCTAGGCAAGAATGGCAAATGTAATGCCTCTTCCTTGGTCTCTTCTCACTCAGAATGACTTTTTCTTTAAAAGCTTGTTTTTTCACACTTTTAGAGGTAGAACCCTCATATCCCTCCTTTACAAAATTATTTTCAAAACCTATACCAATTTTGTCACGTTGACCCATAGAAAAAGCTTCTTCCATTTTCATTTTACTTTTGTTTAACTTAGTGAAAGTATTATCAGCTTTTTCACATTCATTCTTGAATTTTTCAAGGTCAACTTCTCTTTTGGTCACAAGGACTTCAAGTCTTGCAATGGTATCCTTTTGAGCATCATTTTCTTTGAAAGTACAGCTTTTTCATCTTCACAAGCACCAATTTATCGTAGAGAGATTTGTTTACCTTAACAAGTACCTCAATTTTGTCCAATCTTTTCATCCAATCTGTATGCGGCTCCTTGTATGTGGCAAAGAGTTCCTCATAGGGAATGTCTCTTTCTTCATCTTCATCATCTCGAATCTCCTTTTATAGAGAAACGGTTCGGCTCCACCAGATGTGACACCAGATGTGTACACAACCGAGCCCACATCCAAGGGTTTTTCAGAGTATATTCTTCTATATCTGCGGAAAAAGCATTAAACACAGAATGGCAATTTAAGACAGACATGTTAGCCACTTCTTCTTCCTCATCCTCACTGTCACTAAGGGTAGCAGTTAAGCTCATTCCCTTCTTTTTAAGTGTATTAGCACACTCATTGGCATAATGACCAAAGCCACGACATGCCCTACATTGGACGATTCGGATGATTTATTTTCAAAACTTGGTTTCTTGAATCCGGTGTCGGTGCTAGGTTTTGGCTTTTCAAAGATCGGAAGTAGGTCTATTGGGGAATTTGCTTATCCTTCTATTTTCAAGATAGAACCGAATTTCTTTGAAATAAAAGCTACATCCTCATCTTCAAGATTAGACTTGTCAATTTCGTAGGATAATTCCACAAGCTCTTTTGGTAGAGCAACAAAGACTTTTAAGGGCAAGGCGTGTGTTTTGTTCTTCTTCGAGCCTCAAGGTTAAGCTCAAACACGGTCAAGATTCCTATGATAGTGTCAAGACCTACAGTGTTTGTGTCCTTTGTTTCTTCAATCACAGCTACTTTTATGTTAAACCTTTCGAGCAAGGTTCTTAGTATTTTACTAACAAGTCTTGCATTGGAGATAGATTCTCCTAGACTTGTGCATTCATTTGAAATCTCATGAATCTTAGCAAGATATGACACAATATCCTCGGTTTCTTCCATTCGAAGTAACTCAAACCTATCCATTAAAATTCTAAGCTGGTAGCCTTCACACTTGGTGCTCCTCACATTGAGTTTGCAAAATATCCCAAGCAACTTTGGCTATACTTTCATTTGTTATAAGCTTGTACATATTCCCAGAAACATGGCTGGAAATAGCACCCATGGCTTTTGAATTGTAATTTGCAGCTTGTATTTCATCAAGAGTCCATTGTTCTTCAGGTTTTCTTTCAAAGAAGGACTCACCAACACCAGAAGATGGCTTTTTCTCAACAGTAGGAGGTTGCCATGCAACAAGAATGCACATCCAAGCTCTTTCATCAATACTTTTGATGTAATTTCGCATCTTAGACTTCCAAAGAGAATAATTTGTGCCATCCAAGACGGGAGGCCTATTTTGGTGATTTTGGCATTCCATAATGACTACACTTTCTGGATCAACACTCAGTAATATTTCGAGAGTTGGCTCTGATACCAATTGAAAGTTTCGTGTAGCTAGAAAACTTGGATCACGCAATAGGCAAAAGGATGTGAGTACAGATGTGTCTCACAACTGTCCACACATCCACAGATAATGCAGCGGAATAAAACAATTAAATGTAAATAAAAATGCAATAACTCAAGAGTTATATACGCCATCGATCTCGTGTGATCGGCAAACTAGGCTTACGCCCAAAAACCTTTCACTATAAAAACTTATGTTTCTTACAAAAACAAATAAGTGAAAAACTAAAATATGAAAATACTAAACAAGTTCTAATCACCTTCTATGATATGAACAACTCCCCTTTCCCAAGTAGGACTTATTCAATCAGAAGTAAAACAAGAGAACTTTATGAAAACCTAGATGTGAGTTACGGATGTAAGCTCACAACCTAAACATAACTCAATCGAATGCTATGAAGAATGTATATTTTTCTCTCTAAAACCGTAGCTTCTCATTGTGCTGAATGCCTTGTATTTATAATGCACCATTGAGAAGATCTTCATGCAATCGACCTCTTCCTTTGTGAGATTCCTTTTTCTATATGAAAACATATAACACACTCACAAGGAAATCAAATATTAGTAGGTTAGTCCTAATATAAAACTATGTACATAAATAAAAGATATTTACATAAATACAATCTCTTAATAAAAGTAAGATACTTATAAATCTCCATGAAAGTCTCAAAATCTTCTTACCATAATAGAAGACAAATTAAATAAGGAAACATAATTATGTTCCCATAAAACTCACGTTTTCAAAATTAAATTAAATCGACCTAAGTCAAACATGACATGTGTTAGGGTAAAATATTAAAGTCACAAAAAAATTCATAAAATTTGATTTAAAAAATGACGTGTCATGATTTTGTTGGTGCTTAATTAGAATGTGGCTGTGCACAGTCAATTCAAACAATAAATTTGATCACCTCATTTGATATTCATTTTTTAAAACTTTTTTTACTTTCAAAATAAATGTTTTAGTTGATTTATCAATGATTTTGAGAAAATGTGCTTTACTAGTTAATGATTTGGAAGGAAGTGCTTTAGCAGTTTGTACATATTACTTGTACAATAAAATTAGAATAGATTATATTTCATTAAAAACACGATATTTATCTTGATACCAAACAAATAGAAAATCTAGACATTTATTATTATGAGACGAAGAAGAATTATATAGACCTCCACTTATATTTCTAATTATTCTTGATCAAAAGCTCTTCCTTAAAAGAAACTCGCGTAAAGACCAACCTCTTTGGGCTTTTCCATACAAGGTACTATCTAAAATTTGGAGCCCACAAAAATCTACACAATAATAAATTACTTCCTCCAACCCAAAAAAAGATATCTCAAAAAAAAATTAAATTTGCTCTCAATTAGCAAATTTATTTTTTTATTGGATATACATTATTTTTACAACATTCATTTTTTGAGACATACAAAGTATCACAAATAAATACTCCTTCCGATCCAGAAAGATAATGCAATCTTGAATACTTCTATTGGTTTAAGGCTCCGTTTGTTTAAGGTAAAAAAAAAAATGGAAAATGTTTTCCTCATTTTTCGTGTTTAATAACCATCGAAAAATAAATTAAATGAAAAAGATTTTTTGAAAAAAAAATGCTTGTTAACGCCATCAATCCACTCGTCTTTCCCAACACCCACCTTTACCCCTAACCAATATTGAAACACCTAACCCCCCTCCCCAAACCGCACCACCACCTACACCTGTCAAAAAATAATTTATTCATATTAAAAATATTAAAATTGCTTTATAACAACTTTCGTCGCCCCTCCAACAACCCCCCCCCCCCCTTCACCCCACCCCACCCCACCCCACCCCTTTGGTAAAAAAAAAATTACTCATATTTAAATTATTTTTTAACATCTCCCCTGCCTCTCCCAGACCACCCACCCACCCACAAACAACCCCCACCCCCTTTCGTAAAAAAAATCACTCATATTAAAAATATTTTTTAACAACCCCCTTTCGCCACTAAACCACCCCACTACCATCCACACCCTCACCCCCGTCAAAAAAAAAAAAAACTCATATTAAAACTATTTTTAACAACTCCCCTGCCGCCCCTATACCCCTCTCCCCTCCCCCCCCCCCCACACAAAAAAAAATTACTCATATTAAAGTTATTTTTCTAGTGCAAGTGTTACTGTTAAATATTACAACAGTGTTAGTGTTAAAAAAAATGTCATGTGAAGTAATAAAAAGTGTCAGTTTTAGTTATAAAAATTGTCAGGGGTGTTAATAATTTTCGATTATTTATGAAAATGACACCGCGTTATTTTAAAAAAAAAAATCAGTTATTTGCAAAAATGTTACCGTGTGTTTTTCAAAAAGTTCAGTTAATTATGAAAGGTTGTTATGTATTTATGTTATTTAAAATGCTTAAATTTAATCTTTTAATAATTATTAAGTATTTTTATCAAAAAAAAAAGAATACTCCCTCCGTCCCCCGTGAATATAAACTTATTTCCTTTTTGGTCCGTCCCACGTGAATACAAACTGCCCAAAATGGAAATAAATTTATTATTTTATATTCACCCTACCCCACCCACTCATTCTCTCTCTTCATTTCCTACCACATAATTTATTCAACCAACTCCACACATTCTCTCTCTTCATTTCCTATCACACATTTTCATTATCTTAATAATATTTCTTAATTAATGTGCCCGAAAAAATGGTTTGTAATCACATGGGACGGAGGGAGTATTTATTTGGGAAAGAAGGATTATATTATTACTTCTTGGAAATATATAAGCAATGGCATTTCGAACAAGTCTTTTTTCCAAAGGGTCCATCATGTTTTGTACCTTGTTGGTTAAAGCTTTAATGATCTAGGCCCAACTATAAAACCCACTAGATAGGTTGGCCATGATTTTTTTTTTTTTTTAAAAAAAAACACATGTTTAAAAATCTAGATAATGGAAATGTTTTATTTTATTTTATTTATTAATTTTCATATTAACTCAAACTAAAAACTATACGAGACACGGAGAGAGTGAGCATTAATAGTAAATGGAAGACAGACTTTATGCAAATGTTTCCGTTGAGTATATTGTAGTGGAGCGCACATGTGAAGAAGAAAATGATGATGTTCTCTTCTGCCATTGTTACAGTGATGATGTTGATGTAGAAGAAGATGAGAAAAAGTGCACCACCAACTGTTGTTGCACTGTTTAGTTTAACACAATAAACAGTAAACAACAAAAGCCAAAGCCCAAACTTATATGATCAGTAAATAGCATTGCAAGCAAGCACGCTTGTTTTGGACTATTGTTCCCAGACCCAAAAATTATTTAAAAGAACAATTATTTCTTTCTATTCCACCATAAGATTTCTTTTTATTATGGATGCCAAAATTACAACTCAAGAAAACAACTAAAAGAGGAAATGAGTAGGATTTTGTGGATCTTGTCTTAACTTTGTCCAATGGAGTTTCTAGATGTTTACAATCATGATCATTTCACATTATAATGGGTGGTAAGTGTGGTGAGGATTTGATACATCTATTAAATAAGAGTTTTAAAAATTTTTGGAGAAGATAGTGCAATGGGTAGCTAGTGATTAGAAATTGGTCATTGGTAGCTATTTTAACGTACATGTGGGGTATAATCGAAACGACTTTACGAGCATTCATGAAGATTTTGTTTTTGGGAAGAGGAATGCAGCAGGATATGGTATCATGGATTTTGCGATGGCATCTTAATAGAGTATAATGATCACTTAGTTCAAAAATAAACAATCTCACTTGCTGACTTAGAGCAGTGGATGTAATGTGAGTCAGATTGCTTTTTCTTAGTAAGAAATGCTTTTAGAAAGAGTAACAAAGATTGCAAGGTTATTACGGGTAAGAGTATAACAATTCAACATAAACTTGTGGTACTTGATTTTTGAAGTAGGAGAATTTCAATGTAGAAAAAACCACAAATAGAACCTAGAATCAAGTGGTGGAGGCTTCAAGAATCAAGGGGATAATCAACAGAGATTTATAGATAAGATGGTCGCTACCGGTATTTGATCGAGTAATATGGAGGATATGGATTTAGATTTGACTTGGACTAAGATGAAGCACACCATAAAGGAGGTGGCGAAATAAGTCATTGGAGAATCTAAAGGAATCGTGCCACCAAGTAAGGACACATCATGGTAATCACTTATAACATCAATGACTATAAATGTTACCATAGTTGTGGTCCTCAAGGGATGCTGTCCAATGTCCAGCTCGATCTCTATTTGGCCCTTTGCATAGACTCTGTGGTTGGTGAAGCCCTCCAGTCGACCTGAATAAGGCGAAACCTGACGTTTGTCAAACCCATGTCTAGGAAAGTCTTGTAGTAGAGGATGTCTTTGCAGCCCCCGTGTCAATCATGATCCTGCTAGACGTGCAGTCATCAATGAGCCCTGGAAGCACCAATGTCTATTCTCTCGCAGCTATGTTGGCCGCTAGCTCGTAAGAGTAGAAACTGATCACCTCATCTGGAACACAGCTTCTAGGGGGTACATACGGAGCTTTACTCAGCTAGAAAATCTTGTGTTTGAGCGGTGTGTTGCTTGTCTCTTCATCAATTATGCCCAAAGTTAATCTTGGTTACCTTGCTTCTGGCACGCCCTTTGCAGGCCGATCTCCTCCTGCAGGACGATCTCCCTTCACAAACCTATCCAACCTTCCTTTAATCACCCACTTTTGGATGATCCTTTTCAAGCTCATACACTCTTTCGTGGTGTGTCCGGTGTCCTTGTGGTACTCGCAGTACCTATCATTATCCCTTCTTAACTTATTTTGGGTGTTCATTGGGGCAGGAGGGCCTAGGTCAACCGTGTTCATGATCTCTGTTCGACTAACCGTAAGGGGAGTGAAGCTTTCAGGGACCCTTTCGGTCGCCCTAGTTCTATTCTTTCCCTTGTTGTTGTAATTCTTATTCTGCCCTCCTTTTGGTGACTCACCAACCTCAGGATGTTTGGAGCCTCTGTCCTTCTTTCTTTCTTTTCGCTCTTCAGCCACGGCCACATCATAGCCCTTTCAAACAATTCCTTTCTTGTGGTCGCCCTCCTAACCTGGAGCTCATAATCCAGATCGGGAGAGGACACCCCATTCCTGAAAAAGTTGATGACCTCCCTATCTATCAGGTCCTCCTCAATTTGGCCGACCAACTCCTTGAATATGGTAAAATAACTCATGGTACTCTCTATCTTGCCTTGAGTCATGTTGTTCAGGTCGGTCACTGTCTTCTTGCGGGCCCCCGCTGTAAAGAACCTTTCTAGGAACTTCCTCCTCATATAACTCCATGAGGTAATGCAACCAATAGAAATACCATGGAACCAAGTCAGTGCTGCACCTGTGAAGGTGCTGGTTAATGCCTTGCATAGCACGTCATCCTCAGAAGAGACCAAACACATAATGGCCTCAAAGTGCTGCATATGATTCAAGGCATTGGTCGTGCCTGAGTACTTTTCTAACACGGGCAACTTGAACCCTGAAGTAGGTCCTTCGTCAAGCATGTCCTTGGTAAAAGGTCAAAGAGTGCAGTCATTTTGTTCGACCTTCCTATTGGTTGCTTTCCGATCTGCCTCCATATCATCCAATCTTCTTTTCAGATTGAGAAGCTCCCTAACGTCTAGGTCGCCTTCTTGGTGAGAGATCGAGTTAGACTTCTTTCTCTCTTCCTGCTGGTGCTCTCTTCTCAAGATCATCCTCTGTCTTTTCTCTTTTGGAGGGGTCCTTTCTCGTCGGGGAAGCGACCTTTCTCCCCTTTGTGGCGACCTATGCTGAACCCTGTCATCTTCAAGCTGCCTTCTCTGAGCTGAATCGGCTTCTTGCTCTCTTTGCTGGTTAAGCCTATCCCTTAGGTCGCCAATCCGATCTATGGAGATGTGGATAGGAGGAGGCATTTCATTTCTTCTCTCTTCTCCTGACGGTCTAGGCACCCCATTAGCACGCCTATGCGAGGTGAAAGAAGGGGCTACCCTTTGTGATCTTCTGTCGTCATTCTTAGGAGACTCAGGTAGCTCGAGCAGCTCATTCTGTACATCGAGTAAACTTTGTAGTAGTCTAGCCCGCTCTATTAAGATCTTCTTCCTACCAAGGTGAGAAGCTGAGGGACCTACAATGTCGCATGCGGCTGGTCGACCTGTGTGGATCCACTTAACTTGTTGGCTCACCACTTGATTAGGCAGGGGCCTCTTCTCTCTCCTCCTATCTTGCAGCTCCATTTCATCGGCCACGCTGTTGTAGCGAGTGGCCCTCCTAGTGGGGTACCCCTTTGGAGGAGGAGGTAAATTAGCAGTACGATTCCCCGTACCCAGATCAATGTTTCCCCCCAACATTCTCACGTTGTGGTTCACTGGAGGCAGTAGCAGTATATCTGTTTGAGACCATGTTTGTGACTAGGCGAAGTTTCAAGGTCTAGCGTGATCGTTTCCCAGCAATGAAACCAAACTGATGACGCAGGAAACGATCCAGATCATCCTTATTGCAGCAATAGGTTGATACCCAGCAATTATGACATGAAACTACGAACAAACGACTAGCCGGTGTGGTATCCGGCTAACACCCTCCGGCGTGATGATGAGATTTGGTGTTATGAGTTTATAAAAACTGTATGTAAATAACGTAATCTCAAAATAGCCAAGAAAAATTATATTTTTACGTTGGATGTAGTCTGGTCTATATAGGAGTGGTGTAGGATCGTAATGAATCTCTTAAATCGTGGATAAAATGCAGGCGTAACGATCTCTGTGATTGTAGAAGACGGTTATAGATTGAGAAGTAGATAGACGCACGATTCTGTAGGTAGAGTTCGCCTGAGTATTTGAGGTCGATTTGAATTCGTGTCTTAGTCAGGTAGAGATGGCCTAAATAGATGATCGTATGTCGAATAAAGATAGGTCGCGATCAAGGATGCTCGGACAATAAGCTAGGTCGATTGATCCATAATGTTTGGACCGTTGGGACCGTAATAATCGGATTGTCTCATTTAATAACTGTGTATTTGTGTCGTCTGAAATGGTGGGTTTCGTTAGTTGGGCCTAACCCGTTACTCTTATTCCGTTCAACAACAATTGAAATACTTATTCGAGCAAAACAATGATCTTGTTTGGATTCGCGTTTTCTTAAATCTATCCTTGGAATAACAAATACTCCAAGAACCACACTTGTTTGGCCACTTATTATCTTTCCTACATTTATAGGAGTATATTATTCACCAGACAAAATCATAATCTTGTCATTATTATTGTGTACATTTGCGGTAAATCCATATATGCATAAGATTATTGTAATTAATTATGATTATTTTCATCTAATCAAATCATCAGTTACAAATTATTTGTGTTTACTAACCTTAGGGTCTTAGGTCAAGGAGGTCAGATTAGATGATCACTAATGATATTTATGATTATATGTGTTTTTTTTTTAAATAGTATGATTATAAGTGTTGACAACAATGACATTTTTCAAAATTACATATTCATGGTTTTAATTAACAATGCATGACAAAAGATATACTCCCACTGTCCCATTTGAAGCTTCACCTTTTGTCAAAATGGGTATCCCGTTAAAAGCTTCACCTTTTCTAAAATGACAAAGAATCTTTACTATTTCACCCACTCATTATCTCTTCTATTTCACTTTTATACTCACAACACTTTTCAAGTTTACTATTCCCTCCACTCATTCTCTATCATATTTTACTTTTATACTCACAACACTTTTTTCACTAACTTTTTTTCTTAATTTGTGTGTCACCTTCATCATGATGAAGCAATAAATGGGACGGAGGGAGTACTTATCTAACTCGACAATCCTGTAATGTTGGTTTAATTTCATGAGAGCCCCTATTCCCAAATCATTCCCCATAAAAGTTCGGACAAAATTCAAAAGTACACACACTATTAAAGGTCGTGATTAAAATTCCATAAAACCCTTCCCCAATCGCCATTCCTATATCAAGCACGGCCATGTTCTATATCAAGCACGGTTGTGCCCGCTATTGTCGAATCTGATACTCGTCAACTCTTATACCTTAAGGTCTAAGAGTTATTTTTTCACAATTTGAAGGCAACAAATGACTCTTATATCTAGATATAAAAATAATTCTAGTCTTGTAACCTTAAGTATATGAGTGAATTTTATTATTCTTTAAGAAAATATGAAAAAAATATACTCTTATACCTAATTATAAATAGTTTTATACCTTTCGATATAGAAAGGTATATGAGAAAATTGTTTTATATGAGTCTTTTATTATTATTTTTAAGAAAGATAAAAAATTAGAAAAAAAAATACTCTTATACCTAGATATAAGAGTATTTTTATTTTTATACCTTTTGATATAAGAGCGACGGGGGATGGGTATATGTGAGCGTGTGTTTATGCAAAATTTTGCATCTCGCTTAAACTTTTATAAATTTTACATCTCGCTCAGGCCCTAGAGTCATCAGCCTAATGTTGGTTTAATTCCATGTTAATTCTGGTTAAAACAATATGTTTTGCAACCAAAGCCAAAACAAAGCTCAAATCAGTTCTAATCACCTCATATCCATGTTATTTCTGGTTAAAATAATATTGTAATGAAATTTTATTATTGTATAAACACTGCTCAAATAAGTAAAACACATTATTTAAAAATATTGACAAGTAAATTGCAATATTTATTATGTAACTGAGAGAGTATAGTATTTAACGGTGGGAGAAATGGATGTCAAAATATTATTAAACATTACAATTGTTATGCAGTTAGATTAGATGTTGAAATATCATCATATATTTTAAATTTAGTGTGAGTTTGAGAATGCTTTTTTATAGCTTATAATCAATTTTAATGTTCAAAATCTCTTTTAATAGTTTTTGAATAATAATAGTGATTATAATTTTAAATTATTAAAATACAAAAAGTTATATTTTCATAAAAACAACTATGATTCAGCTTTTATTAAAAATAATTATTAAAATTTGTTATTTATATTGTTTTTACAATAATCAACGTTATAAGTTATAAACAGTCAGTAGTCAGATGTTTGTTACCCTAATAGAAGATGACATAGATGATTAATGAATGGTGTTTGGGTTGGGGTTGGAAAAATCCAATTATTTGATATGATTTGGGAGTAGAAATAATGAATGTGTGTCCGAGAATTGAGTGTCGGCAGTATCAAGTACAGACAGACACATCAACTGTTTACTGTAACTTGACATAAATAAAATCTCCATGGAAAGGAAGGACGGACTATTTTGTGATTAATTCTCACTTTTTTGACATTGACTTGTTGACTAGAAAACTAATTATTCTCCTTCAAAGTCCAACTCTCAACTCTTCTGTTTAAACTTTTGATTATGCATAACTTGTTAAAATCGTTAGTATCAATTTGAAAATTTTTTAAATTGAGTTAAATTATAAAAAAATTTAAATTGAGCTAAACCAAATTTTTATGATTCAATTTGCTTCGGTCTAAACCGTGATTTGATTTTGCGGTTCATATCGCGATCCAAACTGCGATCTAGACCACGGTCCAAACAGCATTTCAAATCATAATTTTTTTTTGTTAACCATTTTATGAGTAATGAATATAAAATATTTTAAAATAAGTAATTAGAATAAATACAAACATAACTTGATTACTTTGAAAGAGACTAGAGAAGCGCTGACTGAGGGTTTGTTTATTTGTTATTATTGTTTTTGAAAATTAATGACTGGGGTTAATTAAAATTTTTAAGGAACGGTCAAGATTGCAGTTTCATGGTTCGGTTTATGGCTTGATTTCACGTTTCGATGTAATGACTAGGTTTCACAGTTTCAAACCGCGGTTCATTTTTTAATGGTTCGATTTAAGAGTGTCAAACTACAAGTTGAGCTGAACCACATGGTTTGTTAATTTCTCAAACCGAGCTAAATCATTTATGTCTAAAAACCGAATCAAACTACTCGATTCAGCTCGGATCAACTCCAAATCGCTATTTGAACCAAACCGTGGTCACTCCTAACTTGTTCTCCCCCCTCCCCCTTAATCCAAACTACTCGCTCCGTCCGTCTCAATTTAAGGTTTGTAGTTTGACTTAACATGAAAACTAAGAAAAAGTAAATATTGTGAGTATTATAGAGAGAGAGAGAGAGAGAGAGAGAGAGAGAGAGAGAGAGAGAGAGAGAGAGTAGGTATTGAGTTTTTTTTAAGAATAATAAATGGGTCTTATTATCCATCTTAGATAATAAAATAATTAAAAATCTTAAATAAATACATATCAAAAGTAAAAGTAAAAATTTTAAATCGGGATCGAATAAATACTTTTCCTTCCCCTCAAAACTATTTCTTCCCATTTTTGAAAGGAAAGTAAGGAATTTGATATAGCTCCTTCCACACGTTTGATTAAATGTTCTTCTATAATTAATTTGATTTATAAGAATTTTACTTTAAGTTAAATTAGTATCAGTTCCAATTTCATTTCAGTTCACCTTTATAAAAATACTAGTACATATGCCCGTGTCCAAGGACATGGGTGTGTTTTTTTTTTTTTTTTAAATTAATTTTTTTTTAATTTAAAAAAAAATAAAAAAATCAGTTACTTAATTAATTTAAGTAAACCCTTCTAAAGCTCACTCTTAGCTCAAATTCAAAGTCTTAGCTCAAATCCAAAGTCTTAGCACAAATTAAGGACAAAATAGAAAACAGACTAAATAGTGAGGGCAAAATAGGAAAAAACCCCTCCGAAACTGTTCATAGAACTGTTCACGGAGGGGTTTAATTTATACTATAGATTACTTCCTCCGTTTCATAATAAATAATTAACTTTAGTAGTCGACTCAATCTACATTTGATCATAACTTTTATGAAAATTCAAGTTATTTATGTGCAATTTCAAAAATTTTGATTTTGATAATAATGTTGAATCAATAACAATTTTTAAAATTGAATATTAATAATTAAGTTTTCATAAAATCATGGTTAAAATTCAATTGAGTTGATAATGAAAGTCTAAGTAAGACTCACTTTATGGGATGAATGGAGTATCTAATTTGACTTGTAATTTTTTTGTATAGAAATGCATTTTACTTATTTATACATTTAAACCATAGTAAAATTGCACATATTTTTTTATTTAAAAACATAATATTTTATTAAAAACATAATGAAAGAAAAGTGTGATATTTATCATGAATTGGATGGATTGAAGCAATATTTATTATGATATGATTGAAGTTTTTTATATTTCTATCCATGGTAAACACTCGACCATATGTTAAAATTAAAAAAAAAATTATTAGAGAATATTCACTACGTCCTGTCCTCACGCTAGTGTAGATTTCTTTCATTTTTCATACGTGTCACGTGATTATAGGCTATCCAAAATGGAAAAGTTTTTATAATTTTATATTTAATGAGACTCACTTGTTATACTCACAACAACAATTTATTTACTATTTCTCTCGCTCATTCTCCCTCCTATTTTATTTTGAGCAAATTGCATTTTAGTTACCTGAGTTTGTCAAAATGTTTCAATTGGTTATCGAATTTGCATTTGTTACAAGTTGATTATTGAGTTTGTCTTTTTGTTGCAATCAGGTATAATTTTGGATGCCCAGTTAAAAAACTAACGAAGGCTGTAACACGTGCGTCTCACGTGTGTTACTTAATGGATATTTTCGTTTTTTCCATGAAGTGAGACTTGCACGGGTTATTCACGTGAAGTCAGTCTTCTTCACTATAAACCCCAACTATCAAATGCAAATGAATGGCAGACATGAATGCAACTGAGCAACTGGTTTGGAGGATATAAATCTCTATTAAATACACCAAATTTATCTTTCCTTCTTCCCATTTTACCCTTTTTATTCCTAATTTCGACATCGCCGCCCTTACTCTCACCCACGCCTCTAATTCCTTCCCAGCAGCCAAACCCCACCACTACCATCCCTACTCCTTTTTGCCATCTCCTTCCTCTCCCCTGTTGTCGTCCGCTTTTCTTTTAATCTGAAAGCTGAAACCGTCGTCATTGTTGCTCCTCATTGTCTCTCTCTTCTCCCTTCTCGTCGCTGCTCTCTCTCTCTCTCTCTCTCTCTCTCTCTCTCTCTCTCTCTCTCTCTCTCTCTCTCTCTCTCTCTCTCTCTCTCTTTAGATCTAACTCTAGATCTCAATGTGATTCACTTCAGTTTCGCATGTGTTCCCCTTTCTCTCTCTGCCTTGCCAGTGCCTCCATATCCTTCAAACGCAGCTTAGAGTAAGACGAAAACTCCCTTTAAATCCGTAAAGGAAAAAGCTTGTGAATTTGATTTTAATTTTTAATCTATTTTATCTGATATAGAAATCAGATCTACAAATCTCTAATTAAAGGAACATTTTTTGTTTTTTATATTGAAATCAAATTTGTAAGGAGTGATTTTAGTTTATCAATGTGTATCAAGCCTTTGGGTCATGATTTATGATATGTAATATGTGTTATGATATTATATTCTTCGTGGCTTGATCAAGGATTTTGTAATTAGTTTTGGTGGTGCTGTGGTGGTTATGATACGGTGATGCTATCTATGGTGGTGAGTTGGTGTGGTGGTGTTGGTGGTCTCAACTAAATTTTGAGACCACCCCTTCTTCAGTCGTCATTGTAGCAAATTGATGAAACCCTAATTTTGCCCTCTTTTGGTTGTGCTCTTTCTTTTGTTTACTGTGTGAAGTCAAAATTTCAAATGAATTAGGAAGATATTATTTATGAAATGACCTAAATGCCCTTGGAATTTGCAGGAAAAATCCTGCCCCACAACCACCTGTTTTCATTACAATTTATGAACAAAAATACCCCTTAAATAACACACGTAAGACACACGTGTTACATCCTTCGTTAGGTTTTTAACTGGGCATCTAAAATTATACCTAATTGGAACAAAAAGATAAACTTAATAATCATCTTGTAACAAATGCAAATTTAATAATCAATTGAAATATTTTGACAAACTCAAATAACTAAAATGCAATTTGCCCATTTTACTTTTTATAATCACAAATTCTCAAATAAAAAGAGACTCAAACTTCAAAATGGATAAAATACTAAATTAATGGAAGCTTATTGGCAAAACAAGAGACAAGAATAACAAATTAAAGTCGAGATAAGACAAAGGAAAGGATGAGCATATATCTAACAAGTACCAAAATGCAACAAATCGAATCCAAGGAAGAACAATCTAAAATTATTAGGGTTTACTTTTTCTTTTTTTTTTTTTACAAAAGAGAATGGGCAAGTTGGAGCTAAAGCTTTCTTGTGGTTACAAAGCCATGTGGGTCCCAACTCTTTTTTTTTTTTTCCTTTTCTTTTTCTCTTTTCATTGATTCTACTCCTATTTTTGTCCATAATATGCTTTCGTACTATCAAAGCAAAAGGGTTGAAATTTTTGCACCAAACACTGCATATAATTGAAATTGTAAATGTTCTACCCCATTTTTACAATCTATACCCCTCCCACCCCTTCTCCACCTTCTATGTGCACTTGGATACCAATATCATTAACATTTATTCATTTTTATTATTATTATTATTATTTATTCATTCAATACCCCACTTGGGCACTTCCTCAAGTATGTTCTTATACATATTAGTTGTTACATTTTTTTTTTATGATAGGAATTGCATAACAAATTTTGATTTTTCATTGAACACTTTGTAGGCATAACAAATTTGGAGTTTTCATCATCCGCGTGAAGAATCAATAGTAAGATACAACGCTCCACAAGATCCAATGCTCCAAATCGCGCCTGCAGTTTCAAATTTCATAACTTTTGTTTGCTCTTGTTCTCCAAATGATGTCATGAGTTTGAAATAAAAATGCAAATAATGTCAAATTAAATTCCACTGGGTTGATATGGTGTATTTCACAAGAAGTTGATAGTCATTATGCTGTTATGAGTTCATTTTTACTTTACATTACCCTTTTGCAACTTCAATCAAAAGGGAATTCAATTGCACTCCATATAAAGAAGAAACCATTTACATCCTTTATATATATATATATATATATATATATATATATATATATATATATATATATATATATATATATATATATATATATATATATATATATATATATATATATATAACATGAAATCATAAAAAGTTATCGATACTCCATCCATTCCTAAATCTAAGTCATTTTAGGTTATTTTTATGCCGATTAATGCAAGTATATTATATTAATGACACTCCTATTAATATTAAAATTGACTTTCTTATTAATGTGGTTGACATTTACGGTCCACTTTCGAGTTTTTAAGAGAGAGAAAAGTAAGGGAGTAGAGGAAAGGAAAGGAAATTTAAAATCTTCCTAATGTGCTCCTGATTTAGTAAGGAAAGGGAAAGAAACAACCAATTTTCCCTCCTTGTGCTCCCGAGTTTGGAAAGAAATGAGAGGAAATAAAAAAAATCACATTTGTTTTACATTTCTTTCTTTCATTTCCTTCCAATTTCTCCAACTTTTGAGATGATTTAAAAAGATGGAAAATTTGAGAAATTTTTCTTTCTTTTCTTCCCATTTGCTTACTAAAAAAACTAGAGAGCAATCTTAGAAAGAAAAATATATTATATTTTCTTCTCTTTCTTTTCCTTTCTCTGTTTTTTTTTTTAACTCGGGAGCGCACCCCTAAGTTAAAATGTGACAATAATTTACTATTTTGCCACATCTTCTACCCGATATTAAATTAGATTACCGTGGGGAAATGAAATAATTAAACAAGATATATAATTAATCTTTATAGATAAAAGAAGAGTAAGTTTTAGGAGAAATCAGTTTCTCCATAAATTATAAAAAGTCCAATTTTTTTCAACTTGCAAATATTTGACGAATATAAGAGCAGTTTAAAAAAACAGGACTTTTTATAACTTAGGAAGAAACTAGTTTCCCCCAAAATATTGTGATAAAAGAAAGGACTTGCATTTTGAAATAAAAAACAAATCTAAAATGACTTGTATTTAAGAACAGAGAGAGTAGTATTTTTTATGAAGCATCAATAATATTTTTTAAAATTTTATGAAAATTATATATCAATCTTTGGTCAAAAGTCAATCAAGTTAAAAAAAAAAATCAAAATAAAACATTTAACCAAATTGAAGAATCTCCCCATTCTTTGGTATGAAAGTAAACAGTTACATACCTAACGGGACTTGGCTCAGTGGTACTAAGGCGACTTCTCGAAGGAGAGGTCATCGGTTCGAGTCCTCCTAAGGGGATTTTTGGGACTTAATTTTCTACCTTGGTTTTAGGGTCCTTAGGAGCTCCCCGTGGCACATCCGTGCAGTTAAGAAAATGACATTGCTGAGCTTGTATCCTCAGTGTGGGGAGTTCAAATCTTCTTGGCAGGTACAAAGCTGGAGCAGCTATTTGGTGTTGTAAGAGTGATGTAAATGCCTTTGGCAAGAGCAGCTGAAGCAGCCATTTGGTGATGTAAGAGTGATGTAAATGTCTTGTAGGAGGGCTCCCTTGGGGCTCTGGAGTATAAGGGGTACTGCCACCCTGGCTGCATAGGGCACATCCCGCAATTTACCTCCGCCAGCATACTGTGGGACCGGTACCTGGTGATCCAGGATTAGTCCGGCGAAGCTGGGAACCTGGGTATAAAAAAAAAAAGTAAACGGTTACATGAATATACTTCACACATCTTATAATCTCATAATAAAAAGTATCGCACCTTATTTTTGTTAATTTGATAAAATATTAAAGAAAAATTAATTATCTTTATAAAATCAAAAAATTTGGGGGAAACTTGTTTCTCCATAAGTTATAAAAAAAATCCTGTTTTTAAATATACCGACTTGGTGTTTAAAGCCTAAACTCACTGTTTTAAGGCCTAAACTCCCTATTTTATTTTCTGGCTTAAACTCACTGTTTTAACGCCTAAACTCACTATTTTATTTTTTATGTATTTTAAGGCCTAAACTCAATATTTTAAGGTCTAAACTCGATATTTTTAAGGATGAAAGTGGACTTTTTATAACTTATAGAGAAACAGGTTTCTCCTAAAACTTACTCTTATAAAATTTTAAAAAACTGTTACTAGGCTCAATTAATAATATAGATATTAGATTTTAATACGAAAAATTGTCATAGTTTAATTACATTGTATTAAAAAAATACAAAATTTATTATTGAAAGTGTATGTATATGATTTATGCATCCTTATTCTTTTAAAATTTGGGGGTTTCTAGGAGTAGAGCATCATCTCAGATTCCTAAATTGTTTTATGTTGTAGGTTTAGGAATGTGGAATTAAAAAATTAGGGTTGTTAGGATTAAGCCTCATGATCTTTGAAGCATACCTAACCCTTTTTTTTTTTTGTCGTTATTAACGTTGTATTTTAATTAATTCTTAAACATTCTTAAAATGGTTGTTGTTAGAATTAATAATGGATTGATGGTTTGGTGTTTGGTCCATTGAACTTAGCATGTTTTATGCTTGACCGTATTAACAATTTGTGAGTGAAATATATGACTTTTACAAATGTAAGTTTTTATCATTACCCCGTCTCAATATAAAATAGACATTTTTTTGTTTTAATATAAAAAAAATAGACAATAAGACTTACTTGTCATAATTATAACAGAAACTCTATATCCCACTTTCTCTCTATTAGTTTATTTTTTATACTCACAACGTTTACTTTTTTTTTTTAATTCCCGCCCATTCACATTTAGTCTCTTTTATATTGAGATACGAAGGGAATATATATATTCTTTCTATTTACTTTCGTGATTGTGGTAATCTACGGTCTAATTTAATTAAATATTCTATTTTTTATACTTCCAACTCTTTAGTTATTTAATTGTACCTAGTTGCTTTCGGTGGTTTAAGACAATCGAACCTCTATCCACCATAAAATATAGCTATGGATATAGATTTAATTAATTAATAGTCTATATGATGCTCCTTCCATATAAAAAAAAAAAAAAAAAAAAAAAAAAAAAAAAAAAAAAATTGAACTCAGAACCTCTGTTTAGACATTTTCTTGTTAAAGCTTCATTTAATGGCCCACCAGAATGATTCCAAAGTATCAAAATGATGATGTCAAAAATGTTCGTATCAATCCAAATCAATAGGCAGGTTGTATCATAAATGTTTGAATAGTCTGAAAAAGAATAACGTACACGTAAACTAAGTTGGGACTCCATCGACAAATGTCATACGGCGTGAGAGTAATTATTCGTGTGATAATGAGCAAACAATTGATAAGAGTTGCGAGTTAAAAGATGTGTTACCAAAAATATGTGAATTATGACTTGTATTTATAAGTGTAGGATGCAGCGTCCATTCTAGGATAGGAAGTTGTGTGAGAGAAAGGAATGGGATTATAACTTCCCACAATCCTTGTTTGAGTAGGATTAGAATCGCCTTCTATACGTATGCCTAGGAGACGTGCTCCTCGGCATTAAGTGTTGGTCGACGTGCATGAATGTCGAGGAAGAGGGGAGCAAGGATAGGGAAGCCCATTTCCTTGCCTTGTTGATAACCGAATAGACCATTGGTCGATTTTGGGAAAATCCTCGTCGGCTTTTGTAGGTGCCTTCATCGGTATATAAGGATGCCTCGTCGGTATGTATCAGTATTGTGGCCTTGGTCGTATTGTTCACTCTGATATGTCGAGGTCGACATAGTGAAAATGACGAGTAAACATTACGAGCATAGATAGAAAAGCACACTTCCTATGTCGTATTTGATATTTTTATGGATTATATTTTGGACCCAATCCATTGGGCCCTGCCCAATTATAACACATGCTCGTATCTCGGTTTATACAGTTCACAAAATATTTTCTACTCTTCTCATAGAGTAATAGCAGTGGTACAAAATGTTACTCACAAAATTCTACTTATAATGTTTTTATTGATATTTTTAATTAGAGTGAGCGGTTCATTGTCGTGCAAGTTATAAAATATCGTGAGCTCATTTTGTGAGTAAGATTTTTTGACTTTTTTTTGTACTTCTGGCATTGCTCCTTGTCAAATACTCTCTCCGTTCCTAATTATTCCGTATAAGTTATTTTAATTTTTTATATTTGTTTGAAAATGTAAGTCATTTTAGTTACTTTTTTCTTCTAACTATAATATTAATTTTATCATGATTAAATATTTCATTTTCCTATGGTAATCAATTTAAATTCAGGTAGAAGATGTGTCAAAATGGTACTCAAAAGTCACAAATGAATTTATAATAACAACATTAATTAGGAAGCAAAAAATTAGGATAAATATGGAAATGGCCCGAAAGAGATTCTAGATCCAAAAAAAAAAATTCACATTTTTGACAAATAAAAAAATGGGTACAGACAAATTAACAATTTTATAGTCATATTTAGTTATATTTTTATTGCATAAACACACTATGCTAAAAAAAATGAGACAGTATTTAGACAATAGACAATGAAAAATAAGATAATTTTATGAGACAGATAAGAATGTAAGGGATGACAAGAGATGTTCTATATTCAAGTGTACTAGTCTATGGCTAACCGGTATTTGTCATGGCCTTGTATATTTATGCCTTACAAGCGTTCATTTTTATTTTTTTTTCACGAGGAAGCTTAGCCATGACCTGATGGCCAGAGCACTGGAACATCAACACGAAGGTTCTGGGTTCGACTCCCTCCAGTGGTTAGAGTGGATGATTATCCCTCCCTAGTTAATATTAGACGCCTCTGGGGGGATTTTAAGGGAATTTCAGAGAATTGAGGGACTTGTTAGTAAATTGACTTACACAAAAAAGGGGCTTGACTCAAGATGGGCAAGCCTCAAAAAAAAAAAAAAAAAAAAAAAAGAATGTAAGGGATGACAAGAGATGTTCTATATTCGAGTGGTGGGCGAATCAATTTGATGACAAGTGATGTAATTTCTTCTAAATATTCACTTTAGAGTCAATTACTAAATTGGTAACTGATATTACACCTAAATTTACCTATCTAGATATTGGGGTTGGATTCATTAACCCTAAAACTATGGAAAATCAGCTACCGACATCTGAATTATAAAAAAAAAAATGTTCATTTTTAATGAAGGGCTTTTTATTTCTTGATGATGCCATCTTCCAACTGGCATTAATAATAATCTCTACAAACATTAGTTTAAGCCTCATAAATCATAATCCTTCTGTCATCTATTTCAATTAAAACAATTCTAATTAAGTGACACCTATGATCAATTACTAACTACCTACTAAACATGTTTATGTATGTTTATTACATTTTTTAATTACTAATTATGATCAATTTCTATAATAATCTTTTCGATTGTCTTTTCAATCTAATTATGTTCATATTATTCTTAATTAATCAAGCTTATAGTTGGTGATATATAGGTCTATCAAATGGCCTGCAAAGGTTCCTATCTCGTCCATTTAATCACAATAATAATTAACAAATAGTTTAGGGCAAGATGTCCCCTTTCATTACATATACATTCTAATACTAATAATCATATTAATTAATATGTAAGTTTCGGTATTCATTAATATATACAAACTTATACTATGTAATCCCTCTTCAATATAAACTATACACATTTTCTTATATGGCGTCTTACTACAAACTACACATTTATTAAAATGGAAATGTTTTATTACTTTTATATTAATGATACTCAAATGTCATATTCGCAACAACAATTCAATTATTATTTTTTACCCCCACTTTTGTTGGTGATTTTAGTGTCATCAACTATTTTATTGTAATGTTGATTTACTAGAGATTAATGTGATTCGTAGTAGACTCGGATACGAGTAAGGGAAAGTGTGGAGTACACACTCGTTTGAGCTAAAACGGAGTCAACCTCGATAAAGAAGTAAAAATTAAAGGGTGGCACATTTTGCTGATGTGCTCGGTCGAGCAGAGTCCTTGACTCGGCCGAACATAACATAGCAGATTGGCAAAGGCTCTGGACAGTCTTGCTCGGCCGAGGCATATGCCTTGCTCGGCCGAGCAGTATGATTGATACGGCCGTGCAAGTTCAAAAGACACGGCCGTGCAGTTGGGCAAAATGTCTTGGGACATCTTTGCTCGGCCAAGCAGTTCCTGAACAGGTGCCAGTTCAAAATGAAAAGACACATTGCTTGGCTAAAGTCATGTCTTTTGATTGTACCCTTTATCTGATGCCTCTCCATTTGTATATATACAGAGATTGATCCCTGATGCTGCAGGAAATGTGCTTATCAATCTTCCTCCACGTGGCAGGACTGATCACCTGGCTTCTTGACCTGAAAACAGAACCCACGACTCGCCGGATGTGTCTCCGGCGAAGACACTCGGGCGTGAGAGTAAGATAACAGATTGTATAAAGCTCAAAATGTATTGAATAATGAACTCGTAATACAAAATGGCAAGCATTACTCCGCACCGTTGGTAGTGATGAAGTATTTATAGTTGATGTAGGTAGTTTAATGATAGGGCTACATGAGCTCCGAAATTATAGCGGAAGTTATGTTCATGGAACGTGCCCGTAACCGTCCCCGATTTATAGGGATGCCGGTTATGGAAAGATTGACCCACGTGCATCAACACGTGTCGGAGTCGATACTTGATGATTAGGTCGAGGTCGCCACTCATGGAATGGTCGACCCGACCGTCGGCGAGCATGGTTCGTGACCGAATTGTGATATGGATCATTAGGTCGGACTAAGTTAGGTCGGGACTTGATAGGTGGACCGTGGGCTTAGTCGATCGATACTGAGACGGGCTTTGGGCCTTGTTTTGATTGGACCAAATTTTATAGGGAATGTGGAGACCAAGGCCGTCTCGTAATTGGACTTTACTCGTTTGCCCAACTCGACACTTTTGGTATGTTCAGCTGGCCCCAACTTTCGAGT
Organism: Adenophora triphylla var. japonica; assembly: GCA_022495995.1. Lineage (NCBI taxonomy): Eukaryota > Viridiplantae > Streptophyta > Magnoliopsida > Asterales > Campanulaceae > Adenophora > Adenophora triphylla. The sequence continues at coordinate 321,471 of JAFEMH010001578.1, read as the reverse complement.
TGACTTCGTCGACTTGGAAGTTAAGAAGATTTCTTTGACAAAATTGCTTTACTCGCAGTGTCGATGCTAGTCTTTGAAGTAGGTCGACCATGATGACGTGGCAACATCCCGATCGTCGGCGATGAATCGGTTGGAGATGAAGGAGCGCCGTTTTAGTAATGATTGCAATTCGACTCTTGGAACTCCTTCTCGGAAACCGCCCGACTTTTAATTTTGGAAAATTAATTTCTATTTTCTTTTCCCCTTCCAAATTTAGGAAAATAGAAATACTCGCCTTTCTCTCCAATTCGAATTCTTACCGTTTTCAAACTCCTCTTCTCCGGCGACAATCACTAATTGCAAGAGAACTTAAACTCGGTTCTCGGCTTCAAAGAACGAACTCCCTTTCCTCAATCAATTAAGGTATTTCCCTTGTATATTTGTTTTAGGGCTTTAATTTCGCTTTGTGTTCAATTCCGCCACGGCTAGGACCTTTAGTAGTGAACCAGAGCTTGGTATGGCTACCGCACCGTTAACCGTAGGGCATGCAAGAATGTGAACGGTGAGTGGAGAGTGATGTCCTTGGATGAGTGTGCCTCCATTTTGACTAGTTGGGGTTGAATTACACCGAGATAGGGCTGCCCATTGTAGGAGAAATTGAAAATGTGGTGATTGACGACTCAAATGTTGTCGCCATCTATTTCATGAATTGCTTGATCATATCACTTTGTTTTATGTTAGGGATGTCCACAAACCTTCTTTCCTTAGGAATGTAATAGGTTTTCCAGTGGAGTTTAGGTCGCCCTTAGGTAGGTCGACCGAATGTGATCATAGGATCGACTCCCCGTTTCTCCTTCTTCTTGTACGATATGACAACTCAAGAAGGAAATGCCGCTTCGACCTCTTCTCGCCCCCGAATTGTGGATGCGTTTGGCTCCTCCGTTGTACCGGGAAGAACGAGAGAGGATATATACTCATGAGGCCTCTTCGAGGAAAGAAAAATATGGAGTCCCGATACAACATGGTTTATGATTTCGTGGAGTAAGTAGAGCGGACTATAGGATAACCATCCTTAGTAAGGCGGACTTTATGGCCAAGTTCCGTACTGCCTCACTACCGATGCCACTAGGGTGGCCTTCTTTTATGGACGGAGTTTGAGGCGGGGTTGAGGTTGCCCTTAGATCCCTTTATCAATGAGTTTCTGGAGTGCATGGATGCTCTTCCCCTTCAGCTTGGGGCCAACACTTGCAGAGTACTAGTGTGCTTTGCCATGGTATGTAGGTTTCTAGGCCATGAACCTTGCATGAGAGTCTTCAAGGAATTTTTCGCTCCAAAGCTCGACAAGGCAGATTGGGGGATTAGTACTCCTTCCAAACCCAATTCTCCAAAATTGTTTGCCAACCTTCCCAACAAGCATAGCACTGGAATTCCTATGTGGTAGTTGTAGAGAGTAGGCTGGGATGGGAGTTCCCCTTGCCAAGTAGTGAGTCTGACACTATTGACGAGGAAAACTACTGGGAACCTCCATGGCACCAAACCTTGTATAGGAAGTTGTGCGCGTTGGTCGCGAAAGGGCCCATTAGCTGGGAGGTGTTAGGGACGACCAAGTATAACTACATCCAGCCGGGATGATGCCCGGGATGGAGTGGTAGAACCCCTTGTTCTCGTATTGAGAGGCCGTGTATATCCGGATCGGGTTACTCATTCCTTGGGTAGGTTGAAGGAGAACTGTCAATTTTGTCAGAAGAATGAAAATTACTGCAAAGACCACGGAGAGCATGTTGGTGGTAAGGATTTACTTGACCTGCATTCATTAGCTTGTCCATTGTTATCTTGCATAAGTAACTTATCATTGGCACATAGCGTTATTTTTAGCTGCATATACAACTCTTAGATCGTCCGTTGTCTCGCTTCGTATGTAGAACTTAGTTAGCTCGTACATAGAACTATTTCGAATTGCAACTCTTTATCAAATTGCTTGCTCGTATGTAGATTTATTCAATTCGTACATAGAACCGCTTTGAATTGTATCAATTACCTCACAATGGTTTACTCGTAGAACTGTTTTGAATTGCCGAGCTAACACTTGATTTCTTTGATGTCGTAGTTTTAACTCCCGAACAAGAAGCGAATATGGTGCGTATTGTTGGGGTTTCGATAAGAGGAAAGCCAAGCAGGGCTCATGGGGCCGCTAATGCTAAGGCGAGCAGAGAGAGAGAAGCCGCTACTAGGAACAATTTGCTCCCGAAGGATGTCAGCTGAATGATCCCAATGGAAGAGGTCGAGCCGGAAGACCCTTGCTAAAGCGGCACCCAATCCAATGATGCCAATGAAGGAGGTGATGATTCCCACAGTCGGGCCGTGGCAAGTCCGAGCTCCGACCCAAATCAAGATGCCAATATGGAGACCTCTCGAGCTGGGATGGCGGGGCTAGCCCTTTACCGGTCGTCAACGTTGATGAAGATGATATGGAGGAAGATGAGGACGATCGTCCTATAAGTTCGAAGAAGAGGTCCCGATCCGAGAAGGGAAAGTCTCGTGTCCTCGAGTCAATTGCCTCCACTGTACTTTCCTTCCTTCCTCCTGCAAGTAGCGAGTCTCTCGGATGAAAAGATGAAGAGGCCGAGTGATGTTCCTCCGCCGGAAGGGTTTAACAGCCTTGAGCCGTCGCTATCCCGACATGAGCCCGGGCCAAGTGATTGTTAGGAGGGCAATAGATGTCGACCTCCTAGCTCACTTCGCCGATAAGGGGATCACCCCGAGGAATTTTCTCGCTCGTTCTCGGGATGGCTCATAGTGAGGTAACTTGTCATTTTCTCTTTCATTGTAGTTGCTTATCCCCTTACTCGATCCACTCAAATTACGAGCTAACACTTCTTCGTTTCTTTGAAATGCGTAATCTTACAATGATCGAGCAAGCCAAGAGCTCTTGGAGGGCCTCCATCGAGAGGGAGAGACAAGCCCTTCGTGATTATTCCAAAAAGGCTCAAGAGCTTGCGGAATGGAAAGAGAAGTATAACGACTTGGACAATTCGTGTGAAGCCAACAAAGCGGTGAAGACCAAGGCTCGTCCGACCTCGAGGCCGCAGAGTCCAAACTCAAGGAAGTGGAGGCTGAGAGGGGTGCTGAGAAGAAAGAACTGGGAAGGCCAAGACTGAGCTGGCCACTATTAACAAACTTCTAAAGGAGAAGGGTGCCTTCTTGCTCGAGTTGCATGAACAGCATCGACTTGAGAGAGAGAAGAGTCAGAAAGACCACAAGGCTGCTGTTGAGAAAACTGCCAAGGTTGCCTCTGAAGCCGCGGCTGAGAAGTTCAAGGCAGGGGATGAGTACTATGATGCCATAGTGTCTAAGGCCCAAGATTTTCTTGAGGTCGGCAAAAGACACATGGCCCGTCGTGCGCTTGTAGATCCAACGGCTACGGTTACCATCGAGCAATTAGCTCGTTGGTTTACTGAGTCCCAATATGATATGGCAGCTCGTGGTGGTCACTCGCTCGTTCCTTACCTTGAAAACGATCTAGCCTTCATTGCCCAAGAGGATGAGGAGGATCACTGCGAGAAGTGGGAAGCTCCCCCTGTCCTTGATAGAAATTTTGATGTGGTCTTGGCGGAACTTGACGATGCTGAAGCCATGGAGACAAAGATGAACAAGTTTATCTCGTAGTCGGGTAAACCTTTAGACCCTCAGCAACAAGGAGATGAAGAGGGTCGAGCTGCTACTGACGACCAAGCTGATGTCGGCCAGGACTCCTGAATTGTTTAGTTGAATTTGAAAGGAACAAGTTCCAAACAATATTTTTGTTTTTTGCTCTAACATTATCCGAATGCCTTGGCCCAGTTTTTTGGGAGGCAAAATATTTTTGTAAGTTAATTTTGTCTAAGTCTTAGCCCGTTTTGGGAGACTTTTCTCTATCATAGCTGACTTTTGTTTTCAGAATGTTGTATGTTTTTCATTCCATATTGTATGTCTGGCTAGATGTAGCTAATATAAATGAGTTAACTTGAGCCTAGAGGCGACTTGATCTTGTTGGTTTAGTCGACCTCAGACTTGATTAACTTTTTTGTGAACGAGATTGTCCATGAGTCGAACCTGTTCATACTATTGAAACTGACCCGGGGTCGAGTTAATTAGGACCAAGTTTATTAGGAATCATACTTGTTGAATAGGCGAAGCTGATTAAGAATCGAGCTAAGTAAATCAAGCTGACTAAGAGTCGAGTTTGTTAGCACTAAGTCGACTAAGGGTCGGACTTGTTAAGTGAACAAAGCTGATTAAGAATCGAGCTTGTTAGAACGAAGCTGACTAAGAGTCGAGCTTGTTAGGGTGAAGCTGACTAAGAGTCGAGCTAAGATGAACTGACTAAGAGTCGAGCTCGTTAGAACAAAGTCGACTAAGAGTCGGACTTGTTAAATAAACAAAGCTGATTAAGAATCGAGCTTGCTAGAACGAAGCTGACTAGGAGTCGAGCTTGTTGATATTAATGTAACACTATGTTTGATCGAATAAACTGCTCTTTTCATTGAAGTAGGAATCATGCTTACATCGATTTGAAACTAGCTTTAACACAAACTTGAACTTTGAAATTGAAAAACTAGAAGTAGTATTTGATGAGGTGAGTAGCATGCCAAGGATGTTTCAACTCGTCACCTCCAGGATGAGCTATCATGTAGGTCCCTTCCTTGACGACTCGAGTGACTATATAGGGACCTTCCCGCTAGGGAGATAGCTTGTTCTGCTGGGTCCTTCTACCCGTTGCCTCAATCTTTCTCAATACGTAATCTCCAACTTGGAAAGACCTTGCCTTGACCTTCTTGTCGTGATAACTTTTGGTCCGCTGCTTGTAATTGACCATTCGGAGGTAGGCTGTTTCTCGCTTCTCGTCGATCAGGTCCAAGTCGATCAACCTGTTGGTGTCGTTCTGCTCTTGATCAAAGAAGGTCACTCTAGCAGTAGGGAATCTCGAGCTCAAGGTGCCACGGCCTCTCGACCCATATGTGAGAGCAAAAGGGGTTTCCGTAGCCCCCGAGTGGTTGTACGAACCGCCCAAAGAGCAAGGGGGAGTTCGTCCAACCAATTGTTTCGTCGACCTACGAGCCCAGCCTTGAGCGAAGATAGAACAAGTTTATTTGCCGCTTCAGCCTTGCCCATTTCCTTGAGGATAGGCAACGAAGATTTCCAATGTTTGATTCCAACTCGCTTCATCTCTCGCTTCGAAAGCCCGGGAGAACTCAGTAAACCATTGTTTGACACTATAGCTCGAGGAAAACCAAACCGACACCAAATGAAGTCATGAATAAAGTTGATAGCATTTTCCTCTCGTGATGCGAGCTAATGGTTTGGCCTCAACCCATTTAGTGAAGTAATCTATGGCGACGATCACATACTTGCGGTTTCCTCGGGCGGGAGGGAAGGGTCCAATCAGTCGACGCCCCACATGTCAAACGGCCAAGCCGCGATCACAGTGAGTCTCGCTTCGTTGTAGGCACATGGGGAAGGTTGGCAAACCTTTGGCATTGATCACATTGCCGAACAAAGTTGTGAGTGTCGCCTCTCATGTGTGGCCGTAGTCTCCCAAAGTGATTAACTTGTCAGCAAGAGTCCTGGCCCCCGGGTGTCCACCACAAATTCCACTATGTACCTCATGTATCAACAGGGCGACCTCTTGAGAGTGGATACACTTTAGCAATGGTCGAGTATAAGATCTTCTGAATAGGTCGCCTCCTTGAATGACATACCTTGGAGCTTTCTTTTTGATAGCTCGAGCCTTCTTCTCGTCATCCGGCACTCTCCATTCTCTAAATATGCCTTCATTTCCTCGATCCAACACTTCTCCCGAGTCCAATTTCTTGAGGGATCATCTATGCATTGAATTTTTACTCTTTCATAGGCCGGACTTTCGAGGAAGGAGATAGGTTCATCATGTGGTTCATCTCGAGGTAGCTAACTTCGAGAGGAGGTCGCCTAGCTCGTTGCCTTCTCGTCCAATTCTTTGGATCTCCTGTAATTCCAAATCTTTTATCGCCTCCTTCACCAGGTCGCAAAGATTTAATCAACGTGGGGCACTAAGTACCTCGTACTCGCCCGACCTGGTTGACTATCACCGTGAATCACAAGAGGCCATAATCTTAGTCGCTCCAAAACACTTGGCGTATTCTATAGCCGCTATCAAAGCTTCATATTCGGCTTGATTGTTGGAAGCATCAAACTTGAACCTTAGTGATTCCTCATACACAGCTTCCGCACTCGGGTTCAATTAGCACTATCCCAGCCTCCACCGCTATTCTTGGTCGCCGATCCGTCCGAATAGACCTTCCAACAATCGACGGTAAACCGACGGCGACCGGGACTCTAACTCCTTCCCTTTAGCCTTTTCTTTTGGAGCTCGCCGCTCGCCGTCCTCCTTGGTGAACGTAAGCTCGACCAAGAAGTCGCCTAGAGCTTGAGCCTTCAACGCCTTTCGAGGTCGATACTCAATGTCAAATTCAAGAAGGGCAATTGACCAATTGAGAAGTCGACCCGAACTCTCCTGGCTTGTGAAGAATTTTTCTAAGGGGGCATTTGTAAGAACCACAATTGGATGAGCTGTAAAATAAGCTCGCAGCCTTCCTCAAGCCACGACTAGGCATAAGCGACCTTCTCAAAGATTGTAGTATCCGCTCTCCACATCCGATAAGGCCTTGCCGATGTAATATACCGGTTTTCAAGCCCTTCATCCTCTCTAATCAACACCGCCGCAACCGACTTGTCTCCCACGACAGATATACAAATAAGGTTTCACCAAAGTGGTCGGGCTACTTAGTAAAGGTGGAGTAGCGAGGTAATCCTTCAATTGTTGAAACGACGAATGACATTCGGTCGTCCATTCAAAATTTTTCGTCCCCTCAATGCTTTCAAGAAGGGAGAGACCTCTCTCGCCGACTTTGATATGAAGCGACTCAAGAGCCGCTACCCTTCCGTTAAGTCGCCGCATCTCTTCGACACCGGTGGGAGCTTTCATGTCGACTAACGCCTTGATTTTTTCTCGGATTGGCTTCTATGCCTCTTTCGAGATACCATAAATCCCAAGAACTTTCCAAAGCCTACACCAAATACACACTTGCCGGGCCGAGCTTCATGTCGTTTGCTCTCAAATTGGCGAATGTCTCCTTCAGTCGACTACGTGACCCCTGGCCTTAGTTTTAATGACCATGTCGTCAACGTAAGCCTCCATATTTCGACCAATTTGTGAGGCAAAGACCTTGTTCACCATTCTTTGATAGGTAGCTCCCGCATTTTTAAGCCAAATGGCATCATGTTGTAGCAAGAATGCCTCCAAACCGCTTGAAATTCCGTTTTCACAATGTCATCCTCGTGCATCTTTATCCGGTGGTATCCCGAGTAAGCATCCAGAAACCGAGAGTAGAGTGGCGCCGATGGAATCAACAAGCTTGTCAATTCTAGGAAGAGGATAGCTATCCTTCGGGGCAAGCTAGATTGAGAGTAGTGAAGTCGACACACATCCGCCACTTGCCATTCGATTTCTTCACCATCACCACGTTGGCCAACCACGTTGTATGAGTGGCCTCTTTGATTATCCCCGCACTCAAAAGTTTTTGTACCTCAGCTTTTTATGGCCTCTTCCTTGTCGCGAGCAAAGCTTCTCAATTTTGGGGTCTAGGCTTTATGGTCGGGTTGACTTCCACCTGTGAACAGCGACCTCCTCCTTGATTCCCTCATGTCTTCTACCCTCCATGCAAAGACATCATTACTTTCTTTGAGTAGCTCGATGATTTCTCGCTCGCTTCCTCAACCGATAGCCGCTTCCCAATCCGAATTTTTTGGTCGTGGTAAGAAGGGGTCAGTGATTACCGACTCTAGCTCATCCACAGCTCTTCTAGCTCGGTCCATCTCTCGAATTGTAGAGTCTCCACTATGATTTCCCCGACCTTTTGTCTTTCCTCGCCTCCCAAGTGTGGAGCCTCCTCGCCTATCATATCATCAAGCTTGCCTCGCAACCTTGTTGGTAGCTGCCCCCGAGTTATTGTCTATCTCGGGAGGCATAGGTCGCCATGAGGACTTGATCGACCATAACTACATCTCGGATCGACCATCGTGTTGTCGAGTGACGTGTCGACTCATGCATGACCTCGTCATTTGAGCGATAGGTCGACTCTTCCACCATGGTGATCGTTGACAATCGGGTAGTTTTGGTGATCGATCGGGACAGCCTTCAAGTAACCATCGCCAGCCTCAATCTCTAGCTCCCTTTTCTTTCTTTCTCTTAGAACATGATCCGTATAAGCACGAGCCGTGCCTCGTACGCAACCTACTCCACAGTGTGGGGAACTTTACTCGCCGGTGAGGAATTGATGCTACCATTCCAAGAGCGACCTGTCCAGAATTCCAAGTATGGCGGCATAGTCACTATTTACATCAATTACGATAAATTGTACCTTCGAGACAACCCCGAGGGGTGCCGGCCTAGGTCGACGCCGAGCACTATCTCGGCCTTTAGCATCAACTCGGTGGTTGGTGAAGCCCTCCAACCTCGCCATCATATCTCTCCAACCGTTCGTCATTAAGACCCATCTCCTTGAAAGTTTTGTAAAACAAAATATCCTTGCAGCCCCCGTGTCGACTAAGAGTCTCGCTCGTCGTACATCCATCAATGAGACCCGGGATGACGAGAACTTGCTCCCTAGCCGCCATATTAGTTGCCAATTCATGGGGGTAGAAGCCGATCGCTTCATCTCTTACTTCTCTCCTCGAGGCACATGCGGGGCCTTATTGAGCCGGAATATCTTGTGCTTGATGGCCGTGTTGCTCGCTTGTTCAAGTTGATGACCCCTGTGTTCAATCTAGGTTGCCTAGGTCCTTGTTGCCCACCCGTCGGCCGCTCACCTCCTCCACTCGAGGTCTCTTCACATAAGCTTCGAGTCTCCCCGGTCGACCATTCTCTCGAATGATACGCTTTAATCCCAAGCAATCTTCTCGTGAGATGACCAAGGTCTTTGTGGTAGTCGCAAGCACTTGCCGTTGTCCCTCCTAAACTTGTTGCCTGGATTCATTGGGACCGGAGGAGCCAGCCGACAAAGCATTCAAAATCTCGCCCGACTCACCGTGAGGGGAGCGAAAGCTTCGGCACCTTCTCTCGTTGCTCTAGTTCTCGTTTCTTTCCATTTTTATTGTTCCCCCATTCTTGTTGGAGTCCTTTTTATCATCAGCTGACTTCAACCTTGGGGCTCTTTCCCTTCTTCTTTTCTTTCCTTTCCTCACCCGTGAGCGACATTATACACCTTTTCAAACAACTCCCGTCGAGTTGTGACTGTCGGACCGTGAGCTCGTAGTCCATGTCTTCCGAGGAAATACCACTTCAAGCAATTGATTACCTCCCCGTCCGTGATGTCCTCTTCAATCTTGTCGACCATTTCTTTGAACTTGGTGAAGTAGCTCATGGAGCTTTCGTTTTGGCCTCGCACCAAGTTGTTCAAATCGCCACCGTCACTTTCCGAGCTCCAAAGCCGAGAAGCGATCTAAGAACTCGGTCCTCAAGCATGTCCAAGTGGTTATGCTACCACTGCCAAACCATTAAACCATGTCAAAGCCGCTCCCGCGAGGGTACTTACGAGGGCTTTGCAGACATATTGTCGTCTTCATTGGCGACAAAACACATCGTGGCCTCCAAGTGTGCTATGTGGCTTCCGGCATTGGTGGAACCGTAATACTTCTCTAGAAGGGGCAACCTAAAGCTAGGGGAGGTCGACTATCTCTCGTTCCTTGGAAAGTGGTCGAAGAGCAAAGTCAATTCGTTCGACCTTTCCAAAGATCCTTTTTCTTCTCCTCCTCCCATCAAGCTCAAACCTCTTTTTCATCAACAACCATTCTCCGGCATCGGGTCTTTCATCTCTGGGAGGGGGCAAGATTTGACCTTCCGGCCCTCACTCCGGGGGGAGTCATCTGTCTACTCCTCCCGTCTTTATGGGAATGGGTCCTTTCGATCTTATTGGAGATCTATGTCTCAGCATTACTTTCGAGGCGACCGCGCCTCTCAAGACTGCACGGCGACCCGCGCCCGTTATCTCCATGCCTTATAGGCGACTGCGCCCGTTTCGTCTCTATGGGACCCCGATCTCTCGTGTCCGTGCCGGAGAAATATGCCCGCTTTCGTTGGGCCGTTAACCGAGTCCTCAAACCGATTGAGCCTCCCGCTTCCCTCAAGCTTCTCGCTGAGGCTAGCCTCAGGTCGTTATCGGGCACATGAACGACCGTAGGAGCTCGTTGAATTATCCCGTTTTCACCATTTTGCCCCACACCCTCGTTTGGCCTCAAACTCCCGGCTCGCCGCCCATTAGAAACTCCGAGTGGGTGCCACTCTCTCGCAGCGTATGTCGGCCCGTTTCCGCTCCTCCACGGCTATCAAGTCGCTGTAATCCGGGCTCGTTCCAACATCATCTCCTTCTTGCTCATGGGGTTGGTGGAGGGACTCCGCCTGTTTCCAACATTCACCTCGAGCATTGGACGCTTTGGAGGAGGTGGAACTTCGCCCATCCATATGCCTTTTCCCTCTCCTTGTGTCGCAATCCCCGCCGTCAATCGATACTAGTAGAGCGTGTGGCTCTACCATGAGGACGATTTGGTGGGGGAGGAGGCAAGTTCAAGTTTTCAGCATTTGTGTTCATGTTGTTGTTGTTTACTTCGTCATGCCCAAGTGAAGCCTCGGATACGTGTCCTTCAAGTCACCATTGTTGCAGTGCTGATGGAGTTTTCGAGGTCAAGTTTAAAGCACTTTCCCGCAATGGAACCAAACCGATGCCGCAGAAATGTGCTTATCAATCTTCCTCCACGTGGCAGACCGATCACCCGGCTTCTTGACGAAAATGTAACCCACGACTAGCCTGGATGTGTCTCCGGCGAAGACGCTCGGGCGTGAGAGTAAGATAACAGTTGTATAAAGCTCAAAATGTATTGAATAATGAACTCAGAATACAAAATGGCAGTTACCTTTGCACCGTTGGTAGTGATGAAGTATTTATAGTTGATGTAGGTAGTTTAATGATAGGGCTACATGAGCTCCGAAATTATAGCGGCAGTTATGTTCATGGGAACGTGCCTGTAACCGTCCCTGATTTATAGGGATGCTGTTATGGAAAGATTGACCCACGTGCATCAACACATGTCAGGTCGATACTTGATGATTAGGTCGAGGTCGCCACTCATGGAATGGTCGACTGACCGGGCTTCGGCAGCAGAGTACGGTTCGTACCCGAATTGTGATATGGATCATTAGGTCGGACTAAGTTAGGTCGGGACTTGATAGGTCGGACCGTGGGCTTAGTCGACTGATACTTGAGATGGGCTTTGGGCCTTGTTTTGATTGGACCAAATTTTATAGTGGAATGTGGAGACCAAGGCATCTCGTAATTGGACTTTACTGCTTCTGGGCTCCAACTCGACACTTTTGGTATGTTCAATCCCATTTGTAGATACATGAAAAAACACAAGAGTGATACAACAATAACGAAAGCAAAACAATTCTCAAGTTTTAGATTTGTTCTCTTTGCCTAGAAACAAATTGCGTGATTGTCTTATCCCAATAAAGATTTTGTGTAACCCAGGCATTAAGGGTCGAAATACTTTATTCGGAAAGTGGATTATACACGATTCAATCACATATCCAGCCTTGTTATCAAGATCAAGACCATATATTCCCCTACAAACAAATAAAGTATTAGGTGATACTCATGGCTGGTGGAAGTACTTCAGGCGTGGCAAAAGAAGATGCACTTCCTTTTACCAACGTTAAAAGTAGTGTATGTTCTATCTACCCCTATTCCAAAATTGCTTGAAGATGATAACTTGAAAGCAGTCAGACGTAGATCGAAGTGGGAAAACGATGACTACATCTGCAGAGGACACATATTAAATGGTATGTCTGATTCTCTATTTGACATTTATCAAAATGAGTAATCTGCAAAAGAGTTATGGGATTCTCTTGAATCCAAGTACATGGCATAGGATGCTTCTAGTAAGAAGTACCTTGTAAGTAATTTTAATAATTACAAGATGGTCGATTCAAGACCTGTCATGGAACAATTCAATGAACTCCTTAGAATCCTTGGAAAACATACACAACATGGGCTGAAGATGGATGAGTCAATATCTGTTTCAAGTATGATTGATAAGTCGCCTCCCTCCTGGAAGGATTTCAAACACACTTTGAAACATGGTAAAGACGATCTGTCTTTGGTTCAACTTGGTAGTCACTTGTGCATAGAGGAATCTCTTAGGGCGCAAGAGAATGACAAAGGCAAAGGAAAAGAAGTTGTTGGACCCTCGGTAAATATGATTGATGAGGGTGGAAACAATAAAAACAAAGGAAAGAAACGTAGTTTCAAAGACAATGGTTCTGGTCCCAACAAGAAGCCTAAATTGGCATGTTGGAAGTGTGACAAAACTGGTCACTTTAAGAAGGATTGTCGTGTTGGAAACAAAAAGAATGGCGCAATTACCAGTGGTTCGAGAAAGGGGTCTAAGGACCATTCTCAAAACCAAGGTCAGAATTTAATACTTAGTTGGAACAGATTTATTAAAAATTTTATTTCACTAATTTCTGAGGCATTTTATGTGCAGGATGATGCTATTGCGTGGTGGATTGATTCCGGTGCCACAACTCATGTTTGTAAAGATCGTTGTTGGTTTAAGACATATGAACCAATGGAAGACGGATCTGTCCTTTACATGGGTGATAACCATTCCGCTCCTATTCAAGGAAGAGAAAGTGTGGTGTTGGAATTCAGTTCGGAAAATACTATTTCTTTGTTTAATGTTTTATATGTACCTAAACTTCGTAAGAATTTAATTTCTGGTCCTGTCTTGAACAAGTGTGGTTATAAACAAGTTTATGAATCCGATAAGTATATCTTATCGAAGTCAGGTGTATTTGTAGGATTTGGTTATTATAATAATGGGATGTTCATGTTGAATTTAAATAAAATTCCTGTTAACTGTAGTTCTGTTTATATGACTTCCTCTGTTGTTATCAATTCCTCATTATGGCATGCTCGGTTAGGACATGTACACTATAAAAGAATGCTTGAAATGTCCAAAGATGGTTTGATTCCTGTTATTGATAATAATACGGAAAAGTGTAATACTTGCATGTTGACAAAAATCACTAGAAAACCTTTTAAAAGTGTTACAAGGAATTCTGTAAAACTTGAATTAATTCATAGTGATCGATGTGATTTTCATGCAACTCCATCTTTAGGCAATAAAAAGTATATTGTCACTTTTATAGATGATACTTCTAGGTTTTGCTATATTTATTTGCTGCATGCAAAAGATGAAGCCCTAGATAAATTCAAAATTTATAAAACTGAAGTTGAACTTCAACTAAATGACTTGATTAAAACCTTACGTACGGATAGAGGTGGTGAATATTACGATCCTAAATATTTCCAATCCGTAGGAATAATTCATGAGACTACGGCTCCTTATGTACCACAACAAAATAGTGTGGTTGAAAGGAAGAATAGAACTCTTGAAAAAATGGTTAATGCCATGCTTTCTTACTCGGGCTTGAGTGACGGGTTTTGGGGAGAAACCATGTTAACGGCTTGTCATTTATTAAATAGAGTTCCTAATAAAAGAAACAAAATTACCCCATATGAGCTTTGGTATAAGAAACGACCAAATTTGACATTTTTGCGAGTTTGGGGATGTAGGGCCGTGCCGGACCCTAAAAGAAAAAAGTTGGAAAAAAAAGGTATTGATTGCATCTTTGTTGGATATGCTGAGCATTTCAAGGCATATAGGTTTTATGTTATAGAACCTAATGAATTCATTTCTATTAACACAATTATAGAATCAAGAGATGCAATCTTTGATGAGAATCGTTTCTCTTCAATACCTAGACCAAAGAATATTATACCAATTCCGGCTGAATCTCAAATGGATGATCATTCAGTTGAGATACCAAGTGAGATACCCGAACCTCGTAAAAGTAAAAGAGTAAGAAAAGCTAAATCATATGGTTCTGACTTTCAACTATATTTAGTTATGGGATCAAGAGATCAAATTGAATCTCAATACTCTTACTGTTATAGTATAGAGGAGGATCCAAGAACCTATGATGAAGCAATAAAATCTCGAGATGCTGGTTTTTGGAAAGAAGCAATCGATGATGAGATTGGTTCTATTATAGAAAATAATACATGGGTCTTGTCTGATTTACCACCAGGATGTAAACCATTAGGGTGCAAATGGATCTTCAAAAAGAAGATGAAAGTCAATGGAACAATTGACAAGTTTAAAGCTCGATTGGTAATCCAAGGCTATAGACAAAAGGAAGGGATCGATTACTTCATTACTGATAGCTTTGGCAGCTATTCAGAATCTATTGATCCATCAAATGGATGTCAAAACAGCATTTTTAAATGGTGATTTGGAAGAAGAAGTGTATATGAAACAACCTTAAGGATTTGTTATGCCAGGTAATGAGCATAAGGTATGTAAGTTAATTAAGTCATTATATGGGCTGAAGCAAGCACCTAAACAGTGGCATCAAAAAATTTGATGAGGTTGTTTTGCCGAATTGTTTTGTATTAAATCAGTCCGACAAATGTGTATATAGCAGATTTGATGAATCCGGTAAAGGTGTAATCATCTGCCTATATGTAGATGACATGTTGATTTTTGGCACAGACCAAAATGTAGTTGATGAAACTAAGAAGTTTTTGTCATCAAAGTTTTCTATGAAGGACATGGGAGAAGCCGACGTAATTCTTGGTATAAAGATTAAACGGATGAACAAGGGAATTGCAATTACACAATCTCATTATATTGAGAAAATTCTCAAGAGGTTTAATTGTGATGATTGTTCTAAAGTTAGTACTCCCATGGATCCTACTGAGAAACTTGTGTCAAACACTAGTAAACCTGTGTCACAGCTCGAATACTCAAAAGCCATTGGCAGTTTGATGTATGCTATGACGGGCACTCGGCCTGATATTGCTTATGCAGTTGGAAGATTGAGCAGGTTCACTAGTAATCCTAGACTCCTAGTAGACAGCGTTGTCATGCTATAACAAGGGTGTTCAAGTACTTAAAAGGTACTATGGACTATGGTTTGTGTTATAGTGGACATCCTTCTATATTAGAAGGTTACACAGATGCTAGTTGGATCAACCAAGAAGATTCATCTTCTACTAGTGGTTGGGTGTTCTTGCTTGGAGGAGGTGCCATTTCTTGGGCTTCCAAAAAGCAGACATGTATTACGCATTCTACAATGGAATCTAAGTTTGTAGCATTGGTTGCTGCTGGAAAAGAAGTGGAGTGGCTTCGAAACTTGATATATGAGATTCCATTATGGCCAAAACCGATATCACCAATATCTATCCATTGTGATAGTGCAGCTACATTGGCTAGGGCCTATAGTCAGATTTATAATGGCAAGTCTAGACACTTGGGTGTCAGACATAGTATGATTCGGGAGTTAATCATGAATTGTGTGATATCAGTTGAGTTTGTTCGGTCGCAACAAAATTTGGCTGACCACTTGACGAAGGGGTTAGCCAGAGACTTGGTAAATAAGTCTGCAATGGGAATGGGATTAAAGTCCATTTAATCCTCTAATTGTGAGATACCCAATTCCCTTCTAATACAACGTTAGAAGCTTGAATTCAATGTGAAAAGCTCGCGGTTGGAGATTGGAACACATGTTATTATCTTTCCCAAGGTATGTGTTCAGACCTGCAAGTAAAGGTTAGGTTGAAGAATATCTTCTTAATAGTTCCTTTGAAAAATTGCAACTGCAGGTGCAAGATTAAAGGAACTACCTATGTGGACATGAATTTTTGCCGCTTCAAGAAGCTAGTACTTGGCTTCCTATATGTTCACTAATGGATATGGACACATGTCTTGTAATAGTGTCAAGGTTAAACAAAGAGAATTGTACTGAACTTATGTGTATAGTATCTTCTGGTATTCATATGAGTTGACGGGTTCAATCGTTAGGACACCCCGATTCTCGAGTATTTGAAATGTGTATTATACTAAGATGAAAATTCAATCGCAAGACATTTTCATTTATGCATTCGTTTGTTTCGTTATTTATAAAGTTTAGTAAATCAAAGGATTACACTAAAATGGAGGGGATTTTTTGGTGATTTTAGTGTCATCAACTATTTTATTGTAATGTTGATTTACTAGAGATCAATGTGATTCGTAGTAGACTCGGATACGAGTAAGGGAAAGTGTGGAGTACACACTCGTTTGAGCTAAAACGAAGTCAACCTCGATAAAGAAGTAAAAGTTAAAGGATAGCACATTTTGCTGATGTGCTCGATCAAGCAGAGCCCTTGACTCGGCCGAGCATAGCATAGCAGATTGGCAAAGGCTCTGGACAGTCTTGCTCGGCCGAGGCATATGCCTTGCTTTCGGCGAAGCGGTATGATTGACTGCAATGGTGCAGGATTGAAAAGACACGGCCGTGCAATTGGGCAAAATGTCTTGGGACATCTTTGCTCGGTCGAGCGAGTCCCTTGACTCGGCCGAGCAGTTCCTGAACAGGTGTCAGTTCAAAATGAAAAGACACATTGATTGGCTAAAGTCATGTATTTTGACTGTACGCTTTATCTGATGCCTCTCCATCTGTATATATACAGAGATTGATCTCATTTGTAGTTACATGAAAAAACACAAGAGTGATACAACAATAACGAAAGCAAAAACAATTCTAAAGTTTTAGATTTGTTCTCTTTGCCTAGAAACAAATTGCGTGATTGTCTTATCCCAATAAAGATTTTGTGTAACCCAGGAATTAAGGGTCGAAATACTTTATTCGGAAAGTGGATTATACACGATTCAATCACATATCCAGCCTTGTTATCAAGATCAAGACCCTATATTCCCCTACAACTTTCTCTCTCATCTCTCTTTTCATGCTTACAACGCCTAATTCATTAACATTTTTCTTTAATTACGGTGCAAATAATAGCTGTGTAGATTGTATTGAAACGGAGAAAATATTTACTTTAGATGGAAATTATTTGGTTTTTAATTTCAATAATTTTCCCCATCTACAATATAATAATACTAGTAAAAGCCCGTGTTCGAGGACACGCGTTTTTTTTTTTTTAATAAAAAAAATTTTAAGGGCAAAATGGGAAAGGAACAACTTAGTGAGGGCAAAATGGAAAATTTGACATTTGTAACTGTTCATGACATGGTGCCATTTATACTATAGATTTTTGTTGGACCGTGCATAACAAATAACTTTCTCCTCTTTAATTCGTCTCAAAAGAAGTGTCGTACTTTTATACAAGAAAAGTAGTTATTACTTTTATTCAAGAAAAGTAGTTTTAAAGTAATTTTATGATATTATAAGCAAATTACAAAATGTAATGTGATTAAAAAATTGACAAGTGAACTGCAATAATCTATATATTATATGAAAGCAGAAGAATTTCTAGGCTTCACACTGCGCCACGTAGCATTATGACGTGGAAAGCCACGTGGCAATTCTCAATTAGTCATCCTTTAATTTTCCAACGCCTAAAATTAAAAATAAAAAGAAATTAAAAGCCTAATTCCTTTGATTTCGGATAATGTGATCTATCAATTTAAAATTCAAATCATTTTCCAAATAAACTCCTAATAAAAAGTTTATTTTAGGAATTATTTATTTGAAAAAACTCCAAAAATCTTATTCAGTTTAAAATTAACTTTTATAACCGAATCAATCAATTTAAAATTTAAACCATTTTGAATTACCTAATCTAAAGATTTGATTGGATTTTTAAAATTTGAAATTTTTCAAATACTAATAACCGAAAATAAGAAATATAGAATTGATTTTCCAAAAATTAATTTTTAAATGGTAAGCCATTATTTAATGTAATCAACGAAAATAAAAAATAAAATTAAAATAAAAGCCTAATTCATACCTTTTAGGATAATTCCATTTTTTATCTTAATTGATTATCTTTATTTAATAGGTAATAGATAATTCAACATATTTTTAAAGTGTTAATTTTAAATTCAAAATTAAGGATCATTATAATCCGAAATTATAAATACATTTTCCAAATTAAGGATCATTATAGTCCAAAAATTCAAACCTAAAATTAAAAAAACAAAAAAAATTCAAAGCTCAATTCCTTTGATTTCGGATAACTTACTCAATCAATTTAAAATTCAAACCATTTTCCAAATATACTCCTTAAAAAACGTTTATTTTAGAAATTATATACTTGAAAAAACTCCAAAAATTTTATTCAGTTATAATCCTAACATTATAAATACATGTTTTCAGTTTCTATGAAAATTATAAATTCAAACCTAGAGTGAATTACGAAGAAAAAATATATTTTTAGTTTTCGCCAGTTTTTTTTTAATACTCAGTTTTTCGATTCAACTCATAATGGATTCTTCAATTTTCGCACTTACATATCTCAATCTGTTTGTAGTTGCAGAGTTTCATAGGCTCCGTTCTACTATAAAACAATTATATCCAAGGGTGGAGTACTTGCAGAGTTTCATAGGCTCCGTTCTTAGGCTCCGTTCTGAATGCAATCAGGTATGCTTATATTAAACCATGGCCAGGGCCCGCCTTCAAATATTGATCTAGGCTACTACAACACATGATCAACTCATCTTTTTATCTTCTCTTTTCTTGGATTGTTAAAAGGAACGGATCGAATACAAAAGGGTATTTTCAATGGTCATTTATGGACGTCTGTGAGTTGTTGTACGGCTATGAATCAGCGTTTGATATGTACTACGTCGATTGGGAAGACAAAGATTTAACAAGATATGCAAAGCTTTCTGCACATTGGTACTCCAACTTTCTCAAAGGAAAAAACATCAGTCTTGATCATGTTCTTCATCAAGTTGAACAAAGCAAATGGACTTCCTCTTGATCTCACAGTTGTTCTAGAGCTGTACGTGTGATTTATGTGTGTACCTTCCTAAAATTGCACTATTATTATTTGTTTTTTATATTAGGACAAAGTATATTATTTTCTCTTGACCACTTACGAGCTACGCGCAGATTTTATAAACTAAATTCATACTCTTTACATCACAAAATGAGTTCTTGATGAACAAAAATGGACATAACGTTTTGGGACGGAGGTAGTAAGATCGAGACTATGCAAAGGTAGAACATCATAGAAACTTCGCTGACCGCTTTCGGGTCAAAGTTTCAACTAAAGCCTAAGCTTTGAAAATCATTCATGAGGGTCCTGTGCTTTGCTTGATGAACAATCACAAGGGGCACCGTTTCTATTATTTCCTCCTTCACCTAAAATTAAAAAAACAAAAAAAATTAAAAGCCTAATTCCTTTGATTTCGGATAATTCCATAAATTTTGAAAAAGTAAATTTGATATTCAAAATTTGAATTTTTAGTTATAAAATTAGTTTATTTTAGGAATGAATTAAATTAATCCAAAATTAAATAATCAGTTTATTTTAGGAATTAATTAAATTGGTCATTTATTCATTGGCCAGTAATTATTTCATGTTTCACCAATAATTTAAAAAAAAAATCCCATTTATAACTGAATCAGTCAATTTAAAATTCAAACCATTTTTCAAATAAACTCCTAATTAACAAAAAGTTTATTTTAGGAATTATTTACTTGAAAAAATTCCAAAAATCTGATTCAGTTTAAAATTACCTGTTATAACTGAATCAATCAATTTAAAATTCAAACCATTTTGAATCAAGTAATCTAACGATTTGATCGGATATTTTAAATTTGAAATTTTTTCATGCAATCAACCAAAATAAAAAATATAGATTTGATTTTCCAAAAATTTAATTTTAAATGGTCAGCCATTATTTCATGCAATCACCGAAAATAAAAAATAAAATGAAAATAAAAGCCTAATTCCTACCATTTCGGATAATTCAATTTTTTATCTTAATTGATTATCTTTATTTTAATAGATAATAGATAATTCAACATATTTTTAAAGTGTTAATTTTAAATTCAAAATTAAGGCTCATTATAATCCGAAAATTAAATTTAATTACTATAAAAGATCAGCTTTCGCAAGTTTTTTTTAATACTCAGTTTTTCGTTTCAACTCATCATGGAAGCTTCAATTTTCGCACTTACATATCTCCATTTGTTTGTTTTTCTCACACGCGACAGGTCCTTCACAAGAGCCAGAAAATCAGAGCCATCAGTTCCATTGTTCACTGTGAGAGAATCCGTCGTGAAGGTAATCCTATTTTTTTTATTCACTTTAACAAGTACTCCCTCTGTCCCATAAAACATTATCCCTTTTACTATTTTGGGCGTCCCACTTTAAAGACCCACTTTCCTAAAAAGGAAAAAAATTACTATTCTCTCCACTCATTCTCTCTCCTCCCACTCACAACACTTTTCAAATTTACTATTCTTTCCACTCATTCTCTCTCCTCCCACTCACAACACATACTTTAATAACATTATTTCTTATTTTCCGTTCTCAATAGTAAAGGGGTAAAGTTCTCCGGGACGGAGGGAGTATTCATTTTTTATTCACTCTAAAATGTTTTATGATTAAAATTTGGGCTGAATCTATTGTTTGTTAATTTCACAGATCAATGAAACAAACAGTCGGTTGATTCTCTCACATTTCATCGGCTTTGGATCTACTCTTTTTTTGCCAGAAGTCTCAAAATTTTTAGATAGTTCGGGCCTTGAACATGAAAAAATTACTGATGTATTGTACGGCAATTTTAAAACTAAATTCAATAAACTTGTGAGAGATTTTAAAGAAGAATGTTGTTTTAGCAATCTCAATTCGTGTATGTAATTCTTTTAATTTGTTAGTTTAAGTTCGATTTGATGAATGCAGTTTTTTTTAACAATCTCTATTTTAATTATATATATGTTCATCTATGCAGTTGTCGTATCTATCATCTCCGTGGAGTTTTTCAAACGCGGACTACCTCATGGTCACATTCGAATTGATGTTATCTATAAAGATCAAGTGCGCATTACTCATGTCGACAACAATCAAGTTCATCATTAGGAATAATGTTACTCACGAATTTAGTTTATTTTAAATTTTTTTTTTATCATTCGAATTGATGTCATCTATAATTCAGTTTTTAATTTATTTTTCTTTTCTTTTTTTGGTTTATGCAACGATGAATTTTTTATACCATTTGCATTTGTGGTCATTGGAGGTTGAACATCGTTTGTTAATATAATTGTTTTATAGTAGGACGGATGCTATATATAATAACTAAACCACATATTTTATTTTTTGGTACAATAATTTTAATTATGCACATTTTTTATTTTATATAGTTGTTTACACAGTGGAGTTTCAAAAACGAGGTCTTCCCCATGCTCATATTCTTCTTTTTCTCAAAAGTAAAGACCAAGCATTAATCGCTGAGGATGTTGACAAGTGTATAAGTGCTGAGATACCCGATAAAGAAAATGATCCCGAATTGTACGAGGTCGTGAAAGAATATATGGTGCATGGTCCTTGTGGTGTTTCTAACCTAAAATCTCCTTGCATGGATAACAAAAGATGCACGAAGCACTTCCCCAAAAGCTTTAATGAAGGCACTTCCGTTGACGAGAACGGATATTATATTTACCGGAGGAGAGACAATGGGGTAAATGTAGAAAAAAAATGAAGTTTTTCTTGATAATAGGTATATTGTGCCTTCTAATCCACAGCTGTTGTTGAAGTACCGGGCTCACATCAACGTGGAATACTGTAATCAAAGCAAATCAATAAAGTACTTATTCAAGTATATCAGCAAGGGAAGTGACAGAATAGGGGTAGGTTTTGAAGTGAATGATGAAATTAAAAGGTATATCGATTGTCGATATGTCTCTGGATGTGAAGCGATGTGGAGAATATTTTCATTTGATATCCATTACAGGACACCCGCTGTAGAGCGCTTATCTTTCCATTTAGAGGGAGATCAAACCATTCCTTTCAGAGATGGCGATTATCTTACGGATGTTGTGGGTAAGCCTACTGTTGCCCAATCACAATTTTACGGTGGATGAAGATCAATCGTGAGAATCCAGAGGCTCGGCTTGTACAAGTATCACGAATTTCCGCGGCATTATGTTTGGGATAAGTGAAGCGAGAATGGCGTCCTAGAAGGAGAGGTACATCAATTGGACGAATTTATCATGTCCCCATCAATTCAGGCGATATCTACTATTTGAGGCTGATGTTAAATCATATTGTTGGTGCTACGTGTTACGATGATTTGAGAATTGTAAATAATATTGTGCACAGTGATTACAAAAAAGTGTGTTATGCACTAGGATTGTTAGACGATGATAAGGAGTATGTTGATGGAATAAAAGAAGCAAGTCAATGGGGGTCACCGGATTATCTACGAAGACTTTTCGCGATGCTACTTTTATCTAATAGTATGTCGAGGCCACAGATGTGCGGAATCAAACTTGGCAAGTTACGTCGGGCGATGTCAACTACAAGCATCAAAAGAATTTTAACAATCCTGGTAAATACTTTATTATGTTAAATTATACTTTGACTAATAATCTTTGTCAATCTTTTATTCTATTGATTAATTTTTCAATTATACTCCCTCCGTCCTAGAAGAAGGTAAACTTTTGATAAAATTGATCATACTTTGACTAACAGTTAACATATCAAGAGCAAATTCTGCCTGAAAAAACAACCCAAAGTAAGAATTCTACTTTCTATTTTATTACTGAGGGATTATATTGTATTTACATTAGTTGTTAAAGTTTGATCAAGTTTTCTCAAAGTTTCACTTCTGCTGGGATGGAGAGAGTATTTAGTTAATCATTTTTTTATCATTTTTTGTTTTAATTTCAATCTATTTTATTATACATAGGTTTGACACTCAGTGAAGAGCAAGTTAAAAATTGTGCATTGGCTGAGATTGATAAGTTATTGGCAGCGAATTGCAGCGATCTACAAAATTATAAAGATATGGCTCAACCAAGCAATTCTGTAATTTCTGATGCGGAGAATATGCTAATATTGGATGAAATGTCTTATGATGTTGAGGAGATGAAGGCTGAGCACTCTATATTACATAAATCTTTGACTGAAGAACAAAGGATGGTTTATGAAAAGATCATGACGGCTATTAATAGAGGACAAGGTGGAGTTTTCTTTTTGTATGGGTATGGTGGCACGGGTAAGACTTTCATATGGAAGACATTGTGCTCAGCCTTGCGAAGTAGGAGGGATATAGTTCTTCCGGTGGCTTCTAGCGGGATAGCTTCGTTGCTACTTAGAGGTAGGGCTGCTCATTCGATTTGGCATACCAATACAAGTCGATGAAAGCTCAACGTGCGGCAAGATTAAGCCGAGGTTCGATTTGTGTGGTCTCCTAAAGAAAACGAAGCTTATAATTTGGGATGAGGCTCAGATGGCCCACAAGCTGCTTGCTTTGAGGCGCTTGGCCAGGAGCTTGAGGGACATTATGCGTACTCATGATGGTCGTTGCTCGATAAGCCCTTTGGTGGATTAGTTGTTGTTTTTGGAGGTGATTTCGAGGCAAATATTGCATGTTGTGCCTAAAGGAAGTCGACATGATATTGTACATGCCGCTATCGGTTCATCTAAACTTTGGAATTCGTGTGAGGTCCTAAAATTGACAAAAAACATGAGATTGCGAGTAAATGATCTAATTTAAAACTCTTTACATGTTACATTTCCACTGTTGCGAAACTAAATGTTTCATCTCATTCATTGCATAAATGTAGGTACGTTCCTCTTCTTCTTCGGATGTTCTAGAGATCAAGAATTTTCTTTGAATGGATATTACGTGTAGGAGATGGGGATGTCGGTGAAGAAAATGATGGGGAAGTTGACATTAAGTTACTGATGATATTTTGATAAGAAATACAGCGATCCTATTGCAACCATCATTGAAAATACGTATCTGACATATTACACAATATGTGCATTGATGGATTTTTCGGGATAGAGCAATTTTGGCACCAACTAATGAGATAGTAGATACTATCAATGATTATGTAATGTCGATGTTGCCGGTGATGAGGTGTTGTATATGAGTTACGATAGCATCGGCAAGGAGGACGGAGATATTCTTTGGCCATGAGGATGTTTTTACGTTGAATTTCTTAATACAATTAAATGCTTCGGATTCTTAGAACCATTCCATACGTTTGAAGGTTGGATGTATAGTGATGCTACTCGAAACATTGATCAAGCTTGAATTATGCAACGGAACGAGAATGATCGTTACAAATGCAGGAAAACATATAGTTGAAGCTAGAATGCTTTCGGGAAAGAATAAAGGAATGAAAGTGTTTGTGCCCAGAATGATGTTGAGCCGTCGGATATGACAAAATTCCCTGTTAAATTCCAACGTAGGCAGTTCCCATTAAATGTTTGCTTTGCTATGACTATAAAATAAGAGTCAGGGACAGTCACTTTCAAATGTTGGGCTTTACCTTCCTCGACCTGTATTCAGTCATGGGCAGTTGTATGTGGCAATCTCGAGGGTTACAAGTAAAAATGGGCTCAAAGTTTTGATTTGTGAAAAGGATGGTGAAACGAGCGAGTTTACTACTAACGTGGTCTATAAAGAAGTTTTTCACAAATTATGAGGTAATCCAAAATTTATGACATTCAACCGTTTCATTAATTCATTTAGGGACGGTTAGAGTATTACAATTTTTGAATACCAATTTATTTTAGGACTAAGGCTCTGTTGTTGTTGTTGTTATTGGCTTGGGAATCCTATTCAAGTTTGAACAATCTGGATGTGCTAACTTATAGATGTCTCTGTATTTAACACTACTGATTATATTTATAAGCTTGCTGTTGTTTTTGATGTGTAATATTGCAGGAGAAACAAATCCATTAAATACTTATGGTTGATTTATACGGCATTGCATGTGGTTTCTCAGGTAATAAACTTTGATCTTGTCTTTAGTTAACCTTCCTCTTTCGATCTCTATATTTGGATTTCTGACTTAAGTTAATGTGATACAGTTTATTTTCTCATTATTTGCTTCTTTGAGTTTGATGGAGCACTTAATGTGGATTTGGTGAGTTCCAAACAAACTTTAGTAATTATATGGTTCATATATTTTTTTTTTCAATCTATCAATGAGTATTGATGAGATTCTATCCTAGAACATTTACCTGTTTATTAATACAAAAATGTAAGTTACATTCTATCTTAGATGTTTTAATTTAGTACTCTTTTTTTATTTTAATTGAACAATCATGCAATGTAATAACCAAATTGAGCACTAAAAACGTTTTCTTGGTTATGGACCTTATGGTGTATTGAATGCACATCATGTGTTTGACGATTTTCTTGACCGTGTGTTCTTATATGTGTGTTTGTAAATTTGGTAGGTAGGGAGGGTTGAAGCCAATGGACTCAGAACAATTGAGAGAAAAGGCACACAAGATGGTTGATTTCATTGCTGATTAGTACAAGAACATTGAGGATTTGCCTGTTATCGCATCCATTTTTTTTAAAAAAAGTTATATTGTGGAATTTCTTGTGGGGCTATTAAAACTTTCATCGTTATTCATCATTTTGTAATTTGCACATGCAATTAGGATAGCATAGGTTAGATCTTTGCGGTGCCTATTCATTCATATGATCTTGATAGTGCTTAAAAATCAACTTTGTAAAAAGTTCTCCTTAGTTGGAACGGAGGTGGTTACATAGTGAATCTGCTATAAAAACAAAAAATAAAAAAAAAATAAAAAATAAACCCACTGGAAAGTGGGAGCATTGGCTCCAAAAAGTAGGGGAGCACCTGCTCCCAAATTTTCTCAAAACTATGAAAGTTGTTGGAAATATGGAGCGCACGCTCCAAAAGGAGGAGCGCCTGCTCCCGGCTTTGCCAATTTCGAGAACCGGTTTCTATCGAGGAGCGTCCGCTCCCGGTCGTAGGAGCGTCCGCTCCCAATGGTCAGTATGCATATACCTTGCCGGGTTTGGAGACTCAAATAGGAATAGATTTTACAAATCCCTAATAACCAACCCTCCCTACCCCCCTTTCTCTATCAAAAACACAGGCCCCTTCATCCCTTCTCTCTAAAAATCCTCTCATAAACCTTTGAAATCCTCACCTCCTACCCACCAAATCCATATACCCACTCCCTAACCTTCTTCCAAACCCCAATTTCAAGCCTTTTCCTCCATTAATTCCGGCATTGGTGACAAAATTTGAAGCTTTAAAAGGTTAGATTTTTTTGGGTTGAAAGCTGTCTTTTTGTGGAGATTTTCGAAGGAAGAAGTAGTGGGGAAAGTAGTGACGTCCAAGGGTTGCTTTTCGAGTTCATCCCCTCCAATTCCGGCGACTTTCCAGCGAAACTCCGATGACAATCCGGCGACTCTTTTCCGAAAATTTTTATCTGTTTGTAAGCTATTTTTCGGTATTGTAATGGGTAAACGGGGTAGAGATAAAAATGTTCCCAATCCCCCGGTTGTGGAAGAACCCCAATTTGATCAACATAGGTTCGTTTCCGACAAAGCGGATAAATGGAAGATGCTTGCGTCGAACCCGGGCACTTGGGGATTGAATAGAATTGTTCAGGAGTTTTATGTCAATGTGTGTGCTAGAGGTGATACACCCAATTCTTATGTGCGTGGGTTGGAGGTCCCGTATACCAGCACGGTGATCAATAGATATTACAGTATGCCCGCTAATGTGTCAGAGGAGAATTGTGCGTATCAGAAGTTGATAAGGGAGATGAAGACAAAGGAGGATATATTGGGGCACCTCCCAGCATTCTCGATCACACTTGGGGTGAACATTGACCCTACATGGTACAAAAAGGGAAACATAATGAAGACGAGGGATCTGAGTGAGGAGTTAGTCATTTTACACCGATTTATTTGTGAGCGGATTATGCCCTCATCACACTATGGTGATGTTAGCTGGAGAAGGGCGGCACTGATGCATGTTGTGGTTTCGAGAAACAGAATAAACACCGGATTGATTATGAGACATGAGATCATCAGATTGGCCAAGAACATGGGAAGGTCGAACTACAACTTTCCTATTCTTATCACGGAGTTGGCATAGATGGCAGGGCTTAATATGCGAGGGGATATCCGTAATCTGAAGTCGGGGTCGAAGATTGATAAGTTCACGCTCACCAGCTTCAATCGAGCGAGGATAGGACCACAAATAGGCCATGGAGTTGATGATGAAGGTGAGAGGGAGATGCACGACATGGATCCTACAGAGGCAGCATATTACTTGGCGGGGCAAGTAGAATTGATTGAAGAGAACGTGAGAGGATTGAGGATGGAGTTTGGGCGGTTGCGAACGTGAGTGGATGCAGAGATTGAGACTAACCAGATGTGGAGAGAAAGATTGGAAGGGAAGATGGACAACGAGATTGGGCAAGCTCAGGCATTCAGGGAGGAGCAAATGCGGATGATGCATTTGATGATGGAGAGACTACCCCCTCCGCCCCATCAGTGAGTTGGTTGAGGTATTCCCTTCCCCTTCCTTATTTCATTTGGTCTGTAGTAATGCATAAGGGAACTATTCATGGTTTAGTGAGGGGGTGGGGTACCTGTATGTTGTATGTATATATAGTTGCCTTCTTCTTTACTTAAAAAAAAATAAAAAAATCAAAAAAAATAGAAATTACTTATTAGTCTTGTCATATTAGTTTATGTTTGGAAAAGTTGGCAACAATAATCTTTTGGTTCCTTCCTTTTATGTGTAAAGATGACAACAGATGGTATATGTGTGATTGCAGTTTGGAATGTGCTTGTGCTTTTAACACCTGAATGTGAAATGATAAATTAACATTCTAGGTGCCATTCCTTTTCGTTAACATGTATACGACTTGCTTCAGTTATGGAATTTCAATATAATTTACAATAAGAGATTTGTTGGAATCAGGATCTGATAGAGAGGTTTTATGTGAAGGAAAATGTGTTTACTTATCGAAAACATAAAATGAAATGAAGGCAATTGCATTTGAGAGTAGACAACTTCTGTTTCTAATAGTTCAGTTTTGAGTTTGAGTATATATATCTCTGTATTGTTTATATTTTTTTCATGTTTAGTCAATGAAGGGTATATATCAATTGTTTCCTTATTGTACTGGTATCAACTCTTTAGTAGTGTTCAACTTGATTCATTCTTGATTTTGAGAGTCGGAGTAGAGGTTTTCAAGTAGTACCTTAATTCTGTAATGTGTTTGAGAATGGAGAATAACCTCTCTCCTTAGGTTGAGTTTGAATACTTACATGACTTAATGTCGTGCATCTGCACTCCATACATTGAAAATGCAGTTCTGCAAATGCATGCTTTGTCATCACCCTTTTCAATATTTTTATTGTTTTGTGTTGCCTACATGAATTTATTTTGCTATGCAAATGCAGTCTTTGTCATTACCCTTTTAATTCTTTTAAGTATATAATTGTTTTGTGTTGCCTACATGAATTTTATTGTATGCATTGAATTTGACGTGGAGCAGCAGGTGAAAGATTTTGGTTTTGTAACTCTGTTTACATTATAAAGCTTTGAGCTTTATACATTCTGCAGAATGAATTCTTGATTCATAGGAATGGGTGATTGTATATATTGTATCTTCCTTACTCCTTATGCTCAGCTGCCAAGATGTTTTCATGTTGCAGTGTTACACTCATACAGTGATCGGACGGCTTGCTAATGTACTGACATACATTGTTGTTCTTCCTCTATTTATGCACTTTCTACTTCTTCCTGCATCTGCTTTATTTTCATTGTGATTAACTCTGTAAACTGACTCGACTCGGGTTTACCCTACTCGACTCGGTCTCACCCAACTCTACATGGCATATTCGATTCGAACCCAGAAACCCGCCGAGCTCAATTCCAAATACCTGAGTCAAACTCGGCAGGTCTCATAGAAACTCGAATCGACCCGTTGAAACTCGACTTGATATTTTTTCGTTGTAGACTCGACTCGAACTCAGCCATACCCGACTCGAATCCGGCCCATTTGCAGCTCTATCTTTGCAGGTGAGGATCTTGAGAGACAGCTGTATAGTTTTAAGATTCTCCATCTCTAAAAATGCTTTGCATCAGTTTTTCTTAATTGATTAGCTTTTTTATTCCCGTCGAATTTCGACGGGCTATGAACTAGTTATTATGAAAAGAAGAAAGTGTATAATCTTAATGACTCATGTAATTTCACAATACTTACTCATTCAGCTTAGATTTGTAATATAGTGAAAATATTGAGTCATGTTCTTCCTTACTTTTTTCTCAGACTAATATTGACAATGGCACAAAAAAAAAAAAATTAATATTTAATTCAGGTGATTTTAGGTGTTATTATCCATGAAACTATGTCTATGAAAGAGACTTGGCAATAGTTGTCAATTAATTATTCAAATCTGAGTTGTTAGGTTGTTGTTTTAGGGTGAAGACTGGTGAAACCCTCTAAGTCCATGTTAAAAGTTTATCCTTAAATAGAACTCTCACTTCTTGATGTAACATTTTGCCAACAGATTAAAACCCTAATCTTGATTATCCTTATCATTAGCCTTGCCACATGTCTGTCTGATTTCATCATCTCTCTTCATAGATACTCACTCCATCCTAAATGAATATTTATTTTTTAAAATGACATTTTTTTCAATAAAACTTTATCCTTAAATATTTTTTTACCAATTTTTTTCATTATACTTGTAAAATTAAATATTTGAAAAGTGGATAACAGTAATATTCATGCATCTTTGACATTTAATTGTATAAAAAGTCAATATTTTCAGAATGTCCTCTAAATTAAATTTAGACATTTATTTAGGAAAAGAGGAAATACTTAGTTACGAGTAATATTTCGTTCGTTTTATAAAGATGTTATCATTTGTCATTTTTGTTTGTCCGGAGAAGATAATCTCATTTTTCTAAACGTTATGTTAATATATTGAACTTCCGAAAATATCAACCAAGAAAGAAGAGTGAGAGAGAAGATGACGAGAGACAACCAAAAATGTAAGGTTATGGAGTATAAACCAATAAGAAGGAACATTGGTGGGTTGGAAGTCTAAACCAAGGATAACTTTGAGTTGGAGTCAAAATGGATGAAAAAAAGGAGAGTGAGACCGAATTGCAGTAGAAGCAGTGGCAGACGCAGGAAATTAAGAAAGGGGGGCCAAGATTCTTTGGAGCAAAGGATTGAAGATGGGGGTTCGAAAGCAGCCCCCCGAAATTTATTTTTTTTGGCTATTTTTTCCACATGCAATACAATTTTGGTGAGACTAAAATAATCTAAGCAGCAAGCTAACTACATACCATTTTTTGTATATAATGCCATAAAATTCCCTCTATTGCTGAACCAATTATCTGAATGAGACGATAAAACACACTAGTCCTTTTGGCTTCAAAAGATTTCCAATGGAAATTCTTTAAAACAAGTTTATACGAACCTTCGAGCGCTTGTGCAGTTTGTGTTTGCACAAACACGTGATTTTTGGGCTGACATGGACCTCTTTAAAAATACTCGCGTCGGATTTGATCCTTCAAATCAGGATGATACTCTTCTATTTTTTTCCTTAGTCCGGGATCATGAGGAAGTTCATTCATATTGAAATCTCCACGACTTTGTTTCAACCGTTCAGCCTCTACTACAGTGATGACATTTCAGACGCAGCTCTTATATAGTATATATCCATTTTCTACAGGAGGAAATAAAGATTTAGAAGCAGTAACAAATGAAAAATCAATAGGGAAGAATTCCAAATTTCAAAATTCAATTTTGAGACCAAACAAAACAAACATAACATTGACTTCAACAATCTAACTCTGATTAAAGAACAAATTGGGTTGAAAATCCAAAATTTCAAATCAAAATCAAAATAAAATTCTAACCCTAATTGAGAAATCAACATAACAAAATGAAAAAAAATCGACAAAGATGGAGTTATTACCTAAATATTTGAATATGGAAGAATCAAAGAGTGTGAATCAATAAATCGCTTCAATCGATCGCTTTGGTGAGCCCCTCCGTCCGTCCGTCCGTCCGTCGTTCGATTCCGTCTTGAGTCGCAATACAATCCTTTAATTTTCTTTTTTTGCTATTCTAATTCTATTGGCGGAAGGTTTTATTTATATTATGTACCAATACGACATCATTTAGTGTAATTAAAAAAAAAAGTCAAGGAGAGCCTATTGCAAGCTTTGCACCTAAGTATGTCCGTCGCAGACGGATAGAAATAATTGCATGATGTGGCCGCATAGCACACTGTGAGCTATACATAGTGCGATCGCAAGACATTAATGCCATAATTTATTCAATTTCCTAATTTGACTAATTTATATTCAAAATAATTCAGGAATTTCTCTTGTACACGTATATAAAAATAATGACGGGCTACAACACATTATAGCATTATATTGAAAGAATATTCATGGTTTGGAATCTTCCCCGGCATAGTTGATTAACGAACCACAAGATTAACAATTATTTATGTTCTTGTGTGTACTCTTTTATAAATCTTTGCTTGTGAGTGAGTGTGTTTGTTATTTCCATTGATTGAAAATGTACAACTAAATTTCTAACAATTGTTAGCAGAGCTTTAATTTTTCAATTTGAACGTCAAGAGTTGATCTCTAGTCGCGTTCTTAGGAAATTTGTGAGCAGACAAAATGGATAATTCAATCATTGAGAAATTTAATGGAGTGAATTTCAGGTTTTGAAGGACGAGGATCACATATTACCTTATATGGTAAGGATCTTCATCAAGTGTTAGGAGATAAACCTGTAAATCTGAAAAAATTGCAGGTTAAGGCTCGTATTCCTGTATAGTATACTTTGATATCCCCTAGAAATCGCACATATGAAAATTCGAGAGACGTTCTTCTTTATTTGTTCATTGATGATCCAAGAGCAATCTGAAGTTCGAGACAAATATGCCAATTTGAATTTAGTGTTCAATGTGGTGTTCAAGGACGTTGGTGAAGAGCACATCTAGATCACATCGGATTCTAGTATATGATAATCTGGTCAATATTGTGTAATCAATTATTTGATCTAGAAATTTGATACAAAGTATGAGATCTATAAACTGTATTCGGTCTTTTATTTAGTAAGATTTGCTTTTCTTATACACGTGGACGAAGGTAATAGGCTGTAAGTGAACCATGTATATGTGTGTGTGGTTGTTACACGTTTATTATTATGTATTATATTGTATGTTCTAATATATAAAACTGGTATCAATTCGTTTTTGTTACAATAAATACAAATCAATGACAAAAAAAAGTTATTAGGATAAAAAAAATCAAATAATTTTGGTCAAAATATAATTTGATACTAAATTAAAATGAAATTATTATTTGGGACGGAGTAATTCTTTTCGATTGGATTGAAAATACGAAGTAACTGTTACCGTATATTCACATGAGATGGTCTCTTGTAACACCGTCTCACGTTGTAACGGGTACATTTTACTTTTAAACGTGTTGCATTTTAAAAATGTATCACTTTCAGAAGTTTATATTTTTAAAATATAACACTTTTAAAGGGGAAATTTAACCCCGTTGCACTGTGAAACGTTATCACATGACTTTTTGTCTATTTACATACACCACCTTGTGGTTGTGAATGCATTTCAGGGTATTTTGACATTTTTCATTAAATAGAAGTAGGTACATATGATTTTCGAGCAATCTGAAGTTCGAGATAAATATGCCAATCTTAATTTGGTGTTCAAGGACATTGGTGAAGAGCACATCTAGATCACATCTGATTCTAGTATATGATAATATGGTCAGTTGTGTAATCTATTATTGATCTAGAAATTTGGTACAAAGTATGAGATCTATAAACTGTATTCGGTCATTTATTTAGCAAGATTTGCTTTTCTTCTACACGTGGACGTAGGTAACAGGCTGTTAGTTAACCATGTATATATCTGTGTGGTTGTTGCACGTTTATTATTATGTATTATATTTTATGTTCTATTATATAAAACTGGTATCAATTCGTTTTTGTTACAATAAATATAAATCAATGACAAAAAAAAGTTCTAGATAAAAAAAATCAAATAATTTTGGTCAAAATACAATTTGATACTAAATTAAAATGAAATTATTACCTGGAATTGAGTAATTATTTTCGATTGGATTGAAAATACGGAGTAACCGTTACCGTATATTCACATAAGATGGTCTCCTGTAATACCGTCTCACGGTGTAACGGGTACAATTTCCTTTTAAACGTGTTACATTTTAAAAATGTATCACTTTCAGAAGTTTATATTTTTAAATTGTAATAATTTGAAAGAAAAAATGTAACCCCGTTGCACCGTGAAACGTTTTCACATTAGTTTTTGTCTATTTACATACACCACCTTGTGATTGTGAATGCATTTCAGGGTATTTTGACATTTTTCATTAAATAGAAGTAGGTACATGGTACAATTTTGAATAGCTAAGAATACAATATATTTTTGTGAAAATTGGTTTTCTTAGGTGCCTCCATTTATTGATTGCAATTGATGGAAAATAAATTAAAATAAATCTTCATGTTTTGGCCAAAAGCATGTATAAAAATCATACATGATAATGGTATATGGACATATTCTAAAGCATAAAGGAATCAATATGTCAATAAAAGTTACTAGTACTTTACAAGTAGATAACTTATTTTATGCTTAAAAATATGTATAAAGGTTAAATGGCTTATTATGTGGAGTCAATCAAGTAAGATTTATAAGAGTTGATTTTGGGGATTAAATAAAAATAAAAATAAATAAAATAGAGCTAATCTAGAAAAAAAAAAATGTTTGTTGCTAATGCTTAGTCGGTGAAACTCTCCGAATTCAATATTTCTATAAGGATTTACTCTAGTTTGATAATATATGTCACAGTTGATTTATCAATTTTTTTAAAAAAATATATATTTTACTTGTTTATTAAAATCAAAATCAAAGGAAGATAATTTAAACATTTAAAAATATGATATTTATTTTGAGATGATTCAAAAATAAGAATGTGGTATTTATTGTGGGATTAAAGGAGTAATATCTTTAAAAAATTCCTAAAATAATCATTCCATATATAAAATTAATTAACAAAAAGGTATGTGATACT
Organism: Adenophora triphylla var. japonica; assembly: GCA_022495995.1. Taxonomy (NCBI): domain Eukaryota; kingdom Viridiplantae; phylum Streptophyta; class Magnoliopsida; order Asterales; family Campanulaceae; genus Adenophora; species Adenophora triphylla. The sequence continues at coordinate 287,435 of JAFEMH010001578.1, read as the reverse complement.
CCCTCCGTCCCTAAATGTTTGTCTCATTTTCTCTTTTCTTTTGTCCCAAAAAGTTAGTCTCATTTTCAAAATTAAAGCTTCAAAATCACTAAATTTTCAAAACTTGTAACATTTAGGGACGGAGTATTACATAACGGCGGTGTATATTATCAATAATTTTCAAAGCATTCGTAAAAATAATTAAAATTAAAGCTTCAAAATCACTAAATTAAAATTTTTGAAAAGTCAAATGGGACAAATATTTAGGAAAGGAGGGAGTATAATATACTCTCTCCATCTTGTATGAAATGAATTTGATATTGTGTCGAAAAAGTCCTGCATTTTTCAGGGGAAAGCAGTAACAGCCCCTGATTTTCCGTGTTTGTTATGTGGTGAGGGACTGTGTTCTAGTGGAGGGCTTGAAAGGAGTTATTAGAATAACAAAGGGTATATTTGTCAAAGTCATTAAGAATTTCATTTTATTATATTTTTTGAACCGAAGACTTTCTGTTTTTTCCAATACTTTATCTATAGTATAAATGAGGGAAGGGGTGAACAGTATAAATGAGGGAAGGGGTGAACAGTTGAATGAATAGTTTCAATCGCCGAAATTCCCATTTTGTCCTCACTATTTTGTCCCTTTCCCATTTTGCCCTTATAAAAAAAAATTAAATTAAAAAAAAAAATGTGTCCTCGGACACGGGCTTAATTAAAAAAAAAAAAAAATAACGTGTCCTCGGACACGAGCTTATTCTAGTCTTTTATAAATGATAGGATTTAGATAAAAATTAACGCAGTAAATAATTTATAACCTAAACGCTAGCCCTTTAATTTAATAATTCCCTATTTTGTTGTTCTCATATTCCTTTTTTTTTGTTGTTGTTGTTTCATTCCTTCCAAAATAAATATTAACTTTTTGTTTTATAAATTGTTAAATTTATAAATTTTATAAAATATTTTTTTAATGTGCACCCTAAGGTACATTTGATATAATTTAATTATAGCAGTGATTATATAATTATAACAATTCTACCCAAAAACATCTAAACATATTGATACTAAAAATTGCCATAATTAACTATTATTCTATGCTCTGATGCCACAAATTAAAAATACCTTTTATAAAATTTGACGCAGAAAAATAAAGATGCTAAAGAGAGAAAATATTAATTTGCCATACCAATGATACTCCCTCCGACCCAAAATGTTTGTCCCATTTGACTTTTTTGTTGAACTTTGACCACAAATTTATGAGAGATTAATCATATTCATGAAATTCTAAAAGTTGTTATTGATAATATTATTAATGGTGAATCAATAGGAATTTTTAGAATTTCATGAACATAATTAAATTGTCATATATTTGTGGTCAAAGTTCAACAAAAAAGTCAAATGGTACAAACATTTTGGGACGGAGGGAGTAATATTTTTTATTTTTATTTTTATTTTTATTTTTATTTTATATGCGTACAGCAGTAATTTTGTTGTTTTGCCCAAAGAATCCTCCATTTTTCAGGGTAAAGTAGTATTAGCTCCTGAATTTCCGTCTTCATAAATTAGAGGGTGTATTGGGTAAACTGTCCGCCGACAAAGGGGTTGCGTTTCGGATGATTAGAAGCTAAAAACACGGGTTATAGTTATGTGGAGTAACACGTCGCTTTACTCAATCCACGTGTCTCATTGGTTGGTCTAGCGGGAGAGAATGGTGGTCCCCACTGAGTTTTTAGAGAGAGACAGCAATAGCATACATCGCGTCACATTGTAAAACGAAAACGAGTGATGGTGGGGACCACGTGTCATTTTCTGATTGTCCCTCTCCTCTGTTAATTTGATGATCAATGCGTTTTTAACGGTGGGGTCGAACCTTCCAGATTAAGGCCGTTCTATAAACAAGTGGCTTTGGTGGGGTGGTTTCTTTTATTGTCTAGTGGTGGAGAGCACAAAATTTTACAGTAAATTATTTTCATAGAAAATTTAATTAAACTATTATTTTAAATAATTCTATAAAGAAGTTTATACTCATTTCATTTTGTTTCGATTTAAGATTTTTAGTTTGATTTGATACGAGATTAAGAAAAAAATAATTGTTAATAATATGAAAAGTAGAGTAGGAGAAAAAAACTGGGTAAAAAGTTTTTGTTTTGAAAATAACAAGTAGATCTCATTGTCAATTTTAATTAATAAAGCAAATATGAATCTTAAACTGTAACAGACCAAAAAGGGAATTAAGAACCTTAAACCGGAACGCAGTGAGCAACTTTATACTCCCTTTGTGGCTATTTAGGATTATTTTTGGTATTTCTCATACTAAAAATCTTATTTTGCTTTATTTCCTAAATTTGTTTTATTTTTTAAATGACAATTAAAGAATATTGTTTCGACATTTATATTCTCTTGCTTTTGTAAATTACATATAAACAAAACTTATTGTCCTATTTTATTTGCTTAAATTATCAATTGTGTTTTGGACAATTATGTTCTCAATCCTTTTGCGATTACTATTTTCTTAATATTTTAATAAGCTCACAAATACTTGATATGGCTCTTTAAAGCATCTCCAACTCCAATAGAGTATCACTTTGCTTAAATGGAATTCTAAACCTTACTCTATTATAAAACGACTTATTTTTTGAACTAAATTTGGTGCAAGGTATAGAGCTGCTGCTGCACTATCTCATTTTTCTCTCTATTTTTTTTTTTTTTTTTTTTTGAAAATCTTGTTTTTAATTTTTTTTTTCAATATATATGAAAAGATTTTATAATATAAAATATGAATAACGTAATAATATTAGTAAAACAATAATGAATATTTCATGAATATTTTTATTTGACATAAGATTTAAAGCAAATTATTGCAGAAGTTTAGTGCAAAAATTGAATCATTATAGAAAATAGTGCAAATTTTACACTTAACTGTTGGAGATGATCTTAGTATGAGATGAAGGAAACAAATCTCTACAATTTTTTAATGTATTATTAATGATATTTTTAATTTAATGAATAATTATATTTTAATGATACGTGAAATATTTATGGGAAGAATTAAATAATTAATAAATTTTTAGCTAACATATAACCATACTAACTAATAATCATAAAAATAACACTCAACTCAGAAGCAGTGCTACAAACATGTAATTCCTCCCTCACAATTTAATGTTCGCATTTAAATTGAGCAAGTTTTGGGAGAAACTAGTTTCTCCGTAAATTATAAAAAGTCCACTTTTTTTCTACTTGCAAGTAGTTAGCGAATATTTAGGAACAGTTTATAAAACAGGACTTTCTATAACTTAAGGAGAAACTAGTTTCCCCCAAAATATTGTGTTTAAATTTGCACGAAAAAAAAAATCAATTTAATATAGATAAGTAATTAAATAGTTTGAAAATATAATTGTTCAAAAAAATATTGATAAGTAAAATAAATAAAAAGTAGTAAGTTAGGTAATTATGACTTTTTTTGTAATTAATAATTGACAAAATTATCCAAACATTGTTCAAATGGTGAACCTTAAGTTGCTTGTACTAGTGTGACCTTCAATTGGGACGAAAGAAAGAAGTATAATATTTAATTCAATAATTATGTTAACTTTAAACATAATTAAAATTTGGCGATTTATCTCAAAATTAATTATTTATTTGAAAAATTTATTTTTATTTTCATCATTAACCTTAATAAATTTTACCTCCATTACTCCCTTTTCTTTTTTGGTTGACGCTCAACCTCTCATCACTTCCTCTTTTTCCTTAGACAATTTTGGAAAATTAATAATTTTGGCCTAACAATTTTGAAAATGAAATTATTTTTTTGAGACAAAAAATAACAAATGAATACATTTTTATGGGACGGGGGAAAGTATAATTCAATGTACACTTGCAAACAAAATGTTTACGGAGTACTCTCTCCGTCCCAGCCTAAAAGGCACAAAATGGAGAGGGAACGCAAATTAAGAAAAGTGATGTAGGAAAGAGAAAAAGTTTAAATGTTGTGAGTATGAAAAATTAAATAGGAGAGAGAATGAGTGGGAGGTGATGTAAGAAAGAGAATGTTGTGAGTGTAAAAGTAAAGTAGGAGAGAGAATGAGTGGAGAGAATAGTGATTTAAGGTTTCCTTTTTGGGAAAGTGCATTTTTAAATGGGACGCCCAAAAAGGAAATTTGTGGCTTTTAGGCTGGGACGGAGGGAGTATATATTTTTGTTTACCTTTATTGTTCTAATTTTCAAATTGGCCTGCATCAAGATAGATTACAAGGTCTCAAATATAATTTTTTTTAGATAATTTAATTTTCAAAAAAAAATAATGAATTAAAAATGAATTATATACTCTCTCCGTCCCTAAATGTTTGTCCCATTTGACTTTTCAAACATTTTAATTTAGTGATTTTGAATCTTTAATTTTGATTATTTTTACGAACGCTTTGAAAATTATTGATAATATACACCGCCTTTATGTAATACTCCGCTTCTAAATGTTTCAAGTTTTGAAAATTTAGTAATTTTGAAGCTTTAATTTTGAAAATGAGACTAATTTTTTGAGATAAAGAAAAAAAAATGGAATAAACATTTAAGGACGGAGGGAGTATCTTCTTAAAAAAAAATAGGGAGAGAAAAATAATGATCTTAGATAGAGTCTGAAGTGTACTTCATCATGAAAGAATAAAGGTTAACTATTCGTGTTGATGATTTAACTTTTACACCTGGCTAAAGAAGTAGAAATGATTGCAAGTATAAAACAGACAATAGTAAATTACTCCCTAAATGTATCAAAATGGATTTGGAACTAAAATTAAGGAATAAATATATACTCCCTTTGTCCCGGTTTACTTGGCATCAACTTTTTGAGTGTAGGAATTAAGGAAAAGTGATGTAAGAAAGAGAAAAAGTTAAATGTTGTGAGTATGAAGAATTAAATAGGAGAGAGAATGAGTGGGAGGAATAGTTAGGAGAGAGAATGTTGTGAGTGTAAAAGTGAAGTAGGAGAGAGAATGAGTGGAGGGAATAGTGAATATTCTTTTCCATTTTGGGCAGTGCCAAGTGAAGTGAGACGACCCAAAATGGAAATTAGTGCCAAGTGAAGTGGGACGGAGGGAGTATTTCCTTTGTCCCGCTATAAATCGTACACTTTCTATTTTGGGTGTCCTATTACAAATTGCACATTTTCTAAAATGGCAAAGAATCTTTACTATTCCTTTCACTCATTCTCTCTTCTACATTATTTTAATACTCACAACACCATTATAATTTACTATTCCCTCCATTCATTATCTCTCCTATTTTATTTTTACACTCACAACATTTATATCATTATTTTTTTCTTGATTCACGCGCAAACAGTAACAGTGCGGTTACTAGCGGGACGGAGGGATTATAATATAAAAAGTGTATAGTGAAATAAATGTTATGAGTATGAAAGTGATGTAGGAAAGAGAAAGTGAGGTAGGAAATAGTTAGTGAATATTTATTGTGAGTATGACAAGTGGGTCCCATAAATAAAAAAGTAATAAAAAAATTTCCTTTTTGGATTGGATCATTTTAAATGGGACATCCAAAAAAAAAATTGGAACATTTAAATTGAGATGGAGGGAGTAATTATTTACTTTTTCCGTCACATCTCATATTGGATTAAATTTGGACACGATGTTTAAAACTAATAAAGTAGCAGAGAAAATTATTGAGAGTAATAGTAAGTTGATTGATATTGTTATTATAAAAGTCAACTAAAAGAGAATAAGTGAAAGAAATAGTGAATATTATTTATCATTTTAGATAGTTCAATTTAAGATAACAGATCAAAAGAAAAATAAGTATGATATGAAATGGGACGGAAGAAATGTATTATTAGGAAAAATAGTCAAATTGATTATCGTAATTATCCTTAGGCAAAGATATGTGGAAAGGACATTTCGCCCCATTGTTGTTAATTAAAGTAAGGACAAGTGATTACACGAGCATCACCTGATAAATAAAATTACAAACATAGCCTTCTATATTCAAAAAAAAAAAAAAAAATCTTATAAATACTACTCCATCCGTATCGAATTGAATAACCTTTTTAAGTCCCAAATAAATGATTTTTAAAACATTTTTTTCAAACTGTCCCTAAATATATTTTTATTTTTTATAACTAACTAGTCAGTAATCCGTCGGTACTCGACGGTGAATAATTTTTTTTATTAAGTAAATAATTATTTATGTGTTTTAATTGATTTTTAAGTAACAATATAAATCGAAATTGATAATCAATGTAGCGAATAATAGGAGTATAATTAATACAGAAAAAAGATGTTGAAACATGATGTAATGTGGAAAGCCCTTGAGACAACTATCTCGCCGGCACAAAAAGTGTGTGCCTAAGTGTCAACATAATCTCTTCCATCTCCTATATATTTAAAGAAAAACAAAATAAAAACAAAGAAATAATAAGAAATTTCAATACGTTTGTTTAACCACAAATTGTGCGACATAAATTATCAGAGTCTGTCGAAAACTTTCTTGTAGACTACATTCAGCGTCTTGTCATATGTTTGAGCATCTGAATCACAAATAATAACTTTAAGTCCTCTCTTGCTGGTTACTCTGGAAAATGCTACATAAAGTTATCCGTGACTGAAAACAGGTTGTGAAAGATATCTATAGTATAAATTAAACCCCTTCGTGAACAGTTCTATGAACAGTTCCGGAGGGGTTTTTCCCTATTTTGCCCTCACTATTTAGTCTGTTTCCTATTTTGCCCTTAATTTGTGCTAAGACTTTGGGTTTGGGCTAAGACTTTGGGTTTGGGCTAAGAGTGGGCTTTAGGAGGATTTACTTAAATTAATTAACTGATTTTTTTATTTTTTTTTTAAATTAAAAAAAAAATTAATTTGAAAAAAAAAATAAAAAAAATACACCCGTGTCCTTTGACACGGGCATATGTACTAGTAGTCCTACATGGGAAAGAGATTGTCCCTGACTCTTGTTGATTGTCATAGCAAAAGAAACGGCAAGTGGAAATTGCCTTCTTTGGAATCTTACCGGAAATTTTGTCACATCTGACGGAGATTATCATTCTAGGAATAAGCACCTTCATGCCAGCATTCTTTCCCGAAAGCATCTTGGCTTCGACTACGTGCTTACCTACATATATGTAACAAAATTAAGTATTAAATTATATGTATATAAAAAATAAAAAATTACTGTATTTACCTAATTGAGTGACAATCATTCTGGTGCCGTTACACAATTCAGCAGCTTGATCAAGATTTCTCAAAAGCATTACTATGCACCCAACCTTCAGCTTAATAATGTAATTTGTCAATTCAGAACACTTGATAGTGTAAATTCAGGTGAGAATATATCTTCAGCACCATTTCATCATCCTCATCCTTACAAATGGCATCAGAACTCATATATTCAACTTCGTCTCCCGAAAAGAGTGACATGACATAATCATTTATGTTATCGACAATCTCATTTGTTGGAGCAAGCACAGCTCTAGTCTGGAAGAATTCTTCGACATCCATATTTTGCAATAAGTCAGGATATATAGATTTGACTATTTTTGCAATAGGATCTGAAGTCTCACGAATCAATATATCATCAGGAAGGTTAATGTCAATTTCCCCGTCACTCAAGAGCCAGTGAGCGAAATCTCTTATCTCTTCGGAATTATGAGAAGTAGAATCACCCTACATTAAGTTAAATATATACAAATTACTTAAATTGAAATAAAAATATTTAAGTAGATGAATAAAGGCTATTTAAGAATTACATGCAATCTCATATTATGCGTCAATCTGAGAACCTCACAGTCATTCCATATTTTGGATGAACAGAGTGCAGCATGCACAATATCATGCCTACTCCCTTTAGGAACAACAGGTAAAATCTGTCTAAAGTCACCACCGAATACAATAACTAAACCACCAAATGTTTTATTGGAATATCTCCCCTCGAGTGTACGAATAATATCTCGAAGGCTACGATCGAGAGCCTCAAAACAATGTTTATGAGCCATTGGAGCTTCGTCTCATATAATTAGTTTGGTTTTCTGTAGAAGTGCTGCCTCATCCGTACCCGACTTTAGTTTACTGCAAGTTGAGCTCTTGTTTACCTGTATCGGATACCGAACCTAGAATGTGCGGTCCTACCTTTCGGAAGGAGCAATGAAGCTATGCCACTGGAAGCAACAGGAAGAACAATATCTCTCCTGCTCCTTAATACAGAACACAGTGTTTTCCATAAGAAGGTCTTTCCCATACCACCATAATCATAGAGGAAAAACACACCACCGTTTCCTCGATCAACAGCCGACATAATCTTATCATAAACACTCTTTTGCTCGGCTGTTAACTGAGGATGTAATCTGAAGTGCTCAGCTTTCATCTCATCAATATCATAAGATGTCTCATCTAGAATGAGCTTATTTATCGCTTCACCAATGACATTGCCCACCGGTTTAGGCATGTCTTTAAATTTATGGAGACTGCTGCAATTCTCGATCAGTAACTTCTCAATTTCCGTCAAAGCAAGATTCTGGACCTGTTCATTAATTAATTTCAAACCTGAAATTATAAAAAACAAAATAAATATATTAATATAGATAAATATATAGAATCATATTGTATAACTGTAAAATAGAAATAAAATCATAATTGATATTTATTGTAAAACAAATATGTAAACATGGGACGGAATACCCGGATTATCGTGCATCCTCCGATACTTGTACTCTATATCATCAGATAATAAGTGCCAAGTCTTCTCCCATACCTCTCCCGGATTCGACATACTATTAGATAGTAGCAATATAGAAAATAGTCTTCTTAGACTATCGGGCAACCTCCAATGACTCGCTTCTATAATTCCATCAACATATTCCTTGTCATCATCTAATAATCCCAGAGCGTAACATGCAGATTTGAATTCGGGATGAACAACGTGATTTACAGTTCTCAAATCCTTGAATTTCATGGGACCTGCTACATGATTCAACATTATCCTGAGGTAATACAATTCTCCGTAATTCATTGGAACATGATAAATAGGCCCCAGTGCAAAACGTTTATCTTTCCTCGGACGCCATTCACGTTTAGTTTTATCACATACGAAATGATGAGGAAATTCATAGTATTTATATTTTCGAGCCTCTGAATGAATACTGTTATACTCCATCCACTTCATAAATTGAGATTCTTTAACTGTCGCTTTATCAAAAACATCAGAAGAAAGTCTCCGTCCTTGAAGGGGATACTATGGTCACCCTCCAAGTGAAAAGCCAAGCGCTCAACAGGAGGGGTCCAATAATGTATGTCGAATTCGAAAATCCTCCACATAGCTTCACACGCAGAGACATATCGACAATCTATTTGCCTTTTCACCACATCATTTTCGATTGCAAGGCATATCTTGTCGGTTCCCTTGTTTATATACTTGAACAAATACTTGATTGCCTTGCTCTGATTGCAGTACTCGACATTTATGTGAGCTTCGTACTTTAGCAAAAGATATGGATTGAATGGGACAACTGAACAATTGTCGAGAGCAACTCCACCCTTATCAATTATGAAACTCGTGTCTCTTCGCCTATATACATGATACCCATTCTCGTCTACACGAGTGCGATCATTGAATGATTTAGGGAATTTCTTTGAGCACCTGTTGTGATCCATACATGGAGATTTAGGATTAGCAGCACCACATGGTCCATGCAACATATATTCAACAACTGCCTCGTATAATCTAGGATATTTCTCCTTGTCAGGAATCTCAGCAATAATCCACTTGTCAATATCTTCAGGATTATGACCCTGATCCTGGCGGTTAAGAAAGAGAAGAATATGAGCATGCGGAAGGCCCCTCTTTTGAAACTCCACCGTGTATATAACTGCATGAATCAATTAACAAAATAAGAGGAACATGCTAATAAAAAAATATAAATGACAAAACAAAAAGAGGAAAACAAATAATATTTAAAGATTTACTTACTTGCTTTTGGGGTGTCAAATACTTTGCCTTCCTTGAAATCTGCAATCGTCTGATTAAGCTTCATTCTAAATACCCTATTTAATAAATCAGGCCTATCCTCAGGACTAATGCCATATTTTTTACAGAATCTCGTAATCTTCGGCCATTTAGGATTACACGTAAATGTTATGAAAAGTGACGGATACCCAGTCCATTTACATATAGTGAGAGAATCCTGGTAATTTTGAGTCATCCACCGCTGCCCGCCGGTATAAGAGGATGTCAATATAACTCGTCTCCCAGATGCTTCGCCGGTATCTCCTCTTACCGATGCATCCGACAGATTTTTATAAGTTTCCATCCGAAGAGTAGGCTGATTATAATGTATCCATTGAAGCCTCTGTGTATCCATCATAACATATGCATCAACCATAAATTGCTGCAGCAACCGACCACTTTTCATAAGCTGTGATCCTTCTCTTATCCTCTCCTGAAGTCGAAAAGATAAAAACTCTTTTATAGACAAACTTGATCTTTTTGCCCCGGGAGGTTTATTTCTCGAAATGTCTGTGAAATATACATTTTCACCATATACAAATAACAGAGGATAATGTAGAGGAAGGTAAGATTTATCAAATTCATGAATATGTTTCAGAGCCCCATTCTGCTTTTCAATAACAATGTCCCTGACATCACCCGAATTATCAATATCACCTTCAATTATAGCAGTGACCTCTGAGGTCCGCTTCTGCATATTAAACGGTTTTCCATCTCTACCCCGCTTTTCTATAAGCCTCAATTTAATATCTTTCTTCATTCCAAGATGTGCTCGCCATTCTGCGTACGATCCGCGCATAAGGGTTATGCACATCTATCATATTTTTCAAATCAAAGAACAATTGACTCATCGAATGGAGAAGGCTTATCTTTATCTTTCCTGCTTGTGTGAAAGAATCAGACATATAAATAGAAGATAGTCATACAATATATGTAATATACATTATAATTCTCGAATAATTAAATAAAAAACGTACCTGAAAGCATTAATTCTATTTTTAACTTCATTATCTGTGTCATAGATATAAAGCTGAGAAAAACGGGTGGGGGGGATGGCCGTCATTAGGCAATAAAGAACATATCATATGATCATTCTTTCCTTTCAATTTAAACGAATAAGGACCACGACCATTGTTTATGCCATGGTCAACTGCACCGGTCATTGAAGTAAATGCGAACATAGAATTGTACGCTCGAATATTGTCTTTATAATTTTTACTCTTTTCATGCTTGTTCTATAAGAGATCACTCAATAACTTAGGTGGCTGCACTAATGGGTCAATCTGAACTTTTCCATTCATGCAGCATAATGAAAATTTAGGCTGTGTTGATGCTTGCGTACTTTTTAACCTTTCATCATACCAGAACATCGCACCACATTTCGCACATTCGTACTCCGGATCGCCTATATCTCCATAAACTACAATATATTGATAAATATTTAAATTATGATAGTAATTCATTGGCTATACAGAGAAAATAATAATATAATATATACTTGAGAAAAAAAATAATCATAAACACATGTATTATATTGTTCGTCCGAATCTTTTTGCTTTTTACCGACGTGCGCTTTCTTGGATTTTTCCTTCTAATTTATTAACGACTCACTTGTCGCATGCATGCGAGAATTATTTATTAACGCGGATTCTGTATACAAATGGAATATATGACTTAGTATTAATGAAATATTTTATCATAAACTATTGAATAATAATTTGTAATAATAAATAGTTTTATTTAAAAATCAAATGCTGAACAATTAAAAAAAAAACATTACCTAAATTCACATTAGGAGATAATAATGTTGTATTATTTGCTACTGTTACATTATCTGTTCCTACAATGTCAAAAGAATGTTGAGAACGATTAATATATTTATTTTAGCTCTTTAAAATATATAGTTGACTAATAAATCAAACATATAACTTACCAGATATAGGACTGTTTTTCATTAATTCAACTTCAATTGCAGAACTGAAAATCCATCAACATCCAAATTTATCTTTGAAGATTCCAAAATAGAAGCAGCTACCTTTCTTGGTCTCCCGATTTTTCTTTTCTCACCGTCTTTTAACAAATTTGTCGTAATAGAATCCAAAGAAGAAGAAATAGTTTTTCTCGGTCGTCCAATTTTTTTTTGCTCAAGGAGCGTGCCGTGGAAAGTGTTATGTACACTTGATGCTATGCTCGTAAATTTACTTGAATAAAAAAATAATTATTCTTTAATAAAATATTATTAAGAAATTAAAAATAAAAATAAAAATAAAATAGGAAAAATATTGTAAATTAACAAAGAAAATCATACATATAGATCCACGGTCGTGACTTGAATTAGGAATAAGATTTTCATTTGTATGGTTCACACCAATACCTGTATATCAAGTATTATTATCTTAGATCTAAATTAATTAACAAATTTCTATAAAAAAAAAAATCACATTATATATATATATATAAACAAATATTTTTTTTAGAATTTGTCTTTATAATGAAAATACTTCAAAATTGACAAAATTCAATAACATATTACCTTGAGCCGTAATACAACTTTGATGACTACTCGGTGAAATCAAATGACTACCCGATGATAATAAGTCCACTAAAAATAAAAATAAATTCATTTAAAATGATAGTAAAAAAATAAATATAAAATCATGCATTCTTATAATTTAATTTTATACACATAATATTAATGGATATGCTAAAATAATAATAAAGTAAATAATAAAATTACCATTAGAAATATCCGTCAATGGTAATCGTTGAGAAGATCGTTGCGATAAATTAATGGAATCGTTGTCCACATCAGTAATATGCATTTTTCTTTTCATAGATGATCTATACATTTGTATAATCTAAAAAACCTCAAATATTAATGAACATATATTTAGATAATGTTAATAATTTAACAACAGTCTAAAAATAAATAAAAATAAAATAACAAATCATATACTCCTTCCGTTCCATTTCAAATTGGAGACTTATTTCCTTTTTATTTGTCCTACCAATGGAGACTACCCAAAATGGAAAGGAATCTTCACTATTCCCCCCACTCAGTCTCTCTCCAACTCCATCTACTTCATTTTTACACTCACAACACCAATCAAATCACTATTCCTCCCACTCATCATCTCTCCTATTTAATATATTCTACTCACAACACTTTCATTATTCCTTAATTGGTATGCCCAATTTTTTGGTCTCCACTGAGCTGAAACGGAGGGAGTATAATATATAGAAAAATAATTTATAAATTTTATTTATTAAACAAATTTAAGACGAAATTTTACATTGTATAAATATAACTTTTGCAAGTTTGAATTTTATCCTTAACCGATAATACATTGTCAAATTATCTCTTATCAGTTTTTAAGATAGATTTAAAATCATCACTTATCTATCCAAGTTTGAATTTTAGATAGAAGTTAAATGAATAATACTTTTTATTTTCAAATAATTCGATTTTCTATTGATTTCTAGAAACTGTATACAAAATTTATGATTAAATTGTAATTTATTCTGGCATCTCTTTTAAATTTCAAAAATTACTAATTATTTTAAATTTCGAATTTCTATTGATTTCTAGAAACTGTATACGAAATTTATGATTAAATTGAAATTTATTCTGGCATGTCTTTTAAATTTCAAAAATTACTAATTATTTTAAATTGAAATTTATGGTTAAATTGAAATTTAGTCTGGTATCTATTTTTAATTTCAAAAATTACTAATTATTTTAAATTTCAAAAATTACTAATAATTATATCTCCACAATTATCACATAAAGAGTTTGAATTATTCAAAAATTGTGCTTAAATTTAGGTAACCATTAGTTTTCAAAATTTTAAAACTGATTAAATCAATCAACTTCTAATTAAGAGGAAATTTTTATTTTAAATTGCAAATTAACTTTAACTAATAATATTACAATAATGCCCTTAATCAATCAACTTCTAGTACATCGAATGTACAAAAATGCGACTTTTATAGTACATGGATTACATTTTTAGTAATATGAGTCGCATCTTATAGCACTCATGTTGCATTCTTTTTTGACACATATGCAGTCCGACAACACATGCCCCAAATCCGTTCCAGTTCATTCACTAAAGTAGCTAAGGAGAAAACCTATGAGACTCACCCGTTATGGTCAACGTCAAACATCTTGAATGCTACAGAAAAGCTTGATTCCGGGATGCTCAGCAGGGTAACGAAAAAGATGTACCTATTCTCAGTAAGATTTGATCATCAAGATGCTAGGACTAATGATATGAAGCTGAATTTGCAATGAAACCGAAAGAAACTCACTCTGCAAATGAAATAAGACCGTCGTTGTTTGTATCAAATAGCATAAAGAATTCTGATGGTGCACAACTTAACTCACAGGGAACCCACTCCCCTTTCAAAGATCCGCCTCTAACTCGGCTTGTTTCAGAGGGAGGAAAGACAGGAACAACTGCCCTCATCAAGTCTTCAGGCAGCATAAATACCTCACCATCAGGAGAATGGTATGACGCAAAGTACTCGAACACCCACGTGACAATAGTTCACCTTCCCACAACCCGAACACCTCCTATATTCATTCATCCGGGTTTCGGGTCTCCCACAGCTCCGACTTGAGCACATCCTCAACCCGTTGCCCGGTTCATCTCCCTTTGACCCGAACCAATCTACCAAAAACTTGTTCGCTGGATGGACCTCTCGGGCAGGCAAGTCACACCCGAAATCGCTCCACAACCCATACTCCATACCTGAGTAAATTGCATCCGTAACCGAATCCGGTTGGTCTGGATTATGCCACGTGGACGATGACGTTGGGGATGTCAATGAATTAAGTGTGAACAAAACCGACGCTAGCTCCCGCGCGTTCGCCTGCACGAGTAATCGGCGACCTTCAGCAACGTTCTTCCGTACGCCGTAACCGTCTTGGAGACAGTGCCCAAGCTCTCGGAGAGCGTCGATATGGCCGAGGAAAGCAGCTCTGGCACACAGAGCCACTCCGGCCCTCAGGTCTTTGTCAATTTTCAAACCACCGCTGCCGTTAAACTGAATCAAAGCCAGAGAGCGTCGATTTGGCCGAGGAAAGCAGCTCTGGCACACAGAGCCACTCCGGACCTCAGGTCTTTGTCAATTTTCAAACCACCGCTGCCGTTAAACTGAATCAAAGCCAGAGAGTATAAGGCCGGCGCGTGAGATCTAATCACCGCCTTCGCCATCAGTGACGCACCACTCCCTCGGTTCTTTAAACAATAAAAACGGATCTGTGCCGATAAAACAAACCACGATCTAATTTAATAAAAATACAAATTCATTTCCTTAATAACTACAATTTCTATAAATATAATTAAAAATACTAACCATTCCAAGGAAATAAGAAACCTCGGTATTACCGGCGGCAACGCACAGCTTCAAAAACCGGTGAGCGTCGTCGGACCAGTTCTTAGCTGGGAAGGCAAGATTTTTGGGGCCTATTTTGGATAATACCAAAGGATTTACAGCCAACCGGTTGAGCCTTTTACAACTATTTTCCAGAAAAAAAAATGTAAATAAATAATTTCTCTCAAATCAAAACACAGATTCAGATGCATGTATATAAACATAAGAACAAATACTTACGTAATGAGAATACCGATGAATTCCGAAGAAGCGGAGGCGGTAGCACTGAGTTTACAAAGTATGGAAATAACAATATCGTCGGGTAAACCATCAAAGAAATAGGATCTTTCAGTGTTTATCTCAAAAAATTTGAAGAACTGTATTTATCTCAATAGGGTTGCAAAATAAGTTTGTTAATTTTGTTTTTATCAAAAATTATAACAAATATTCTCTACATTATCTTATGTGTTTTAATATATATAGTTGACTAATAAATCAAACATATAACTTATCAGATATAGGATTGTTTTTCATTAATTCAACTTCAATTGCAGAACTGAATCCATCAACATCCAAATTTATCTTTGAAGATTCCAAAATAGAAGCAGCTACCTTTCTTGGTCTCCCGATTTTTCTTTTCTCACCGTCTTTTAACAAATTTGTCGTAATAGAATTCAAAGAAAAAGAAATAGTTTTTCTCGGTCGTCCAATTTTTTTTGGCTCAAGGAGCGTGCCGTGAAAAGTGTTATGTACACTTGATGCTATGCTCGTAAATTTAGCTGAATAAGAAAAATGATTATTCTTTAATAAAAGATTATTAAGAAATTAAAAATAAAAATAAAATAGGAAAAATATTGTAAATTAACAAAGAAAATCATACATATAGATCCACGGTCGTGACTTGAATTAGGAGTAAGATTTTCATTTGTATGGTTCACACCAATACCTGTATATCAAGTATTATTATCTTAGATCTAAATTAATTAACAAATTTATATAAATAATCACATTATATATATATATATATATATATATATATATATATATATATATATATATATATATATATATATATATATATATATATATATATATATATATTTCTATTATACAATAGAGGGAGGGTTTAACCGCCTCTTATCCCCCCATAAAGAGTGACTGGGATTAAAAGTTAAAAATCTGATTGGACAGTTGAGATTTAATCTTGAAAAAAAAAACTTCTCACCCATCACACTCACTCATCAATCACACGGCAGTTACTAAACTAAACTACCCACTACTATCATTTTCTTATTTTTCCTACGGTACGAGTAGATATTTGTTAAATGTAAGTTTCAAAGCTCTCTATCTCTCCCCCTCTTTACGTGTGTGAGAGCATTTTCCCTAATATCAAAATTGAAAGGCCTAACCATTCATCACACGGATGTGGAGATTCAACCCCTTCCCACCTTGATCTCATTTTCTCTCTCGAAACCCATATCTATTCCTTCTAATTGCCTATGCGGAGAGCCGTAACAGCCGCATGACCGCCGCCAAGAAGACGTTGATGGCGCGATTACAACTGACGGCCACACCCGTCTTCCGCGCACTCATCTCTCACTTCAACGACACTGTCTGCGCGGCCTTTCTCAATCAAGCTGTTTAATCAACAACCCTTTTTTGTGAATACGAGAGAGAAAACGAGAAAGTCGAGTACATTGTTTGTTATCGGTAAAAACAAGCCCGGGAATAATAAGAAATTGTGGCGTCCATTTCTGGGACTGGAGGGAGTATATAATTATGTTTTGAGGCAAAGTGATGATAAGATTTGTTACGAGTTGAGTCGGGAAAGTGAGATTGGTCGTATCTTGGTGTGGCAGTCGCCGGAGGCATGTGTGGAGAAGGCTGAGAATGTCTCTTTCCCTCACCACAAATTGCAACCGCAGTGGATTGCAGTCATGGCGATTTAATCCCTTTGTCCGATCGTAAACAGATCTGTTTACGGCAGCCCTGAACGGATGCCCTTTCTGGCCTGTGGGTAGCCAGATTGTGTGAAAAAGGAAATGGAGAAGGAAACCGGGAAAGGGATGGAAGTGGCAGGATTGTAGGATTGTGAGGGAGGGTTTGACAGGAACAGGAAGGGAAGGGCCTGGTGGTGGGTTTAATTTTTATGATTTCTCTCTCTCTTTTTCTTTTTTTTCCTTTCTTTTTCTCCCTTTTTGACTTGAAATTTCTTGTTGTTAATGTAATATTTCTTTCGTTTTAAAATAAATGTCTATTTTTTAAAAAAATATTGATATTGATCGAAAGCAATTTCATTATAAAAAAATTTGAATATTCATTTTAAAACGAAGAGAGTAATTAATAAGGTCATAAATTAAAAATATGCATAAAAATATCTCATTTTAGTTTTAACATAATATTGCTTCCAAAATAATAAGTGAGTATATTAATATTTCCATTTTTTTAATTATATTATATTTCTTTAAATTTTTTTCTAAATTTAGATGATAAATATTTCATTTATTTTAAAATTTGATTATTTAATCTTTCAAAAATAAATTTTACTTTCTGTCATTTTACTTTTGAATTTTTCATTGAACTCTTTATAAGGAAAATCAACTTGAAATTAATTAATTTGTTAAGCACGTTTGACACATGAAAATTTAACAAGATTTTTAATGAAAATAGTCAAGTAGCCCTTAACTGACAAAAAAATATGCATATTGAGCCGATATGAAAAAAATGTGGGGCTCCGAGTACAAGATCACCCTCAACTAGAGTTCAAGCATTTAACTGTCATTAATTCATAACCGCTCTCATTTAATGACTATTATTAAACGATTTTATTTCTTTTTAATTTCAATCGTTAGATTATATTTTAGTAACTCTAATCTAAGGACTGACAATGAGCGACTTTCTTTACATTTTTCAAAATGTTAACAAATTAGCTTAAAATTTAACGAAATCTAGCCACATTAAATATGCATGATTAAAAAATTATTAATTGTATTTTAATTGTGCGTCAATCAAAGTTCTAAGATTTTTATGTACATATAAAATATTTTAAGTTATAATTATAATTAGTCACTTTAGTGAAATTTTAAAAGAGAAGAAACAAATCGAATTAGAATGTTTCATAGCTTGAATCAAATATTAAGATTGTAGTTTAACAAAAAAAATTACATTCTTTCTCCGGGTTAATCAATTTAGCTATTAAGTTCAAATCAAGTAAGGCTAAATATTATCTCAATGATGGTACTGATGTTCGGGTGATAATATAAAACTTTAACCATACATTAAGGCAATCGACCTCTCCATCCCCCTATCGCACAATACGTTATACACTTACGAAAAAAGAATAATGGTAAAATGGGGATTAAGAAAATGTTTTTTACTAAACCTCAATGGATAACGGTCCAGATAATCGACTTTCTCATATTCTCTACGACAGTTACACAAACAAATCACCCTCCATCAAATGTTGATTATGGAACAAAGTATTCATTAGTTTTTTGATGTTAATTGGTGCCGTAAATAATTCAGTTTCATATACATCAATTTCAGTTTAGTCTCTAGATCTGGTTGAAGTAATTACAGTACAGTTTCACCATTTTCTATTTCCTTTGATATTCTTTAACTATAACTTGAAAAAGGCATCATGTAGGGAGGAAGGTTTAGTTTAGTTTGGTTTAGTTCAATTTAATTTAGTTGGTTTTTTATGTACTCCCTACAAATTTCATGTTTGTTTTATTTACTTTCTGTAAATATGTTTGTTTGGATCTGTTCTATTGGTGTTTATTTGTTATCTCTAAATATTTTGGTTTGGATTTGTTCGTGATTGCGTACTATCTCTCTTCCCATCTACTTAGTTACATAGATGGAAAATGTCACATTTTGAGAATTTTTATTCATTCTTTTCTCTTTTTTTATTTTTTTTCTAATTCCATCTATTGTTAACAAATATCGAAAGTTGTTTCTATATTATTTCTCTACATAATTTATAATTTATGATTGTCTGTCTTCGAATAATTTAAGCCTGTTTTTAGTTTCAGTGCCTCTTTTAAAAATGCCCTTAGTCATTTTCGTTTATTTTTCAAGTTTTTAAAATGTCGTAGATTTCTACGTAAAGGGTAACCAAGGATGTAAGACATAATTGATGTACATTGATAGTCAGGGATAAGACAACTCATGGAGAAGCTGTTTTATTCTACTTATCATTTTTTCATCGCTTACCTTTTTGTACTGACCCGTGCCATTGGCACGGGCATTTGAGTACTAGTATATATACAATTTTTATTTTTTTAGAATTTGTCTTTATAATGAAAATACTTCAAAATTGACAAAATTCAATAACATATTACCTTGAGCCGTAATACAACTTTGATGATTACTCAGTAAAATCAAATGACTACCCGATGATAAGTCCACTAAAAATAAAAATAAATTAATTTAAAATGATAGTAAAAAAATAAATATAAAATCATGCATTCTTATCATTTAATTTTATACACATGATATTAATGGATATGCTAAAATAATACTCCCTCCGTCCCAGACCAAGGGTATATGGAGGGGATTTCACGCTTCTTAAGAAATTTTTTAAAAAATGAATAAAAGTTAAATGTGAGATAGGGAATAGTAATTAAATGTGTGGTAGGAAATATGAGAGATAATGTAAAAGTTAAATGTGTGGTAGGGAATAGGAGAGAGAATGTAAAAGTTAAAAATATTTAATAGGAGAGAGAATGAGTGGGAGGAATAGTAGTTAAATGTGTGGTAGGAAATAGGAGAGAGAATGTATAAGGATATAATGAATGGTTTTTTTGTAAATATATGAAGATGATAAGGGTATTAATATATTCAAAAACTTGCCTTTTTTGGAAATGAACCCTTGGTCTGGGACGTCCCAAAAGGGAAAGATGAACCCTTGATCTGGGACGGAGGGAGTAATAAAGTAAATAATAAAATTACCATTAGAAATATCCGCCAATGGTAATCGTTGAGAAGATCGTTGCGATAAATTAATGGAATCATTGTCCACATCAGTAAGATGCGTTTTTATTTTCATAGATGATCTATACATTTGTATAATCTAAAAAAACTCAAATATTAATGAACATATATTTAGATAATGTTAATAATTTAACAACAGTCTAAAAATAAATATAAATAAAATAACAAATCATATACTCCCTCCACCCCAGCTCAGTGGAGACTTATTTCCTTTTTGATTTGTATTCTTAACCGATAATACATTGTCAAATTATCTCATATCAGTTTTTAAGATAGATGAATTTAAAATCATCACTTATCCATCTAAGTTTGAATTTTAGATAGAAGTTAAATGAATAGTACTTTTTATTTTTAAATAATTTGATTTTCTATTAATTTCTAGAAACTGTATACGAAATTTATGGTTAAATTGTAATTTATTCTGGCATCTCTTTTAAATTTCGAAAATTACTAATTATTTTAAATTTTCGAAAATTACTAATTATTTTAAATTTCGAATTTCTATTGATTTCTAGAAACTGTATACGAAATTTATGGTTAAATTGAAATTTATTCTGGCATGTCTTTTAAATTTCGAAAATTACTAATTATTTTAAATTGAAATTTATGGTTAAATTGAAATTTAGTCTGGTATCTATTTTTAATTTCAAAAATTACTAATTATTTTAAATTTTGAAAATTACTAATAATTATATCTCCACAATTATCACCTAAAGAGTTTGAATTATTCAAAAATTGTGCTTAAATTTAGGATTCTCAAATAATTTATTTAGTAGTATTTTGAGTCCTCTTTATTTTTTTCGGATTCTTTTTTTTATTTAAAATACCGAAATATAAAATTTGGGAAAAACTATTACTAACCTAAAAAAATTACTCAATTTTTTCAGATTTATGAAAAAAAAACCTATCCTAGTTTAAAAAAAAAAACGTATGAAACAAAACTGTAACCAATTTGATATTTGAATTTCATTTTTGATAAAGCCTATATTTATCTTATCTTTTAATGAAATATTTATCTCAAATAATTTATTTAGTAGTATTTTGAGTCCTCTTTATACAGGATTATTGAAATATATTTTAGTTCTTTTTGCTCATGATTCTTTTTTTTTATTATTTAAAATTCCGAAATATAAAATTTGGGAAAAACTGTTACTAACCTAAAAAAATTACACAATCTTTTCGAATTTATGAAAAAAAAAAAAACACTTATCCTAGTTTAAAAAAAAAACGTATGAAACAAAACTGTAACCAATTTGTATTTATCTTCATGTATTTATCCTAGTTTAAAAAAAAACATTTATCTTCATGTACTTTTGAGGTTCTATTATTTGTATTTATCATTTACGCACGCATATATCTTCTTGTTTTATTTTGAGTTCATTCAAAATTTATATCCATAAATTTGCAGTGCCATAATTAAAAAGTTTATAGAAAGTAAGTCACGTAACATGTTTGTTTAGATCATTTTTATCATTTTTTTAATGAAAAATCATTCCAATAACTATTTGCTTGAGAGACGAAAATATCTAGAGTAATTTAAAAGATATTAGTTGCTCCGCTCCAAAATAAATGATTATTTTAAATTTAAGGATAAAAAATTGATTTTTAATAGAAAAAATCATATTCTTGTTATTCAATTTCAAATTAATTTTTGGTTTTGCAAAAGTATAATGAACTACGAAAAAGAAATCATTTAGGGACAAAATATTTTTTGAAAGTAAAGTTTCAAGAGATTATTGATTTGGAACGAAAAAGATTCAATCTAAGACGACAATATTACTGTAGATTTGATGAAAACTATTTTATTTGATTATTTTAAAAGTAAAATATGCATAAAAAAATCATGAAGTAACCATACAAACGATGGAATCCACTCTATACCGATGCAGGCGATACCGGTGCTAGGCGATCAGACAGGGATTGCATACAACAAAATTGAAAGTAAAATATCCACACTTCATTTATTTTTACATTTTAGACATTCTAGTCCACTAACCACAACAAAAAAAAAATAAAAAAATAAAAAAAAAATCTTGAGGAATTTATCTTCTTCACATTATGATTAGTTCCATTGCCACACCAAGGATGACTACTCTACAACTCATGCATGTTGGCTGCTCGAGAAATTTATCTTCTTCACATTGAGAAGCTATTAAACACATAACAATGATCAGTTATCTCCTTGGTCCCAAAATCATGGCCACTTGGAAAGTCTGACACATTAGGAGAGTTGGGTGTAAGTTCTTTCGCAAGGTCAAAAAAGTCAACGTTCTCTGGGCATTCAAATGCTGATATGACTGACTTTTGTGCATTAGCCTGATATATTCACAAACCGGTATTACTTTTTCACGCATGGAGAAAATGAAATCCGAAAAGATCAAACAAAAGAAGCATATATATATATATATACCTTGTTCGCATCTGACAGATTATCAATATGGAGAAATTTTCTGTCAGAAAGTAACCTCGGCACCTCTGCCGAAGCATTAACAACAACGGCTGTTTGTTCTCTTGAGCTAGACGGATAGCAAGCCATTTTATCTGGGCATGTCAGGGCATGGTTCACAGTGTCATCCCAATTCTTACCCTCTCCACCATAAATCTGTGGGGAAAAAAAAACACAAATTATGATGCACATGTATTCAAGAAACACCCCCCCCCCCCACCTAAAAAAACACCTTTATAAGCAAGGGAAGAACGCAGTTAAAACTACCTCACAGAGCTTTTGTGGGTTTAAGAACCATAGAATGAGGAAATCCTTCACGGTGTTGATGTTTGCCTCTCTTAATCTTTTATGCCGGTTACCCTTTCTATCAATTTTATTTAATCTGAGTATATATATATATATATATATATATATATATATATATATATATATATATATATATATATATATATATATATATATATATATATCAGATGACATCTTAGTTAAATTTCAAAAAGTTTAGATTTATCGGAATATATTATCCACATTTGAAAAATTGTTACAGCTAAATATAATCTAGAAATTTAAAGTTAGATATATCTTATCAAAATTTTAAATTTTATCTAAATTTCAATTTCTTTATCAGAATTTTAGGCTTTTATTTTATTTTTTTTTATTTTTCGGTGATAGCATAAAAAAATGGCTGACCAATTGAAATAAAAATGAGTTGGAAATGGAGCTGATGACGTGGCCTTTTCTGGAGGCTCTAAATAGTTTTGTTGTTTATATTATATATGATTATATTTTCACAAAACTAAAAATTTGAAAGTGAATAGCAAAAATATTTGTAATATTTTTATACAAAACGACCTTTTCAAAATGACCATTAAACTAAAAAATGATTATTCATTTTGAGACGAATTGAGTAGCATTTATTTTTCTCTTTAATTATTTTCATTTACTACACTTTTTATTTAAGAAAAGCTATTACCACTACAATTTTTCTTCATTTACCACACTTTTTATAAATTGACTGAATTAACCTTTGATGTCTTGATGATTTAATTAATAATTTTACATATTAATTGTTTACACTACAAGTTTCCTTTATCCATTACATTTACTTTTAAAATTTAATGAATTGCAATCCTGATATAATTTTCCTTTGATATACTTATTTAATAATAAATTAATTTTACAAATTAATGACTTTTTTATTTTTCTTTTCAATTTATTTTTATTATATACAGAGTATATGTAGTTTTTTCTGTAATAAATTAAATTTTCCAACATATTGCATAATATATTTTATCTATTATAATTATAATAAATATTTTTTTCTTCACAAATGATATATATTTTTTTATCTATTATAATTATAATAAATATATTTTACACTAAAAAATTCCCTCTTTTACTTGTCTCTTTAATTGACCCCCCCCCCCCAAAATAAAGGTAAAAATGTAAATAAACTTAGGTGAATAAAAAATCTAATTCATTGCATATAAAAATAAATTTCTTTTTTATCAGAAATTCCATGTCATTTTATGTTTTCTTACATATATAAATGATTTACTTATCGTAATATGAATTAATTTATAGAGTTGGTCTCCTGTGAGAATAACAATACCCGTCTCATGGATGAGACGGGTCGGAATAACCCAAAGCCCAGACCCATGACCCAGACTATTTCCACTCTTGTAAATCAAAGAAGCAAAAGGGTCACGTCCCAGTGCCCCAACTCTTACTATGCGTACTTTCTCTTTCTAGTTTTTTATTATTTCTTTTCTTTTTGCTTTTTTTTATTATTTTTTTTTATTTTCATTATTTATTTTTATTTTTTTTATTATTTTTTTCTTTTTATTATTTTTTTCTTTTTGCTTTTTTATTATTTTTTTCTTTTTGCTTTTTTTACTATTTTTTTTTATTATGTACTAGGATTCGAATATTTTTTTCTTAATGTAATGACTGTTGTGTTGGGTTAGAATTTTTTATTTTTTTTTTAGTTTTTATATTATTTTTTCGGCTTTTCAGTGGTTTAGAAAAAGTAATAGTTATCATCTCTTAATGTAATGACTGTATACATATAAAGTAACATTGTTCATAAGTAAACGTAATACCTGTTTTGCAATATCAACTATTACTTAAACAAATGAGAAGTATTACTCAAAATGAAAACAGTTCCTAAAACTATTATTAGTTAAAAAAAAAAATAACACTATTACTTCACAAGTGTAGTACTATTACTTATAGCAATACCAACTATTACTTAAACAAATGAGAAGTATTACTCAAAATTAAAACAGTTCCTAACACTATTATTAGTTAAAAAAAAATAATAACACTATTACTTCACAAGTGTAGTACTATTACTTATAGCAATACCAACTATTACTTAAACAAATGAGAAGTATTACTCAAAATGAAAATAGTTCCTAAAACTATTATTAGTTAAAAAAAAAATAATAACACTATTACTTCACAAGTGTAGTACTATTACTTATAGCAATATCAACTATTACTTAAACAAATGAGAAGTATTACTCAAAATGAAAACAGTTCCTAAAACTATTACAGTTAAAAAAAAAATAACACTATTATTTCACAAGTGTAGTACTATTACTTATAGCAATACAAACTATTACTTAAACAAATGAGAAGTATTACTCAAAATTAAAACAGTTCCTAACACTATTATTAGTTAAAAAAAAAAACTCAATTACTTCACAATCAGCCTCTCTCTCCTAAGCTCAGATTCTCTCTCTCCTAAGCTCAGATTCATCCAAATCCCTCTCTCTCATATCAGTTCGAGCACCGCCATTTACAAACACGGACCAAGCTTCCATGGCGACCTAGCTCCTCCCAATCGTCTTCTTCACAGGGTCTCTCCCTAATCTCAAACCGGTGACAACCTTGCTCCGGCCAAGCCCACCATTGGTTCTCCCCTCTAAATCGGCCGGAGCTCCCTAATCCGTCTCCCCACCATTCTCGGCCAAACCCAAGGACCGATTTAACCCAATCTCCTTCATCCCCTTCCTCACCGAACACCATTTCTCTTTCTCCATACAAATCGGTGACCCTTCTCTCCAAACACATTCAACGGGCTAATCGATTCCACCGGTTGAGCTCTCTCCCAAAACCGAGCTCCTTCCCCTGTTACAGACCGTAATTGGCCGGAATTACGAACTCTTGTAGGTCGCCGGCCGGAGGGAGAACTTGGGTTTTAGGTGAAGAAGACGACGGTTGAGGTGAAGAAGACGACGCAGGGGAGGGAAGGTAATTGCGTCTAGAGAGAGAGAGAGGAGAGAGAAGCTGTGCGGTTATGTGTATTGTGCGTGAACGGTTTGTTGGGCGGGTTATGGGGCTGGATCCGACCCGTCTCATGGATGAGACGGGTATACTGTTCTCACATAAGTTTTTGTCTAATTTATATATCAAAAAGAAAACAAAAACTTAACAAATGATATACTCCCTCCGTCCCAACAATTGCTTCACCATTTTTCTTGGGCACGGGAATTATGGTAATGGGAGGGAAAAAAAATGTTGTGAGTGTAATTTGAAAATAGGAGAGAGAATTAGTGGAGGGAATAATAAATTATAATGGTGTTGTGAGTATTAAAATAATGTAGGAGAGAGAATGAGTGGAGGAAATAATAATATTTTATGTCCAAAAAAGAAAAGGTGAAGCTTCTAACGGGACGCCCTTTTGGGTAATTGGTGAAGCTTTTATTGGGACGGAGGGAGTATATTTTTAATGAGTATTAATGATGCAGTAGATAACAAATATTGTAGTGTAGATATAATCTTTTTAAATGGTAATTGTGTTAATTAAATGATCAAATTATCAAAAATATAGTAATTATAGTGGGTGAATAATTATTGTGGTGGTATTAGCCTCTTTCTTTCTATTTTTATTTTTATTTTTATTTTTATTTTATTAGTATTATTTAAGTATTAAAAATTTACAAATAAATCATCTATTTAAAAAGGAAGTCAATAGGTAGACGTTAAAGTGGAAGGGAAAAAGTAGCATCTTTCGAGCTTCCTTTTTCCTGATTGATTTTATAAATCTAAAATAGGCGATCACATGTTGCAAAATTCGCTTAAAACTGAAAAGGTGTTGAAGGAGAAGTCAAGCACTTTGAAAATAAGGGATTTCAGATTAGATTAGATTACATGTACCTGCTATATTTTAAGGATCAGTGCTTTTCCACTTAACCCTTATAATAATGATGAGGAATAAGAAGAAATTGAGCCCTAGACCTTGGAAATTAAATTATAGCATCACAGATTAAACAAACAGTTTAATCAACAGTAGGAAATTTATTGATCAAGTCAAGAACGTACCAATAAGCCAATAGCCAAATCGAAAGCAAGAAACAGGATCAGAAAAACAGACAGAAACAAGTAAACAAATGATTAGAAAACTTATCGTGATTTGATCGAGTCGCCTTAGGAAGACTGTCCTAAGAGAAAATATTGCCCCCAATTGGTGCAACCGCTCAGTGCAGGGCAAATTTCTCCGAGGATAAAACGATCACGGATTACGTACCACAAACTAGCACACAGGTAGGTAATCACCGGCGGTCCTATCTCAGTCGCCTTGAATCTCACGAACAAATCTCTATGAACGGGGAGTAATCAACAATGAAAGAGACTAGAGAAATAGGGTTTTCTCTTTAATCTCTCATATAAAAACGGCTGGAGGAAGAGGAGTATTTATATGTATGGTAAATTAGGTTTTAAAGTCTTAATAAGACCTAAAAACTGCTGAAATTCGGCCCAGGAAAAACACCAGAATCGACGTGAGCGCGGCCGCCCTCGAGGCTTGCGCGACCGCGCTAACCTCCAACAATATTTGGAGAACTCTCGGCCCTTAAGCGCGGCCGCCCTAGGCCTAAGCGCGGCCGCTCTCCATGGCAGAAACTCCAACGTGTTTTTCCCTTGGCCAAAAATCAGTTCAAGTCCAAGACACTCCAAGGTCATGGAACTATGAACTTCATACCACATATACAAAATTCCAACAATTCCCCACAAGTTCATAGAAATATGACGTGTACAGATTGTTCATTGCCATGCTTTCAATAATGGTACCTTCCGGCTTGAACCACTACCTATGTTATCCAACGCAAACCTCCACAGGACCAGATGAACGGGTGTCTTGAATCTGATGCCTTTGTTTGTAGAGGCCTTTGCTGGTAACAAACACGACAAAAGCTATGATAGGCCCTCTATCAAACACTTGACGCTTATAAGCCATACGTCCCGATCCTCTATCATGAGTGCTTTCAAGGAATAACCCAAATTTCTCTAGTTGCGGCCAACAACAACACTCACTTAGCTGGGCATCTCAGAAGATGTACTGCTAGCATCTTGTCTAAAAGACTTGATCCCATTCAAAGTTCCAAACTTTTACTTTATTAGCAGCAACGAGCACCTCTAGGCTATTCAGGGGATAGACTTAGACATGTAACATGTCAATCTATTATTAGGTGCTCCGACTCACCCCACAGCTTGTTATTACCACATTGAATCTCCTTTGTGGGATCTCCACTCAGGTAGATTGGGTTGCCACTGCGTTTGAATCAGACGGGGTTCAGACCCATCCCCAACCTAGATTTTTGAACTAGAGCAAATTCTAGCCCTTTGGTTAAAGGATCAACTGTGTTATCCTTGGTACCAACATAATCAACAATATCACCTTCCGAGACACTAGATCCCTTATAGATTTTAATCTAATTTGGATGTATCTCCTAGTTTTACACAGTTGTACTTGACACTTTTCGCTTCTTAATTGTGGCAGTGTTGTCACAATGTACAGAGATAACAGTGCACGGGCTTACCGACCACGGGCAACTCGTACATAAGTCCTCGAAGCCATTCGCTTTCCAATCCAAGAGTGTCAAGGGCAACTAATTCGGCCTCAAATGTCGACCTCCAAGCGACCGCAGCCTCCGCCTAAGGTGAAAACATACCCGTACACCCATAACTCCCTGAGTTATAGGCAATCCAGCTTGCATCACTATATCCTTCAAGCACAGAAGGGTATCTACCGTAATGCAGCCCAAGGGAAATTGTTCCCTTCAAATACTTGAGAACTCTATCAAGAGCTTCCCAATGTGCTTTGCTTGGACATTGAGTATATCTAGCCAACCTAGTGACCGAGTAGGATATATCCGGTCTAGTACAATTAGCAAGATACATCAAACTTCCAATAATTTGAGAATATCTCAACTGAGCCATCGGTACTCCACTTTCATTCTTAGTAAGTGCAGCTGAAGGATCATATGGAGTCTTAGCTACTTTGCAATTCTTATAACCAAATTTCTCAATTATACTTTCAGTATAATGAGATTGCGATATGGTTATGCCACTAGTTGAACGAGTCAACTTAAGGCCAAGAATCACACTAGCTACTCCCATATCTTTCATCTCAAACTTACTTTTCAAGAATTCCTTAGTAGTATTAATTATCCTCATATCCGTTCCAAATAACAGAATATCATCGACATACAGACATAAGACAATACTACTATCACCAATACTCTTGCTATAAACACACTTATCAAACTCATTAGTAACAAAGCCAAATGATGAGACAATTTTATCAAATTTCTCATGCCACTGCTTAGGGGCTTGTTTGAGTCCATACAAGGACTTAACAAGTTTACAAACCTTTCTCTCATTGCCAGAGGCCTCAAAACCTTCAGGTTGATCCATATAAATTTCTTCCTCTAGGTCGCCATGCAAGAAAGCGGTCTTAACATCCATCTGATGGATAGGAAGATCATATACAGAGGCCAATGCGATAAGCATTCGGATTGTAGTCATTCTAGCAACCGGCGAATAGGTATCGAAATAGTCTATTCCCTCCATTTGCTTGAATCCCTTAGCCACTAACCTAGCCTTAAACTTGTCAACGGTTCCATCCGATTTCGCTTTCCTTTTGAAGACCCACTTACATTCTATCGTGCTACAACGGTGAGGGAGATCGACCAATTCCCATGTCCTATTAGAGACAATAGAATCCATCTCACTCTTAACAAAGATCCTTCCACCGCTTGGCATCGAAGTAGCCATAGCGGCTTTGAAGGTTAAAGGATCACCCTCGACATTGTAAGTGATGAAATCACTTCCAAAATCCTTGGTGGTCCTTGCCCTTTTGCTCCTTCTTGGTTCAATCTCATCGTCGAATGAGTTACACCGGAATCAACCCACACATTTGTCGCCTCATCTACTTGAGCAGGAATGGAATTAGTGGTTGGGTTAGATTCCTTAGGAAGTCCGTCCTTCATAGGAAACACATCCTCAAAAAATGTTGCATCACGTAACTCAACTATAGAGTTCACATCTATGCCGAAATTTCAGATTTTATAATAAGAAATCTCAATGCATAACTTGTTTGAATAACCTATAAAGATAGCATCAACAGTTTTAGGTCCAAGCTTTTTCCTTTTATGTGCAGGTACAAGTACCTTTGCAAGGCACCCCCACACTTTTAAGTGTTTCAAGCTAGCCTGTCGACCTCTCCAAAGTTCAAACGGACTTTCCTTTCTATGTTTAGGAGGGACTCTATTCAGAATATGGCAAGCCGTATTCAAAGCCTCTCCCCACATATATTTGGGCAGTCCAGAACTTATGAGTAAACTGTTAATCATATCAGTAAGGGTTATATTCTTACGTTCAGCAACACCATTTGATTGAGGGGTGTAGGGAGGAGTCTCTTCATGTACTATTCCATTTTCTTGACAATAATACATGAAGGGGTTAGACTCATATTCACCTCCTCTATCAGACCTTAACCGTTTAAGTTTCTTGTCGGTTTGTGTTTCTGCTTCATTCTTAAATATAATGAATTTATCTAATGCTTCATCTTTAGAACTAAGCAAATAGACATAACAGTATTTACTAGCATCATCAATAAAGGTGAGAAAGTATTTCTTTTTATTTTTGGTCAACACGCCATTAAATTCACAAATATCAGTATGAACTAAATCTAGAATTTCAGAATTTCTCACAACCGACTTAAATGTACCTTTTGTAGATTTAGCTTCAACACATACATGACACTTAGAATTCTTATCAATAGCATGTTTAGGAATAATATCTAAATTCATCATTCTTTTCACAGAATCATAGTTAATATGTCCTAAACGACCATGCCAAACATTTGAAGATTCAATGGAATAAGAAACAGGATAATCAATAGAACTAAAATTATTGTGCGAACAAACATCAGTTTCAACTCTAATTTTAAATAAACCATCCGAGGAATAACCTTTCCCCACAAAACTACCAGAATCCAAAATTATGACCTTATTACATTTAAATGAAATCTCAAATCCTTCCCTAACTAGACTAGAACCACTAATAATGTTGCGACGAATATCAGGAACGTGATACACTCGATGCAAGGTAAGAATGCGCCCATTAGGAAACTTCAGGTCCACGCGTCCAGTCCCAAGCACCTTTGCAGCACTAGAGTTCCCCATCGTCACTGATCTACCACGCTCAGGCTGGTAAGACACAAATAGCAATTTATCAGCACAAACGTGCACATTTGCCCCAGTGTCAACTAGCCACTCGTTGGGTTCATAGACAGTAAAGATTTCAGGATAAGAGGTTACATACTTTGTAACATTGCAGGTCAGAGCGTCAACTCCAGGTGCGTCAGAGTCAGGATCATCATAATCCTTCGGACCCAACACCATGTTGACAGCAGGATGGTCATCAGCAGAGCCTTGTGGTCCTTTTCCTTTCTTGGACGGGCAGTCCCTAGAAAAGTGTCCACCTTCTCCACAATTCCAGCAGTTCTGTTTTGCTTTTGGCTTTCTAAAGTTATTTTTCTTAACTTTAAGTTTATCATGGTTTTCTTTATCCTTAGAGTGAGTTTTCACACCTTTTCCTTTAAACTTGCTTTTACCAGTTACCATATTAGCAGCAGCCTCCACAGGTACGCTAGGTTGGTTACCATTATGCACCTCCTGAATCGCAATTGCATTCATCAACTCATTGAGTGTCAAGCTTCCAGTACGATGCTTGAGGGTCATACCGAATTCCCCCCAAGATCGAGGAAACTTCTCAATAATAGCCATGACAGCGAACTTATCAGGAAGTCCCATGTCAGCATCCTTGAGTGATTGCAAAATGATTTGGAGTTCGTGCACTTGGTCGGTAACCGACTTTCCCTCACTCATGTGATAATTCAGGAACTTACCCACTTGGTACTTTTCCACACCGGAGTCATCGGTGCTGTACTTCGTGGAAAGCGATTCCCACAGTGACGCAGCAGTGAGAGGAGCAGAGCAATAAACATCAAAGAGTGCATTCGACAAAGCTGACAGAATGCATCCTCGAACAACATCATCCTGCTCCTTCCACAGTTTAACAGCAGCCACACTAACTGGATCATCGCCATTCAGAGCGGGACATTTGGATGACAGCATACCAGACATGCCCTTAATTGACAGCCAGATCTTCATGCGTTCAGACCAACGCTTGAAGTTCTTGCCACCGAACTTCTCCGGAAGATCGGAGGTGTCAACTAGGGACTTAAAGGGAGAGCTAGAGGAACTACCAGACATGATCAAATAAAACTATTTTCTCTTAGACTGTTGGAAATTAAATTATAGCACCACAGATTAAACAAACAATTTAATCAACAGTAGGGGATTTATTGATCAAGTCAAGAACGTACCAATAAGCCAATAGCAAAACCGAAAGCAAGGAACATGATCAGGAAAACAGACAGAAACAAGTAAACAAATGATTAGAAAACTTATCGTGATTTGATCGAGTCGCCTTAGGAAGACTGTCCTAAGAGAAAATATTGCCCCCAATTGGTGCAACTCAGGTACAGGCAAATTTCTCCGAGGATAAAACGATCACGGATTACGTACCACAAAATAGCACACAGGTAGGTAATCACCGGCGGTCCTATCTCAGTCGCCTTGAATCTCACGAACAAATCTCTATGAACGGGGAGTAATCAACAATGAAAGAGACTAGAGAAATAGGGTTTTCTCTTTAATCTCTCATATAAAAACGGCTGGAGGAAGAGGAGTATTTATATGTATGGTAAATTAGGTTTTAAAGTCTTAATAAGACCTAAAAACTGCTGCAATTCGGCCCAGGAAAAACACCAGAATCGACGTGAGCGCGGCTGCCCTCGAGGCTTGCGCGACCGAGCTAACCTCCAGCAATATTTGGAGAACTCTCGGCCCTTAAGCGCGGCCGCCCTAGGCCTAAGCGCGGCCGCTCTCCATGGCAGAAACTCCAACGTGTTTTTCCCTTGGCCAAAAATCAGTTCAAGTCCAAGACACTCCAAGGTCATGGAACTATGAACTTCATACCACATATACAAAATTCCAACAGACTCACACGTTATTAGATTTTTAGTTCTATTATTTAGCCACTCCTTATATACTGCATCTGCTATACTTTGATGACGTAGTGATGTTGATAGGATATGTGCCTTGAGTTTGTTTGTTTCTGAATCGAATAGAGAAAAGCTGGAATAGGGAATTATATGCGATTGCATAGTGTGATTGAATAAGTTACAACTGTTTTTTGAGGTATTGGCGTTTGGATGTCTAAGGGACCGGAAAAGATTCAACTGAATCATGCTGTCGCATTGTCATCAGAGTGGCTATGCAATCGCACCATGTCGTCGCATAGGCCTGTAAAAATTTGTTTTTGAGCCACGTTTTGGATCAAGATCTCCTAAACCTGCATGGTTTGCCTAAATCGTACTATATTAGGTTTAGTAAATTATCGATTGTTTTTTTGTAAAAGCAGATTGCTGAAACTTTTGGCTCTTTATTCTTTGCCATGCCATAAACTTCTCTTAACCACACTTGAATATTATAGACTGGGTGTTTGGAAGGACTGCAGAAATGCCTTCTAAGATTGCCACTCAGTTCCGGTTCCGGTTCCAGTTCCCCCGCCCCCCACTCCCACATGCAAGTATATGCATAAATGTGAATTTATAAAATCTTGGTTAACCTTAGAAGAAAATAAATGCATTAAATATATTTAACGTTTATCCCTGTGAAATGATTTGACCTGATGATGGATGGATGAACTGATGAAAGAAGTAAATGGGTTTTGAGTCTTTTGAATTTGTGAGTGTTGAATCTATTATATATATAAATTACAAAACGACGTAGTTTTGAAAGAGATGAGTCGGGCCGAACCCTAACGGGTTGTAAAACAATAAGAACCCGATCTCAGCCCGAGCCTGCTGGCCTTCAAGCTGTTAAGCCCAGTAGGGTTGACAACATTGAGAGCGCAGGCCTTGAGGGCTGAGTTTTTGCGGGCCTTGCGGGCCGATGAGCGGATTTGCACACTCCTAGGTGAGGATGGGGGAAGGTTAGGGTGGTGGGTGATTTGGGGTGAAAAGGTGGCAAGGGAGTTTTCAAAAAATAATTTTAATATGAGTAAAATAATATTTTTTTACCGGGGGGAGGGGGATTGGAAGGGAAGCAAAAGAGTTGATAAAAAAAATATGAGCAATTTTTTTTTACGGCCTGAGTTGGAGGGGCGCCAGGAGAGTTGATAAAAAAAAATTAATATGAGCAAAAAAAAATTGACGGGTGGAGGGGACAGGAGGTGTGGGGTGGGGTGTTGTGGGGGTGGGGGTTGGGAGGTGTAGGTGGGTGGTGGTGGGGTTTGGATTTGAGGATGATGGTGTTAAAAATCTTTTTTCGGGAAATGTTTTGAGTAGAAGAAATTTAGAAGTTATTTTCCTTAGTAAACAATCCTATTTTTCATTAACCGAAAAATATTTTTCGTTTACTTTATTTTTCGATTGTTACCAAATAACAAAAAATGAAAAAAACATTTTATCTCAATCAAACGGACAAACAAACAAACAAAGAAACGAAGAAGCGTTAGTTATTTAAGCAAAAAATCGCTAACAGTTACAACACACCAATTTTTATTTCCAATTGTGTATGCTCTTAGAGCATGCATAATGGTGAGCGAAATTTTTGCTCACCAGATGAGCGAAACTGGTGTTTGAGCGAATTTTCGCTCACAGAAATTGATATCCTGTAGGATATACACGGGATATATCTTCCATATAAACATGTATATCTCCTATTATTATGTAAATCTTTGTAATCTTTTGTATTGATCCCTTTCCTTATTTTAGGATCTAGATGGCTCTCAAAGAGTTGTATATATGTAACCTTTATTTACTATACAAGTATCAATCAATAAAAATGTTGTTCAATCTTCTTGCCCTCGTTTTCTTCATGGTATCAGAGCAGGTTATGTGATAACGCTTCCGTACACATATTTTTCCTTTTTTTATTTAAAATCGGCATCATTAAACCATGGTCATCTCCGAGGAAAAGAAGGCTGAAGAAGAAGCCTCAGGGGGAGCCAAGGTCGATGTGATGTCGCCCTATCGCATCTCTGCCTCGGACAATCCAAATATCGTATTCGTGAGCGATCTTCTACATGATGGGAATTATGCGAATTGGGTAGATGAAATGAGTAATGCTCTATTCCCAAAGAATAAGTTCGGGTTCGTAGATGGAACAATCCCGTGCCCAGAAGAAGGTGCATCCGAATTAGGGTTATGGAAAAGATGGAACGCCATGGTAAAAGGGTGGTTTCATAGTTCCATGGAAAAGGGTATTCGGAGCAGCGTCAAACATGCAAAGACCGCACAGGAAGTGTGGGAAGATCTTGGTGAGCATTTTGGAATCCAAAGCGCACCTAGAGCCTATGAACTAAAAAGGGAGATAACCCTAACTCGACAAGAGAAACTCTCGGTGTCATCTTATTACACCAAGCTGAAGGGTTTATGGGACGAAATCAATTCTATTTCTCCCATACCGAAGTGTAAATGCAACGGGTGAAGGTGTGAAGTGCCCAAGCAATTGGTGGAGATGAGGGAAAAGGAACTCTTGTACGAGTTTTTTATGGGATTAGATGAGAGTTTTAGAACAATCAAGACCCAGACTAATAGCTCGCAGTCGATGGTGTCATTGGGGGTAGCATACCATTTAGTGTCCGAGGATGAAAGGCAGCGACATATTACAACGGCAGGGAGGCCAGCCATTGAAGCAGCAGCTTTTCAGAAATAAGGGATGCAAAAGCCGAACAAAGATAAAAAAAGATGGGTTGCGAGAGAAACCAAAGTGTACCCATTGTGGGAAATATTACAATGAGCATGGCATGTTACTTGAAACCTCTTGCACTGACACACCCCAACAAAATGGGGTGGTGGAACGTAAACATAGGCACATCTTAGTGGTTGCTAGGGCCTTACGTTTTGAAGGTGGGTTGCCAAAGAAATTTTGGGGTGAATGTGTTCTGACAGCTACTTACATTATAAATAGATTATCCACAAAACTTTTGCAAAATAAAACTCCATTTGAAGTCATATTTGGAAAAAGACCTAACTATGACCACCTTCGTGCCTTCGGTTGTCTTGCTTATGCCAAATATAATAAAAAAGGGGGAGACAAGTTTGATGTTTGGGGACGAACATGCATTTTTGTTGGGTACCCACATTCTCAAAAGGGTTATAGGATGTTTGATCTTGAGAGCAAACAGATTTACACCTCTCGCGATGTGAAATTTGTTGAAAATATTTTTCCGTTCAAAAACATGCCATCAAAACTCAATGTAGATGATTTAGTTGCACGTCGAGAACTTGATTGGGAGGAGGAACTCAGCATGTTTGATGGTACATAGGAACAGGGTAATCATTCACCTATTATCTTGGTCGAAGTGTCAAGTGTCCAGCCAGTTGAGCAATCACCTGAGCAGACAACTGAACAAACACTTGGACAATCGGATAAACAGTAGGTTGGGTAGCCAGTTGAGCAGTCAGTTGAGCAAACAAATGTGCAATCAACTGGGCAGACAACTGAGCACAGTCAAAAGGCAGAACCACGCAGTAGTGATAGAGCCAAGAAGCAATCCAAACATCTTGAGGATTATGTCGTCAGCCTGCTTAGATCCATAGACCATTCGCCACCTGCTCCCAATTCAGAAACCTCGGAGGTATATCCCTTAGCACATTTCATTAATTATGATCGTTTTTCCCTTAATCATAAAGCTTTCTTGGCGGCCATCACTTCACGTGATGAGCCTAAATATTATTATCAAGCAGTAAAAGATGCACATTCGAGGGAAGCAATGAAAAAGGAGATCCTTGCCCTTGAACAAAATGGGACATGGATACTGGAAACATTGCCTCCGGGAAAGAAAGCCATTGACTCCAAATGGGTCTACAAGATAAAGTACAAACCAAATGGAGATGTCGAACGATACAAGACTCGGTTGGTCGCAAAAAGGATTCACTCAAGTGGAAGGTATTGACTACCACGAAACGTTTGCTCCCGTGGCCAAGTTGGTAACTTTGAGGAGTTTGTTGGCCGTGGCAGTTAAAAAGGATTGGATCATCCACCAAATTAATGTCAACATCACTTTTCTACATGGTGATTTGCACGAAGAAGTCTACATATGAAGGTGCCTTAAGGTTTTGCTAAGGATGGGGATTTACGGGTTTGCAAGCTACGCAAGTCACTTTATGGGCTTCGTCAAGCTTCCAGGAATTGGTACCATAAGTTCACAAAGGCCTTGCTTGACATTAGGTTCCATCAATCTCGAGCAGATCATTCCCTTTTTATTTTCAAGTCTAAAGGTACCTACGTTGCAGTACTTATCTATGTGGACGATGTTCTATTAGTAGGCAATAATTCTTCCAAGATTGCCGAAGTAAAGACATATTTGAACAACCAATTTAGTATCAAGGATTTTAGACCGCTCAAATATTTTTTGGGGATTGAAGTTGCAAGATCATCGAAGGGAATTGTGCTTAGTCAATGAAAGTACACTCTAGACATCTTGGAAGAAAGTGGTTTGCAAGGTGGACTGCCTAGTGATTTTCCCATGGAACAAAACTTGCGCCTTAGTACCACAGACGACTTTCCACTTGTTGATGCTCTACAATTTTGTAGACTTATTGGGCACCTCCTCTACTTGACTGTGACTCGGCCATACATACAATACTCGGTTAATGTTTTGAGCCAGATTATTTCTAATCCTCGTCGCAGCCATATGACTGCTGCCTTTCGAATCCTTCGTTTTCTCAAGAATACCGCAGGACAAGGAATTTTTCTGCCTACTGATGGTGGCTTAGTTCTTGAGGCTTATTGTGACGCCGATTGGGGTGGCTGCCCAATGACCAGGCGCTCCTGTACGGGGTATTTCATGTCTCTTGGTGGTGCACCTATTTCTTGGCGTACCAAGAAACAATTCGTGGTCTCTCGATCATCTGCTGAAGCTGAATATCGCGCCATGGCTACTATAGTTAGTGAGCTATTATGGCTCCGTTGGCTTCTCAAGGATATCGAAACTCCACAACCTCATGCCACTACGCTTTATTGTGATAACCGGGTGGTAATACACATTGCTAACAATCCAGTCTTCCATAAGCACACAAAGCATGTAGAAATGGATTGCTACGTGTTGAATCTCATGACATTTTCCCTTGTAAAATCTCAACCGAAAATCAAGTTGCCGATCTGTTTTCAAAGCCATTGGGTGCAGCTCGTTTTCGCTTTCTTGTTGGCAAGTTGGGCATTTGTAACTTACATGCGCCAACTTGAGGGGGAGTGTAGGATATACACGTGATATATCTCCCATATAAGTGTGTATATCTCCTATTATTATGTAAATCTTTGTAATTTTTTGTATTGATCCCTTTCCTTATTTTAGGATCTAGATGGCTCTCAAAGAATTGTATATATGTAACCTTTATTTACTATACAAGTATCAATCAATAAAAACGTTGTTCAATCTTCTTGCTCTCATTTTCTTCATATCCTGTAGCGGTGAACGAAATTTTCGCTCAAAACATTTTTATAATTAATAAATAAAATATTTATTTTATTTATAATTTAGTGATATAAATTAGTTTTTTTATTTGTTCACACTACAAAATATTTTTTTTATTTAATTTTATTGTAATTGCATTTTTTATATAAAACACTGATAAATAAACATCAAGTTGGATATGGCAAATCAACTTTAACAGCTATAATTTATTGGATTCCTGACTCTTGACAAATAATGGAGATGAGTTAAAATTAAAGTTGACCGTGACAAATCATACACTACGCATGTGAACATGCTCAGAGTTTTTTCATTTATTGGTATACTAGTATCCAATTAAAAAAAAAAATTAATTAGACTATACAATATGTGTGTGAACAAAAAAACTAGATTCCATGATAATAACCAGCTTCCTGATGCCATTCATTTATTGACCAACTAGACTACAAATGTCATTCATTTGATTTGACAAAATATAATATGTCAAAGAACACACATTTATTCATAACAAACCACTTCACAATACAAAAATTTAAAAACAACAATACAATAAATTTAAACACAATACTGAATTAAGAAACACCACACTACGATAATTAAAGAAAGCAAACTTAAACAGATTAAAAATCCTTCAACTCGCTCATCAAACGTGCCTTCATCTCCTCCTCTTCTGGGACAATATCACCTTTTCAAGTAGCTTTCCAAGTAAAGCTGATTTGGCCAACATTTTCTTCATAAAGTATTTGTTTTTCAAATGCTCCAATTTCTCTCGTTTTAGTTCCATAATTGTTGGGTGTTGGTCAGAGAGTAGCTGGAGTCGAGTAGTAAAACACTCTACTACTTCGGCAGTTGAAGACCCTCCACTTGAATACCCCTTCTTTCCAGCTGATGCCGCTGCCTTTGCTGCTTTTTTCCCCGATGGTCATTCTCTTAATTGAACGGTGTCTGTATCATCACTTCCCGTTGTCGCGTAACCTCCCATCTCGTTGAGCTTGAACCTTTTGTCGCTACCTGCACTGTCATTGTCACTCTCCACATGAATGGGACGAGATGTTTCGGCCTTTTTCTTTCTACTACCCATGGTGGTAGTCTGAATCCCCTGCTCCCATTTGGGATAGTTATTCAGCATAAATTACACATGCTCATCTTTAAAAGGTTTGCTTTCATGATTTTCATACAGTTATTTGACCTCACATCGAACGTCTTGTTCGTTGTATCCACTCCCCTTTCGTCTAGTTTCTTCATCGTACATCGCAACAAACAAGTTAACTGATTTCGCCATTCTACCCCATCGAGCTCGAAGCATAGATAAAGTCCTTTTTACCAATTTCTGAAGGCTTTTGTTGTTGCGTCGTATCGTACCTTGCCTTTACAGTACCCCACAACTTCTCATACTTTTGGTTGGTACCTATTATTGCACCAGTGCTTGTATTCATGTAAGCACTGACGAGAGCTCCATCTTCTGCGAATTTCGCACAATGGTTTCTTTTTTATTTTTTGGAGTTCCTTTTCGCCTTTCTGGTACAACCTCTTCTTCTTCGCCTCATTCATTTTCCTCTTGTGTCTCTGAAACAAATTCAATGCTTTGCGACTCAGAAGCTTTGGAATGACATCGAGCCATGAGATGTTTGAGTGTTTAGCGGAGAATTAAAATCACAGGGTGAGTTTTGGGAGAAGTTGATATGATTTGAGCTTTGGGAGTAGTTTTGAAAGTTGTTTTGACGGTAATTGCTTGTGAAATTTGGATCAGTAACCAACATTTTTTTCGAGCCAAGCTTGATTAGAATTATATCCGAAATTATTTCTGTAATTATCCATAATCAAAAACTCAAAAGTTTTTTTTTTTTTTTTTTTTAACTTAAGCTTAAAGAGAGAAAGTAGGGAAGAACATGTGTGAATAACCTATACAATATTAGACTCAATTTATAAGCGAAAAAAATTATGAACTTTTTTTTATATATTGCATAAACGACGTTGTGTTTGGGTACAAAATTAAAAAATAAATGTTTAATCCGTTTTGGATTCGAACACATTTTCGCTTACGATTTCGCTCAAACTTTGAGCGAAACAGTTTCCCTCAGAGGTATAAGCGAAAATCCGCTCACCATTGTAGCAGTTGAGCGAATTTTCGCTCATCAATTTTTACTTGGTGAATGAAAATTCGTTCACCATTGCACATGCTCTTATAAATAAAAATGTTAGAAAGGAACCATCAGGACTTGACCTGATGGCCAGAGCACTGGGACACCAACACGGAGGTCCTGGGTTCGATTCCCCCCAGTGGTTAGAGTGGATGATTATCCCTCCCTAGTTAATATTAGGCGCCTCTGGGGGGATTTTAAGGGAATTTCAGAGATTTGAGGAACTTGTTAGTAAAATCGACTTACACAAAAAAAAAAAAAAAGTTAGAAAGGGACCTAACGGGCCTTGGCCCAGTGGTACAATGGTGACTTCCCGAAGGGGAGGTCACCGGTTCGAGTCCCCCCTAGGGAATTCTTGGGACTTAATTTTCTACCTTGGTTTCAGGGTCCTTAGGAGCCCCCCGGGGCACATCCGTGCAGTTAAGGAAGCAGCATTGCTGGACTTGTATCCTCAGTGTGGAGAGTTCAAATCTTAGTGCAAAGTGGAGCGATATTTGGTGTTGTAAGAGTGATGTAAATGCCTCTTTGGCGAGTGAAGCATTGGAGCGACCATTTGGTGATGTAAGAGTGATGTAAATGCCTTGTAGGAGGGCTTCCTTGGGGCTCTGGAGTATAAGGGGTGCTGCCACCCTGGCTGCATAGGACACATCCCGCGATTTACCTCCGCCAACATACTGAGGAACCGATACCTGATGGTTCTGGATTAGTCCGACAAAGTTGGGAATCTGGGCATAAAAATAAAAAAAAAAAATTGTTAGAAAGGGGACAAATTCTGTGAGTAATAACTCAATAAAAAACTTTCTGTGATCGTACAGTAATTAAGTGATGTGTCGAAGATTTGGTAACATGTGACTGAGGAGTTATTTAATTTTTGCAGTGCTTTGGATTTCATTCCACCTATTATTATTTATTAGCTATAGCATTTTCAAACTCTATGGACCATCTATTCTGTTACACACGCTACTTCTGGTTCTTGACCTAAGACTCCTGTATTTCCCTACCTTGATTTGGTAATTTCATTTTTCCAATTAATTATTTTCTACTTTCTCATTGTCAAAATAATTATTCTTTTTTTATAATATTTTATTTTATTTTTAAATAAATATTTATTCTCTTGATAGTTTTGTTCTTCCATATTTTTTACCAGTTTTTTTCCATATTTAATTATATATTTACCAAATTAAAATTTATTTTATTTTAAAATAAATATTTATTTTCTAAATATTTTTGTTCTTCAATATTTTTACCAGTTTTTTTCTATTTTTAATTATATATTTACTAAATTAAAAATTTAGAAAGTGAAATATTTAAGCCAAACTTCATTTTCATCAATTATACATTTATATATGTTTCACTGTTAAGATTATATTTTATTATTTCAAATATATAATTATATCTTGAAATATATATATATATATATATATATATATATATATATATATATATATATATATATATATATATATATATATATATATACTCCCTCCATCCCGACCGACTTTGTGATTTTTGAAATGGCAAGACGGAAATTAAGGAAAAGGTAAGAAATGTTGTGAGTGTAATTTAAAAATAGGAGAGAGAATGAGTGGAGGGAATAGTAAATTATAATGGTGTTGTGAGTATTAAAATAATGTAGGAGAGAGAATGAGTGGAGAGAATAGTGATCTAAGGTTTCCATTTTGGGCCGTCCTAAGTCGGGTGGGACGCCCAAATTAACAAAAGTCCTAAGTCGGCCGGGACGGAGAGAGTATATATATATATATATATATATAGATATATATATACTCCCTCCGTCCCAGCCTAAAAGGCACAAAATGGAGAGGGCACGCAAAATAAGAAATGTGATGTAGGAAAGAGAAAAAGTTTAAATGTTGTGAGTATGAAAAATTAAATAGGAGAGAGAATGAGTGGGAGGTGATGTAAGAAAGAGAATGTTGTGAGTGTAAAAGTAAAGTAGGAGAGAAAATGAGTGGAGAGAATAGTGATTTAAGGTTTTCTTTTTGGGAAAGTGTCATTTTAAATGGGACGCCCAAAAAGGAAATTTATGGCTTTTAGGCTGGGACGGAGGGAGTATATATATACTCCCTCCGTCCCATAGAACATTACCCCTTTTGCTATTTTGGGCGTCCCTCTTTAAAGTCCCACTTTCCTAAAAAGGAAACCTTAAATCACTATTCTCTCCACTCATTCTCTCTCCTACATTATTTTAATACTCACAACACCATTATAATTTACTATTCTCTCCACTCATTCTCTCTCCTCCCACTCACAACACCTACTTTAATAACATTATTCCTTATTTTCCGTTCTCAATAGTAAACGTGTAATGTTCTATGGGACGGGGGGAGTATATATATACTCCCTCCGTCCCACAATAATATGTAAACTTTCTATTTTGGGCGTCCCACAATAATATCTAACTTTCCCAAAATGGAAAGGAATCTTTATTATTCCCTCCACGCATTCTCTCCTACATTATTTTAATACTCACATCACCATTATAAT
This sequence comes from Adenophora triphylla var. japonica, assembly GCA_022495995.1. NCBI lineage: Eukaryota > Viridiplantae > Streptophyta > Magnoliopsida > Asterales > Campanulaceae > Adenophora > Adenophora triphylla. The sequence goes on along the minus strand of JAFEMH010001578.1, from coordinate 244,151 downwards.
TTACTATTCTCTCCACTCATTCTCTCTCCTATTTTATTTTCACACTCACAACACTTTCAATATAATATTTCCTCCTTAATCCCCGTGCAAAATCCAAAAGTCCATAAATCTATGGGACGGAGGGAGTATATATATATATATATATATATATATATATATATTTCAAGATATAATTATATATTTGAAATGAAATAGTTTGGGTTAAAATGAAATAGTTTTCAAATTATGGTGATATTATTTAAAGAAAAAGTATAGTGCTAAAAGTAAAATAATTTTAAAAGTATAATTGATGAAAATGGTGTTTGCTCGAATATTTATATATTTTTGTCATTAAATTTTATAAAAATAAATATTTCAAAAGTATATCTTAATTAAAAAAATAGATATTCATTTTGAAACATATTCAATCCGTGTTATTGTATCGAGTATGTTTCTATTTTTAGTTATTTGGCTTTTTATCACACGACAAATTAATGTTCTATTTCCACTCTATCTAAAACAATTTTTGGCATTCTTTCTTAAATTTTGTTAATTCTTGTGTAAAACGATTTATAAATAGCATTACACTGCATTGTAAAATCTCAACTTTTGAAAATTGGAATTTTACTTTTTAAAATCGTATCACTCTTCGGATTGGACCGGATATAGTCAAATTGTCATCCCTAATTTTAGTTGATTATTTTTCAATAAATTTTTATTTTATGAAAAATTATAGTTTCATTTTCGGCCTTGTATTTTAAGTTTGATATCATTTTTACATTTTAATCATCAATAATTTTCATTTAAAATTTAACTTACATTAATATATTTTTTTTCAATAAATCTCATTTAAATGTTAACATGTGCTACTCACACGAAATATTTTAAATTATATTATAAACATTTCATTTTTCAACGCTTGAATTAATTATTATTTTGTAGAAATTTGACTCAAAATGCTTTTATTTCCACCAAAACTGTAATATTTATAATGCATATTAAAACTTGTTATACGAGGTGCACATGCTCAATTTTATATATAACTAGATTGACTCCCGTGCGATGCACGGGGCGTTACTATATATTTAAATGACAAAAATTGAACAAAAATAAACCAAAAAACAATTTGTTTATATATTTATGAAATACTTTCTTAAAGACTACAATGTCAGTACATAAAAATGAGCATAAAATAGGAATAAAACAAAAATCATAAGGAATATGCATATCTTTATATACAATTATGCAGTATTTTATCATTTAGAAAAGTAAATAAAAAAGACGAACATGTTTATCACATACGAAGTAAGTTATTGAAATTAGTAAAAAAAAGGTGAATTTTATAAATAAAAAGAAAAGATTTGTTCATACCAAAAGGATAAGGATAGTAAATTTATCTAATAAAAATTAATATCATTCTTTTTCAAATTTATTAATACTTTATTTACTATGCTTCAAATATTAATTTTTTAAATTAAATAAATTGTTTGATATATCGAACTAAAATAAACACAATAACCATATTGACATACATTTATACTATCTTTAATTCTTATAATATTGACATACATTTCAATCAAAATTTTAAAAATGATGGCCATCTTCCCCGATATTCATCTTTATAAATACAAATTTTTTTGAGACGGATAGAAAAATTGACAAATTTATTAATACTTTATTTACTATGCTTCAAATGTTTTTTTAAAGAAAAATTAAATAAATTGTTTGATATATCGAACGAATATAAATACAATAACCATATTACCCCATCTCACCTATTAAATAGAAACCAAAACCCACATTCATCACAATCCCCCATATATATATATATATATATATATATATATATATATATATATATATATATATATATATATATATATATATATATAATTCAACACCATTCCACTTCATCATTCTATATCCCATCACTTTAATTTTATTTTATATTCTTTAATTTTATGATTAGTAAAATTATTATTATTATTATTATTATTATTATTATTATTATTATTATTATTATTATTATTATTATTATTATCATTTATAATTAAAAATAATACTTCACACTTATTTAATTTTTAGTAAAAATATATTGAAAAATAAAAGACCAAAATTAACAAAGGATGATTTAGAAATTTATATTTAAAGAAGAGGGTTGTTTTTCTCTGTCCAAATCAAATGACAGAAATTTCTATTGAAAGAGAAAAAAAATTATGATTTTTGGTGTAAAAAAATTAATTTATTTTAAAAATAATTGAGGGAAAGTAAATAAGATGTAAAAAAATCGAAAATTCAGTCACCCAATCAACAGCGACACGTGTCAAATTTCTTTAAAAGAAATGAAACAAACCCCCGCATAAACCCACCACATTGGCGGGCGCGTGCAAAGACACGCGCAAAGAGAATTATCGAAATTGCTCTTCAACAGATGGACGACATGTGTCCAATGTAATAAAAAAAAATTAATGCATTCACGCGCCTCTTTATGCCCGTGTAATTTACGGCTCTCATAATTTTAACCAATAAAAAAAATAAAATAAATCATTTACTATCCACTTTATTTGGGTAATTGTTAATAAAAGTAATTAATACTTAATTAACTATGCTTCAATTATATTTTTTAAATAAAATAAATAAATTTTTTATTTTTATAATTAGTAAAATTAATATTATTATCATTATCATTTATAATAAAATAATACTTCACACTTAATTTTTTGACTAAAATCATATTGAAAAATAAAACAGAAAAATTAACAAAGAATAATTAGAAATTTATATGTAATTGAGGGTAAAGAAATAAGATGTAAAAAAAATCGAAAATTTTGTCAGTCAATCAACAGGCGACACGTGTCAAATTTGTTTTTTTAAAAAAAATAAACAAACCCCCTGCATAAACCCACCATTATCGACGCGTGCAGTACACGCGCCAGATGAATGTCGAAATTGCCCTTCAACAGACGGACGACACGTGTCCAATGTAAAAAAACAAAATTTATGCATTCACGCGCCTCTTTATGCCCGTGTAATTTACGGCTCTCACAATTTTAACTAATAAAAAAATAAGAATCAAAATAAATCATTTTCTATCCACTTCATTTGGGTAATTGTTAATAAAAGTAATTAATACGTAATTTACTATGCTTCATGTTTTTTTAAATAAAATAAATAAATTGTTTGATATATCGAACTAAAATAAACCAAAAACCATATTACCCCTTCCAATTTCTTATCCTATACCCCATCATTTTTATGTTATTTTATATTCTTTATTTTTATAATTACTAAAATTAATATTATTAACATTATCTTTTATAATAAAAAATTACTTCACACTTAAAATTTATTGACTAAAACCATATTGAAAACTGAAAAAGAAAAATTAACAAAGGATAATTAGAAATTTATATATACAAAAATGATTTTTTTTTCTGTGTTCAAGTGAAATGAAAATAGTCTCTATTTAAAGAAAAAAATATATGAATTTTGGTGGAAAAAAAAAAATTTAATTTAATATATAATAATTGAGGTCAAAACACTACCCCACCCCACTTATTAAATAGAAAATTCTCTTTTTTTAAAAAAATGATTTTTTTTTCTTTGTCCAAATCAAATGAAAGAAGTCTCTATTGAAAGAGAAAAAAAAATCATAAATTTTGGTGAAAAAAAAATTAAAAAAAATTTAATTTAATATATAATAATTGAGGTCAAAGAAATGGGATAATTTTTTTTTTTCGAAATCCGCCCAGCGAATCAGGTGTTGACATGTGGCAAAACCAAAAAAAAAAAAAAAAGACAACCCGTCTGCCCAAACGCCCCACTGTCCGCGCGTGATTCATACGCGCCAGTTAAAAGACGAAAATACCCCTCTCCCTTTAGGCGACACATGTCCTTTGTTTTAAAAAAAAAACAAATAAATAAAATTCCCCCCAATCAGCATCTGCCACGTCGGAATTTGGCCTCCTTAATTGCAACTTTGCCACCGCGTGAATTGACGAAAATGCCCCTCAAACCCTCAAAATTTACAGAAACCTTGTTATTATATATCTATAGATTTGTTAAAAATAATTCAATATTAGTTAGGCTCCGTTTGTTTTGCGTAAAACGATTTCAAGAAAATGATTTTCCGTAAAACGTTTTTCGAAAAATGACATTAACATGTTTTCGGCTGTTTGGTAAGTAAAATATTTTTCGAAAAATATTTTTCGATAAAAACGCAATTTGATATAAGTTGAAAAAGATAGGGTGGGTAGGGTGATGGAGGTGGGTGGTAGGGTAGGAGGTGGAAATATTTTTCGAAAAATATTTTTCGATAAAAACACAATTTGATATAAGTTGAAAAAGATAGGTTGGATAGGGTGATGGAGGTGGGTGGTAGGGTAGGAGGTGGGGATTAGTAGGGCAGAGGTGGGTGGGTGTGGGGTAGGGTGGGTTGCCGATAGTGTGGGGGTAGGGTAGGTAGCCGAGAGTAGGGGAGTGGGGTTTGGGTGGGGGAGTTGTTAAAATAAATTAATTTAATTATAAGTAAAAATAAATTTGACCGTGAGATGGTGATGTAAATAGCGATAACGCAGCGGAATAATAAAGTAACCGGGATAGGCAAATAATCGAATTATCGATTACTTGACCTAATTCGAATTCACGAATTAGGGTTTTGATAAGAACTCCGAAAAGATCTTCTGCAAGCCAAAATAAATTGACCAAGTTTATCGAGAAGGGACACAATTGCAAAGCAATCAATTTGTTTAATTCATAAAAGTCTATCTATTACAAAGCCCTACCATAACTATTTATACTAATAAAAGAACATTCTAGAAATAATCTAAGACCATGAATCTGTACCAAAAGTATTAACGACAAGACATACAATGAATCAGACATGCCCTTTAGATGAAAAGACGCAAAACTCAACAGACACAACCTTTCCAGGAACCCCTCGGCCGAGCGAGCCATACTAGTACTCGGCCGAGCATACCACTGCCGAGAAATCAAAGCCTCTGTCCTTCTTCCCTCGGGCGAGTCAAGATGTAGCTCGGCCGAGCACAAGCCATTTGCAGAAATACCATGTACCCGTACAATACCCCTTTGTCTTCCGTCTCGTATTACACCAGATGTGGGTGGGTGGGTGGGGGTGGTGAGGGTTATTAAAAAATAATTTTAATATAAATAAAAAAAATTGCTTGCGAGCGGGGGATTTGTTAAAATATAATTTTAAAACTAATAAAAAAATATTACTTTACCTTGACTTGGTGGTGTGGAAGTGGAAAGTAGTTAAAAATAAATTTAAAATGATTAATTTTTTTTTTGACCCGACGGGGTGGTGGTGGTGAGGGGTGGGGGAGAATTGTAAAAAATAATTTTAATATAAATAATTTTTTTATGAGGGGTGGGATAGGGGTGGATGATGTGGGGAGGGTAACGTGGGGTATATGAAAAGTTAGGTGTGTGTGAGAGAAAGTGTTACCATTTTTCGAAAAAAATGTTTTAATTAGAAAAAAATCGTAAGTCATTTTACTTAGAAAAGTGAGAAAAACATTTTACGAAAATCATTTTCTCTATTTTCTGGTGCTTACCAAACACTGAAAATGAGGAAAACATTTTTTAAAAAATATTTTCCTTCAAACAAACGGAGCCTTAGCTTTATTTTTGATGAGATTCATTTATAAAAAATTATGCAAGTGCAGAAATGAGATGAAGTTAAAGATTATTTTATTATTTAACCTTTTATATTTTATGTTATTTCACCCAACTTATTTTTGGACTAAGATATTGTTGTGGTTGCATAATAGAATTTGATGATATACTCCCTTAGTTTAATACTCCCTCCGTCCCTAAATATTTGTCCCATTTGACTTTTCAAACATTTTAATTTAGTGATTTTGAAGCTTTAATTTTGGTTATTTTTACGAACGCTTTGAAAATTATTGATAATATACACCGCCGTTATGTAATACTCCGTCCCTAAATGTTACAAGTTTTGAAAATTTAGTGATTTTGAAGCTTTAATTTTGGAAATGAGACTAACTTTTTGGGACAAAGAAAAAGGGGAAATGGGACAAACATTTAGGGACGGAGGGAGTATAAGAAAAAAAAAGGAAAAAATGCATAAAAAATACCCCAATTACTGGGATTGTGTGATTTTCATAGCTAAACTCATTTTAGTTGCATAAATGCACTTCAACTAATTTTTCATTGCGTATAAGGTACATGGAGCTAACAACATCCATTTTTTCCACTTAAATGGATATGTGAACTAATTTTAAAGGGTAAAACAGGAAAATCAACACAAAATCAAGTTAAACAACTATCAAGGTTTAAAATGTAAATCTGAAAAGTAAAAGGTAGATTAAAATAATTTAAAAGGGTCTAATATTATTTTTAAAAAAAATTTAAATATAAAAAACAAAATTAAGCATGTTTTTTTCTTCAAATATTTGTTTTTCTTTTCATTTTTGGTATAGTGATCGGTAAGTTCTTAAAAATATCACAATGTTCGAAAAGTTTCTTTATCAAATTGTATTATAGATGCAGTATAACAAATCCACCAAAAATTCATTTAAACTTGCATATATTTGAAAAAAAAAAAAATTGCACCAAACATTACACCCTTTCATTTATTTACAATTTACTCACAAATTTGAAAAAAAAAAAAAAAACTCAAAATGTTGTACTGAACTTATTTTCTCAATCCCTTCAGAATCGAATCTCCTCCACAATGAAACCCCAATTTCTGAAACAGAAGAATCAATTTCTGACGACACCATCTGCATCAAATGTTTCGATTTCAATATCGACGATGACGATGTAGAAGATGAAGCTTTCGATTTCAAAAGTACAACCAAGAAAAGAAATTGATGGGCAAGAAATCAAAGAATGGTGAGATCTAGGGAGAAGGGAAGTTGTTGGGGAGGGGGAGAAAAGGAATAATAGTGAAATTGAGGTAGAATGACGGTGTATGGTTGGTCGGAGATGCGAACGAAGATGGGGATGGGGTTTGGTGATGGAGAAGGGTGGCGGTTTGGGGTGGGGTAGGCATAGGAGGGTAGCGACCGGTGTAGGGTTGGTAGGGGCGAGGAGGTGGTGGTGGAATTTTTTTTCCAAAATATTGCTTTTTAAAAATTTATTTATCAAAATAACATTGTAAAAAACTTAAGTACCAAAATAGCATTTTGACTACCAATTATGGAATTGGTAATTCCGGAATAATGTAATCCGGAATTACCAATTTCGGAATTGCTTTTTTTTTTTTCAAAACTGAATTTAACAAAATAATATTTCTGTAAATAGAGTGCGATCGCGCCTATAGTAGAGAGCGATCGCGCCTAATGTAATCCGGCGTTACCAATTTCGGATTTCCTTTTTTTTTTTTTTTTCCAAAACCGATTTTAGCAAATTAATATTTTCTGAAAAAAAATGAAGAGCGATCGCGCGTTTTATGGGGGCGATCGCGCCTAATGTAATCCGATATTGATAATTCCGGATGCCTTATTTTTTATTTTTTTTAATACTGAATTAAGTAAATTATTTTTTTGAAAAATTCAAATTCGAAAATGCTAATTCCGGATTTGCTTTACAAAACACTTCTCCCCCAGCAACTCTGTAAACAACCCACGCAAAAACCAACGTTAGTGAAGAAGAAGAAAAAAAGAAGGAAGAAGAAGAGGAGAGGAGGTGGATTTTTTCCAAAAAAATCTGAAAATTCAAGAAGTTGATTAAGAAGTTCAAGGAGAAGAGAAGGGAGGTGGTGGATTTTTATAAAAAAAAAAAGCTAAAAAATTCAAAGAAGTGAGCATAAGAAGATCCAAAAAAGAAGGTACATTTTAATCACTCTTAATTTTTGTTTGAAATTTAAAATTAGTATTTATTTGTTTTTTTTTATAAATGTAGTGATATTGTTAAATTAGGTTTTTGATAAAAAAAAAAATTCAATTTTTAGGAATAAATATGGCTGGAGTTCCACTTGCTTTCATGTGTTATTGGGGAGGAGATGATGAACACCCGTTTGAAGGTGAACATTTTGAAAGGGGACCAAAATGTGCACTTAGGGCTAAAACTCGGTGGAGTTACAAGAAGTTGATTAAAAATTTAGCTAAGAAAATTGGGGTAGATCGAGCTATTGTTCAGTTGCAAGTTACATGTAGATATCCTCATCTTGTCGCTCCCGGGATTGCAAATTACATTCCATTTGTAATCGACAATGATATGGGTATGGAAGTCATATTTGATGTTTCTGGTCAGTTTGGTGGGTTGAGTAGCTTACAATTGTATGTTAAGATGAATTTAGTTGATAATGTGAATGTTGAGGAGTTTGAAACCCATGAGGAGCCATTACAAAATGAGTATGTTAATGACATTGATACCTTCCAAATGGGTTCTTTAAGCTGCTATAGTTAGAGGAATGCTGGAACAAGTACACAAACATTTGTGGAAGAGGAAGAGGGAGAGGAAGAGGAAGAGGAAGAGGGGGAGGAAGAGAGATAGGAAGAGGGAGGGGGTGAGGGTGAGGAATTGTATAATGATGATGATAATGATTCAGATTATGAAGAAAATATTGGGTTGCTTCTAAATGAAGATCGTGACGATGGATATGATGATTGCAGTAGTCATACTGATGATAGCGAGAACGAGGGTGAAGCTGGGGTGAGGGAAGATTTGGGGTTACATTTGGCTGCTTACGAAGAACCACAACATCATGTGCATGAGAGAGTCGGGTATCAATTTTATCGTGATATTGGAGAAGGATCAGAGATATATGATGATAACCAATATAACTTTGCTGAATGGAATGTAGAACATGATGAAATTGCCAAAGGTATTCGCTTTTCAAAGAAGACAGAGGTGCAGTATAAAATGAAGTTGTTTCATATTAAGAAAAATCTGCGCTTCAAGGTAAAACGAAGCACAATCCGAAATCCGAAAGTGGACTATTGACTGTTTGGCAAAAAATTTTCCGTGCAATTTTTATGTGAATGTGAGTTTGAAGAATGTCGGGTATTGAGAAGTTACCAAATGCAAGGGTCCTCATTCTTGCTTGGGAACACAAATTAGCCAAGATCATCAAAACCTAGATGCTAAGTTCATAGGGCAAGAAGTTTTGGAACTGGTTAAGGCTGATCCCGAGTTGAAGATTGCACTAGTGAAGGCGGAGATAAAAAAAGCCCATGGAAAGGAAGTTTCATATAAAAAGACATGGTGTGGCAAACAAAAAGCTATTGCAGAGGCATATGGAGACTGGGAAGAGTCTTACATAAGATTGCCACATTTGTTAACAGCCATCCAAAAGTGGAACCCTGGAACCATTGTGGAGCATTTTTATCCTCCTCCTCCGGGTGCTTTAGGTATGTTTGATCGTGTGTTTTGGGCATTTGGCACTTGTGTGGAAGCATTCTCTCATTGTTGTCCTATTATTTCTGTTGATGGCACATTCCTGCATGGAAGATATAGAGGGGTTATTCTTATTGCCATGGGTGTTGACGCAAATGATAGTCTACTTCCTCTCGCATTCGCTATTGTTGAAAAAGAGGACTACCGAAACTGTTGTTGGTTTCTGCATCTTCCTTGCCAACATATTGTTAAGGGTCGTGAAGTTTGCTTGATATCTGATTGGCATAATGGCATCCTTTCCACGGTTGGAGACAATGCCAACTGGCCACGAAATGTTATCCACAGATGGTGCATGTTGCACTTGCGAGCTAATTTTCTGAAAGCTCACAAGGGCGTTGGATTGAAAGATCTTTTTTGGCGTGCTGTTAGCACCACCCAAGATAGAAAGCTTAAATGCTATCTGAGGCAAATTCATATCATCAACCCTGAGGCAACTAAATGGTTTGAGTACATGGATGCTAGAAAGTGGACAATGGCTCACGATGGTGGATATAGGTACGACATTAAGACTACTAATTTGCCTGAAGTTTTTAATGGCGTTATGAAAGGAGCCCGGGGAATGCCTATTTCAGCAGTTGTTGAGAACTCATTCATTCTATAGGTGTGTGGCATACTTTCAAGATAGACTTACTAAAGCAATTAGTGCTTTAGGGGGAGATCCTAATGGCATCCCACCACCAAATGCCACACTACAATTCAGTGAGAGAATCGATCGAAGATACCGATACAACTTGACTAAGGCTGGGTATCATCACGTCACAAGGTTTAATACTACGTTTGTGCGTGTTTATAGTGTGACGACCAGGGTACGTGGTGACAAAGGTGGACACATTCAAGTTGTGATATTGGGTGATCGAACATGCACTTGTGGCAAATGGATGCAATATCATTACCCTTGTTCGCATGTTCTTGCGTGTTTCAAAACGCAAAGTGTCGATGGTATGAGTTATATTCATCCTTTTTACAACCTTGGCTCGTACTACAAGACATGGAGTTGCTCTTTTCATCCAATCCACGACTAGACCTATTGGAATGTAGATCATATTGTCCCACGTTTTTACCCTAACCCGGACCATCGACGTGACCAGAAGCAAGGGAGACCCAAGTCAAGGCGACTTAGAAACTCTATGGATTGGCAAGTTGCAAAAAAAAAAAAAAGAATCGTTGTGGGATATGCAAGGTAGAAGGTCACACGCGAAGGAGGTGTCCAACTCTTAGGCAGTAAGAGTTAATTGTTATTTGTATTTTTAGTTCTTAATTTAAGTACTTGAACTTTTAAGTATTATTGTTTTATTCGAACTTGTAATATATTGAACTTGTAATATATTCAACTTTTGGTGGAATATGTCATCAATATAGTTGTAGTTGTGGAACTTGAAACAATCAAATGGGCCAAAACGAGTGTTATTTTGGTATTTTAGTAGAATTAGAGGAGTTGATTTGGGCAATGTCAATGTCAGTATTTCATACAAATGGGGCGACCGCGCGGTTTCATGTGTGCGATCACGCGAAGTCACTGGAAAAAAGGGGCGACCGCGCCATAAAGAGGAGCGATCGCACCCTTAGGGCGATCGCACCTGTAAGAGGGGCGACCGCACCCCATAGAAAAAGAAGGCGTACGTTTTTTTGACTATACGCTGTTGACTAAGTTGAAGTTTGGATGAGATTAATTGTTTTGGGTTAAAGTATTGTTCCTTTGTCTCGCATTATAAATGTATCATATTGTAGCAAATAATCTATAAAAAACTGAAATAACTTTAAAACAAATAGTTCAAATTAGTGATCACATCCCGATCACATAGGATAGAAAATACAAGTTCAACAACTATTACATTAATCAAACAAAATATTTAGTAACCACTTCCAGGTGACATGAAAAACCCCTTCATGAAAAATCAGATGGGATGAAATCCTTATGGAATACCTGCAACACAAATAAACTAATGTCATTTGTTGAACAATCACTCACTCATAGTAGGATCCTAACAATTTTACCTTGCATACATTGGGGAGTGTGATGTTGAGATAATATGCTTTACGTGAGGGGGAGAAAACAACAACCTAAAAATTACAAAACAACATGATTAGATGGCAATATTAATACTAGGTTCCAGCTGTTGCATTTTTAATACATCATACCTGATGAAGTATCATAACAGAACCAACAGATATGTCATTTGCGAACTCACTCTCAGTAAGCACCTTACGATGAATTGAAGCACCTATTGTTCCCGTAGGATTCTATCAATTTTACCTTAATTAGTAAGATAAGACACATACTAATCATGCTAGAAAACATACAAAACTCATATGCTAACCTTCAAAGTCACCATAGCGTCACCAAATTCATTTCGTGTGATGGTCTTGACAACAGGAACAACAACATTAATCCTATCAAAATTGATACATCCACCCTTGATAGTATTCAAAGGGGTAGCAGGAATCATACCATCGCCATTGAGCAGTTCAAGTGCGGAGAGCCAAGGACTGCGTTGGAAATCTTTATCCTCCATGGGATCTTCAATTGCTCTCCGAACATACTCTTGGGTTGAAATCAGAGGTTCCTGAGAGGAAACGCTCTGACGATCGAGGTTTTTCTTGCGCATCGCGGCCTGCACTAGACCAGCGGGACCAGGAATCAAACGCTCTGAAGAGAGTTGAGAGAGATTTATTTAAGAGAGGTGAGAGGGTTGAGGGCCAGATGTTTGGCCGGAGAAATGAGGACGTCGATTGGAATGGCGGGGGAGACTAGGATCCATTTTTGGGTTTTGTATGAAGCATGTTATAATGAAACTGATCCTTTCTTTTAAAGGGGAAATTCAGATTTGATAAATCCGGCATCGGGCAAAGGCCGATTTGTAAGTTAAGATAAATCCCGCATTGGCGTGCATTTGTCGATAAGATAAGATAAGATCGGGCAAAGGCCGAATTTGAACGTATATTTACTATTATATCGTTTTTTTCTAAATAAATATTTAATTTTGTTTATGAAATATTTGCTTCTATATAATTTATTAGCACAAATGCATAAGTATTTTCTCCAATCCAAAATAGGACCATTTTGAACTTTCTTTTGGCTAATAAATAAAAAAGTATAATCAAACAATAATAAATGTTTAGAACTCTCAGAAATCATAGCATAAGTATAATTACATCAAGATTCGGATAATTAAAGAAGTAATTAACCACTAACAAAGAAATTAACAACGAGTTTAAAAATTTAACAAACAGATTCACTAAATTGAAATTGTAAAGAAATTTAAAACTTGAAAACAAACTATGAAACTATTCAATACGGGCCACCATGGCTCGAGCCACTTCCCGGTGCTGGTGGCATCCGTTCGAGCAGAGTCTGGAGCAACCGAGTCTGCTCCTCTGAATGAAAAGTTTGTTGTGCCCTCCAAGCCTGGGCCGCCTCAATCTCCGCATCCACGCGGGTGGATAGATGTCCAAAATCTCCCCTCAGATCTCTAATTTGACTCTCCAGGGAGCCAACCTGCTGTGACAGAAAATAAGCACCCTCGGCCGAGTCTGCTCGCCATTCCTCAGCCTCATCCTCCTCATCATCATCATCATCTTCAACCTGACGTCCCCTAGATGACCCCGCACCTCTCGCACCTCTCTTTTCATTCTGACATTTGGTGATGAGGGTGAACTTGTTGATCTTAGGACCTGTTTTAATGTCCTTGTTCACTTTCGTCACGTTCAATCCCGCTCTCGCTATCAGGGATGTGATCAACAACGGGAAATTGTAGTTGGTATTGGCCATACCCTTAGTTGTGTGCCATATCTCATTACAGATTATTTTCCCGAAGTCAATTTTTTTTCCTTGAATAATCATGTGCATAAAAAATGCACGCCTCCAATTCACCTCATTAAAATGCGAGGAGGGGAGGATTCTCTCACAAATAAATCTATGAATCACCTTCATCCAATCGTCCATGTCCCGGGCCTTCATAATTACGCCCTTCTTCACAGAGTTCTGGTCAATTTCCCCGAAAGTCAGAGCTAGCACATGCAGATTCTCCTTATAATTCTTCTCAATCCTCTCAATCTCTTTCGTATATTCACACCCATCCTCCTATATGTCAGAGTCAAACCCGTAATATTGATTAATCACCTCCCTGGAGTAGTTTACTTGCACTCCCCGCACAGACGACACCCCCGTGTTCCCCATTTCAAAAACATTGGCATAAAATTCTTTTACTAAAAGCCCGCATCCAAAGTTTGTGGGCTTACTCCCCAACTGTACCCATTTGTATTGGTTAACATAGTTGTCGACATACAAGCCTTCAAAATCAAATTCCCTCTCCGGGTTGAAGGACTTGGATTCGTATAGCTCAAAGAATTGTTGAGGTTTATACCCAACAAATTTGGTTCTATCAAACGGGGGACCGACGGGAGGGGTGGTAGTGTTTCATGCTCTTTTCGGCATTATAATAGTAAATCAAAACTCAAAAATACAGATTTGAAGCTTACTTGGGAGTGACCGGAATTTGGCCGGAATTTGACCGGAATTTTTGCCTTCAAAATCAAATGCTCACCCTTTGCCTCTTCCAAACACACCTCTTAGCCTTGAATGAAGTTTTGAAACTGGTTGGTTGGTTGATTTTGTGGTTGATAGTGATTGATTTTGAGATTTGAGGGATGAAATTTTAGAGAGAGAGAGAGAGAGAAGTGGGCGGCTGGGTGAGAGGATAGAGAAGGGTTTTTTGTTTGAGAGAGGGAAGGATTTTTTGATAAAATTGCGTTCTTGAGAAATCTGCATAGGGGGTGATCGCCCGGTATTTAGGGAGCGATCGCGCCTTTTCTCTGTAAAAAGAGGGCGATCACTCGTATTATTGGGGTGATCGCTTGATCCCTGCATTATTGTTTTTCCAATTTTTTAAAAAAATAATAAAATCCAGAATTATTAATATCGGATTACAAAAGGCGCGATCGCCTGATATTTATGGAGTGATCGCTCTCTTGTCCGTTCCACTTTTTTGAAATTCCAACCAGTTTTTTTAAAATTCCAATCAATTAGTTTTTTAGAATTTTCATCAATTTTTTAACGTTTTCAGTTAGTTTTTCAGAATTCCAGTTAGTCTTTTAGAATTTCCAGTCAATTTTTTAACGTTTTCCAGTTAGTTTTTCAGAATTTCCAGTTAGTTTTCAAATAGTAATCTTTATTAAAAAAAAGACATATAGAGTACAAAATTTAACAGAAACTGTTAACCGGCGGTTATAATCGATTGGACACGTCTATATATATATCAGTCCATGGCAAGCTTTCATGGAATAAAATTAACAATAATAAAAGAATAAGTATGAGGAAAAATTGACCACATCCCTGTCACGTAGGATACCCGTCAAGGATAATCAGACGGGGTAAATTCAAGAGGAGGATTGCGATCCTACTCCCTCTCCTCGGTACATGACGACCACCTGATCTAGATTGTTGAGATGAGGATGAGGGTGATCCAGATGAATTTTCTGAAAACTGCACACGAGGCAAATGAAAACTAGGCCTAAATCCCGGAATCCCGAATGCCTGCTCAGGAGTCTGAGTATAATTGCTAGAAGAAGGGATCTTAGGCGGTTACGTGAAACCAAACTGATTCATCAATTCTGTAAAAGAATTATCCTGTCCTGTCGGAGTGAAGCCAAACTGATGCATCTCATCGTATTGATCCTCCATCTCTGGCTCATCCTCCAGCTGGTATCGGCCACGTCTACGAACCCGATTTTGCCTCTGTGGCTCCTCTTCAGCAGTATGATCAACCGTTGGAGGGGGAGCTTGGGCTTCCAGTCGTTCCTGCTCCCTAATAGCTGTCAATGTGTTTCTGATACATTGACAGTTGTAATTGCGCAGTTCTTCCAAGGATGTGGCATTCTCGTTGTATATGTGCATCCCTTGAAGACTTTGAATCTGTTCAAAACAATTAACTAAATTAATTAATACGGAAAAAAATGGTAATTTTTTTTTTTGTAAAAGCATTGTATGTAATATATAACTTACCACACCCTCAAAACTAGTTGCACGTGGCCTGAACCCTAGTCCCTCCACATGAGATGAATTCTAGATGAACAATCGAGTAATACTTCTATACCATATCATATAGGGATGACGGTAACTCATATCCACTTCACCATACTCTCCATCAACGACATTAATCGCTCGTTCATTCCACGTTTCTATGTGTGAACCATGTTCTTGCATCCAGTTAACGGCTGACCGACCTCGCCGACTAATCCGATGCAGGTCCAAACCAGTGTCGCAGTCATAAGGCACACCTTGAACCATCCCAAACTGTCGCATTACGCGATCTGGAAAGTGCCATTCAACCCTCTCAAAGCAGATGAGGGGCACCTTCGCCCTCCATATAGCTTGCCCCTGAAGACAGTAATTCGGAGCTATCACACCGTTGTATGCCTGCCACACAACCTGATCTTCGTTCATATATGACAATTGGTCTCGGTAGCCTTGCAGGTTATGGGCAGTCACAGATTTATACGACAATGGACCCTTCCACCTACATATGAAACAATTGACATAAAAAATAATGAGTAAAAAAGTGATAAAATACAAAACAGATCATTTACAAAATGAAGTAATTGAAATATACCTGCAACCCACTAATAATGTCCCATTAGTGTTATTTCTGTATGTCTCCTAGGTTGTGTACACAACAACCTCTCCCATGCCCAAAGCTATAAAAAAATTGTCATTACGTACAAAACAGATTAAGTCCACTAGCATAATGTAATCAAATATAATTGACATACATGTACAATGGTCAAGAAGCCACCACACCCTTTCGAATCGTGCTGAGATGCTACACACATCTAGACGTGGCCGGTTTATGAAACCGTCGGTTAGCCGGTTAAAAACCGACGGTTGGAAATCACAAAAACCTCAACCGGAACCGAACTGCCTAACCGGATAAACCGGTTACGGTTTTGACAGTTAACAGTTTTAACAATTTTCCGGTTAACCTCCGATTTGACGGTTTGGATCTGCTCGGCCGAGTCTTTGGTGTTGCTCGGTCGAGCATACCCTTTTAGGGTTTAAGGGTTGCTCAGCCGAGTCTTTGGTGTTGCTCGGTCGAACAATCCTTTTAGGGTTTAGGGGTTGAGGGTTGCTCGGCCGAGTCATATAGTAGTGCTCGGTCGAGCATATCATTTTTCTGTTAATTTTTTAACAGTTTTCATTAACTTTGTATGTAGTATATTAATTTTATTTTTTTTCAATTTTTTTTGGATAAATAAGACTATTTTAGACTTAAGTTTACTATATACATTTTTTGCAAAAAGGTTTATAAAAAAAGTTATGAATTTTTTAAGAAATAAAACTTAACGGTTTTTTGAAAAAAGTTAACTTTTAATTTTTTTCAATTTTTTTTTTTGGATAAATAAGACTATTTTAGACTTAAGTTTACTACATACATTTTTTGAAAAAAGGTTTACAAAAAAAGTTATGAATTTTGAAAGAAATAAAACTTAAATTTTTTTAAAAAAACGAAAGTATATAAAAGAAAAAAGGGACGGTACCCTTAAATTTTATTAATTAAAATAAAATTACAAAGAGGGGGACAACCAACCTTACCCTTTTATAAATAAGGGGGGACATTTAGGAGCCTTTACCTCAACCTAACTA
Source organism: Adenophora triphylla var. japonica (assembly GCA_022495995.1). NCBI lineage: Eukaryota > Viridiplantae > Streptophyta > Magnoliopsida > Asterales > Campanulaceae > Adenophora > Adenophora triphylla. Next base: position 227,146 of record JAFEMH010001578.1, on the reverse strand, counting down.
TTACAATTAAATAAAAATAAACCTAATCTAAAGTCTAAACTAATCTAATTAAAATAAAAATTAATCTAAAACATCATTCATTCATCACTACTTTCCGTGGAGTCCTCGACATCGTATTGATATCTTGGATTCAATAGATCCTCATCATAAGGCAAGTCTTGTTGCCTTTTTTCCGCTCTAACCCAATCGCCAAGTAAAAGTTGATGTTCCAAGTTTTCACTTGTTAGTTGAGAACGTCTTTCATCCAAAACATTTCCACCAACGCTAAATGCTGATTCAACCGCCACCGTTGAAGCGGGAGAGGCTAATACTTCTTTAGCAACTATGGAAAGTATATGATAAATGTCTTTTCTTCTTGACCACCATTATAAAACATCAAATTCATTTGAATTTGGATCTTGATTTAATTCAAAGTTTGTAGTGAAATAAGTTTCTAACTCCACGGAAATGTTTGATGATGATGAAGATGAACCTCGAGAAGGATTATATTTTTTACTATACAAATTTGCAAAAAAACTATATAGATCCCCACTAGTTTCTGAACTAGTCACATCCAATCCGTCTACAGGAAGACCACACAACATACCAATATCCTCTAAGGTGATGGTCATCTCCCCTACAGGTAGGTCTCTGGACGCCATCTCTCAATCAAAGCCTCAATCAAGTGTCAATCATATTGTAAATGACCTAATAAATACACTCCATAAAATCCAGCATTTATAAGCTTATTTTCTATCCTCCAATCAACTCTAGCTGGAAGCTCTGTGCCACGCCTAGGTCTTAAATTGGTTAAATGTTGTCCATCTCAAATATAGTTTCAGATGAATAAACATGAACAACAACCATTTATTGTTCCTGGGCCAATCGATCCACATGTATTGCAACAAGTTTGCCAAACTAATTTTAACAAGCACTTGATTTTAAACCTAACTTAAAAAAATTCTAACTAGGCTAAAATTGAATTACAATTGTTTAATTCATTGACGATTACAATTAGGTACATAAATCATAATAGTTTTAACAACAAATTATATAAAAATGCACAAATAAACTCTTAGGAAAATTTATATGGCTAAAATTAAGAACTCAAAACAAATAAAAAGAAGAAATAAAACTAACCTTTCAAACTCTTTCTCTCAAAAACTTTCCTCTTCTTCTTCAACAAATTTCCCCTTCAAACTCTTTCTCTTTCTCTTTCTCCTTCTCCTTCTCCTTCTCCGAACTCCTTCTCCTTCTCCTTCTTTCTTTCTCTTTCTTTCTTTCTTTCTTTTTTTCTTTCTTTCAGGCACTCAAACTCTCTTCCTCTCCTTGAATCTGAAAAAAAGGAACAACCTTTTCTCTCTCTTCAATATTTGAATCCGAAAATGGTAATACCAGATTTCAATTTAAATAAATTCGAAATTTGCTTCTCCGGATTTGAAATACGATTTTGGGCGCGATCGCCCCACTTATGGTGCGATCGCTCTCTATTTTTTTTCAGAAAATATTAATTTGCTATAATCAGTTTTGTAAAAAAAATAAGGAAATCCGGAATTGGTAACGCCAGATTACATTAGGCGAGATCGCTCCCTACTATAGGCGCGATCGCTCTTTATTTACAGAAATATTATTTTGTTAAATTCAGTTTTGAAAAAAAAAAAAGCAATTCCGGAATCGGTAGTCAAAATGCTATTTTGGTACTTAAGTTTTTTACAATGTTATTTTGGTAAATAAATATTTAAAAAGCAATATTTTGAAAAAAAATCGATGGTGGTGGGTGGGTAGATGGTTATATTTGTGGAAGTAGGTCTGTAATGGAGAGAGGGGAGGGATGAAGCACGACCTTAGAGCATCCACAGTGGTGAACGAAAAATTCGTTCACCACGTGAACGAAACTGGCATGTGAACAAAATTTCGCTGACGAAATTTCGCTCACGCCAGCTTACATTCTGTAGTGGTGAATGAATTTTTAATTCACAGAAATATTTTTTAATATAAATTTGATATTATAAAATTAATAATATACATTAATAAATATTATTTTTAATTAACATCATTAACAATAAATATAATTAATTTTTTTATTATTTTACTTAATTGCACAATTTTATAAAATTAAACACTCATAAATAAACGTTAAATTACGATAATTTAAAACATTACATTCCAGAATTATGAGAACTATTCCCGTAATTACTCATAATAAAAAAATAAGAAAATCTTGATTTTTTTTAATTATAGAGAAAGGAAGTATGCAAGAAGATGTACATAATCTAGGAATCTTGAGCTCTATTTATAGGGGAAAAAATGAACGTTTTTGAAATTTTGACCTAAACGACGTCGTTTGACGCAAGAGAAAATTTAAATATATAAAAAATTATAATTTTATCAAATATATACAATAATAAAATATTAGAATCATTTTTTAATATTAAAATATATAAATTATGTCAACTATTATAAAATTAGACTCTATTTATAGAGAAAAAGAAATTATAAACAATTTTAATATTTTTATTTCAATAATATAATTTCAAAAATGTCAAAATTACAAAATACAAATATAGCTCGAATAAATTTTCGTTCACGAATTCGTTCATGAAATGAACAAAAATTTTTGTTCATGGCTATGAACGATTATTTAGCCACCACTAATTGACATGAACCAAAATTGGTTCATCAAATTACAAAGGATGAACCAATTTTAGTTCACCATTAATCATGGTCTTAAGGAGGTTGAGAGGGGAAATTTTGCATTTTAGTCCCCGCAATTCTTAATGTTATTAGTAAATCCCTTTAAGCTTAAGTTTTACTTTGCCTTCTACTTTACTATTTTACATATAGAATCTTTAGTGATTGTATTATCATACTTTTTGATTTTTCTATTTTATCATTAAAAATAGGTCACATGTACGTCATATCATATGCATATTTAACTGTAAAAAATGGATATCGTTAGCATTAGATAACTTGATGCAACAAAAAATTAATTGAGGTGTATTTATGCAACAAAAATGAGTTTAGGTATTCACGCAGTCTAAATAGTTGGGGTACTTTTGATGCAATTTTTCCTATAAAAATTTTATTTTATTTTGGCTATCATATAAAAGAAAATTACCCAAAATAGACAATAAGACACATTTGTCATACTTATAACAAAAAACTCCCTACCCAACTTTCTCTCTTCTACTTTACATTTCATATTTACAATACTTATTTTTTCCTTAATTCCTGCACATTCACATTTTTTTCTCTTTTATATTAAAATAGAGGGAGTATATGGTTATATACTATCTCCGTCTTAGTTCAGTATATGCTCTTTGGACTTTGGAGGGTATTATTAATAAGTTTCACTTGCAAAAAATAAAACCTTTTATTATCACTTTAATTTTATTTTATTTATCATATGCATACATTTAAAGTGTACAATTTATTATAAATATATTGTATGATATTCATAACATTTTTCTCATTTAAAATATTTTTTAATAATATTCACTTCTTAATTTCAATGCCATTTGTATTAAGAGGATCGGAGATTGTAGAAAATAGAAGTGTATTTTTCCACATAAAAACAACCATTAATTAATAAGGTGTTATTCACTCGTAAATTACAAACTTCGAAACAAACAACACGATGTCCGATGAGCGGTTCTGATCCATTACCAGGGTTAAAATCACCTGCAGCGACATCACACATCACTTTATGGACCCGCAACAAGATGAGCTGTGTGGTCCAAACGCACATACGGATACAGCTAAGCCAAGAAAGAATCCCTTCTCCCACAAGCCTAAAAAAAGGTTAATAATAAAGTTACTTACGAAATTTGATTTAATGTGTCGAGATTTTGTTGATGTATTTAATTATAGTGTAACGAGTTAATACAATATAAAATATTATTATTTCATTTTGTATTCATCATTTTGTAAATTTTTTTTGTTTCCTCAACATTGCTTCTAAAAAAAGACCCCCCCCCTTCACCTAAGTGGCTTTGGCCAGTGGTATCTTGGTGGCTTCCCGTAGGGGAGGTCACCGGTTCGATTTCCCCCAAAGGAAATCTTTGTGGTTTAATTCCTACCTTGGAATAAGGGTTAGGAGTCAAGACAGTGCGGTTAAGGAAGAAAGATCACTGGACTCAGCAACCTCGGTGTGGGAGTTCAAATCTTGGCGGAGCTGACCCATTTGATGTTGTAAAAGTGATGTAATTGCCTTGGCGAGCAGTTTGGAGCAATTTGGTGTTGTAAGAGTGTAAATGCCTTGTAGGAGGGCTTCCAGGGGCCAGGGAGTATAAGAGTCTTCTGCCACCCTGGCCGCATAGGCACATCCCGTGATTTACCTCCGCCAAAGATACCGAGGGGCTCTGCACAGTAGTCCAGGGATTGATCCGTGCGAAGGCCCGGGGAGCACAGGTAATCAAAAAAAAAAAAAAAAAAAAGACCCCCCCTCCCTCCTTAATCTCTGACTTTTAGGGCTATTTTAGTCATTTCGTTCACCAAATTACTTTACAAAATAATAATACGGAACCCTAGATAATAAATATTCCCCACTGTCCACACTTAAATATTTTTTTATTATCATTAAAACCCTGCTGCATTTATTTTGGTTTTCTAGATAACATAAACTATTTTTATGTTTGAAAATTAAATTCATAGTATTTTTATAATTAATATTCCGTTCGTCACACATCAAATCGAAATTAATGGAAAGTGAGGTAAAAGAGAGATGTTGTGAGTAAAAAATTAAAGTAAGAAAGAAAATTAGTAAAAAAAATAGTAAGTTGATTAGTGTTTTGAATATAAAATTAAAGTAAAATAGAGAATGAGGGGGAATTTAATGAATTATTTTTTCTATTATGAATAGTTTGATTTGAGGTGAGATAAAATAAAAGAGAAATAAGTCTAATTTGAGATGAGATAAAGGGAGTATTAAATTGCTTATTGGAAAAATAATAGTGCAATTTTACCTTCCATTTTTGAAATATAATCTTATTTGAATTTATTAGTCAATTAAATTAAATTGTAGTAAAATGAAATGATCTTAAGATATTATTTTTGATGGTGTATTTATAATCATTTTTACCATTTTAGCTAAGTAATTATATTTTCAATAACATATACTTCATCTGTCCAGTAATAAATTTGTTTTTTTAATTAATCTTAAAATAAATATCACATTAAAAAATAATAATTTTATTACATTTAAAGTATCTTAAAATATTGACAAAATAAATATAATAGTATATATTTGAAATAGAGTAAGTAGTTAAATTTTATAAACGATTATTGATTTTATTCTTAATACAAAACATTACTGCTCCCTCCATAAAAACTTCATACCAGATTAAGAGTCCTACTTTTTCTTTTGATCCGTCCCAGGTCAAGAGTTTCATTCCATAAATAGAAATATGTGAACAGTATTTCAGACATTTATACCCTCATAATGTTTACTCCCTCCGTCCCATAGCAATGGATACAAAAAAAGGGCACACATATTAAGAAAAGGTAAGAGAGAGAAAAAGTGGAGAGAGAATGTTGTGAGTGTAAAAATAAAATAGGAGAGAAAATGAGTGGGAGGAATAGTTAGGAGAGAGAATGTTGTGAGTGAAAAAGTAAAATAGGAGAGAGAATGAGTGGGGTAAATAGTGAAGATTCATTTCCATTTTGGGTAAGTATCAATTGGTGTGGGACGGACCAAAAAGGAAATAAGTATCAATTGCTATGGGACAGAGGGAGTATATATTTACAAAAAAACCATTAATTATATCCTTATAATTTTAACATATTTACAAAAAAACCAATCATTAACTTATTATTCATCCCACTCATTCTTTCCTACAAAAAAACCATTCATTAACTTACTAGTTCTCCCACTCATTCTCTCCTTTTAAATATTTTTAACTTTTACATTCTCTCTTCTCTAATTTTTTACTCACTTTCAATTTCTTATTCATTTTTTTTAAATTTTCTTAAAAATCATGAAATACTCTTCTAGAACCCTTGGTCTAGGACGAAGGGAGTAAAATTTAAAAAATGAAAATAAATTTTAATCTAGCTCACAAATTGTACATGGCGCTTTAGTTTTTTGATAGGAAAGAATAAAATAAGACATCTAAGTAAGGTCTCCTGATCTTGTGGTGTGTTAATCAGCCTTTCTATCAGGAGGTCATGGATTCGATCCCTTGGGGATTTTTGTATAAATATTTATACCATGAGTTTCAAGAGCCTTTGGAGTCTCCCGAGACACATCTGAACAGTAATTAATCGGTGATGTAATAAAAAAAATAAATAAGATAAATATAAAAATGATGATTATATAAAAGGAAAGGGGTACATGCTTTGGAGCTTCCCAACGTCTTCTATTTTAACTTCGACACCTAACGCCCCCAAATTTTTCACCACCCAACTCCTCTCCTCTTCCACCACCGCTTCCACAACCATCTCCACCACCGCATTTTCTCTCTCTACTCTCTGTAAATTACACGCAAATGCGATTGGTTTTCTCTCTCTAGATCTCTCCTCAATACTGAGAAACAGGCTTTTGTAATTACCTGAACTCGGATAGTTTTCTCTCTCCTTGCCGCCTCTCTCGAACCTGCATTGCTGCCGGTGAGTAGATTCTGTAACATTTCATGATGTTTACTCGTCTCTCTCTCTCATCTCCGTTGTCTACTCAATCGCCGACTCACTGACAGACACTGTTTCTAGTTTTCACTTTACTTTTTTCATATCTTCATTTAAAAAAAAATTAATCTCGTTTTTGCATTCACACTTGATCTAATCTAGTTCTGGATTCATTACATTTCCGATTTTTGCTAATTTTTCGATTATTAAGTAATATTAACTTTTTTTTAGCTCGGAAGAAGCAGTGTATAGCTTGTCGGCGATTCAGTTGGTGAAATTTTCATTTCATATGAATTTGGAATAAATTTGTTGTTTAGAGTGGAGTGGTTAGTGAGATTAATTTGCTTTGGGTTAGGGATGGCTTTTAGATTGGCTGTAGTCTGTCCTTTAATCTTCTTACCACCTAATTACGCAACGGCGGCGTTTAATGTTTTCAATGATCATAGATAAAAAATAAAAATCCTCTGAATTGTGCCTTATTTGCCCAATGCATGCTATTTGATTTGTTATTTTTCTATTTTTTTCATGTAGATTTTCTTAAAGCTTTCAAATATGTTAATTAATGGCATATTTATTCAATGTTGCTGTTGCTCAGTCGTATTCTATAGGTCCCTCATAATCATAGCTGGCTAGGCTTTATAGCATTATGTACATAAGTTCCTTTATTTTGGGGGAATAGGTCAATTTCTTCAATTGAAGTCTTGATTCATAATTTGGTAAGTTTGAGATAACATTTTTTTTTTTTTTTGTAAACTACTGTCAGAAGAGTATTTATTTTGCCTTTTCAATAAATTAATCTCTTTTACTGCGGTATTATTGTAAATCGGGGTGCTATTTGAGTTCTCTAACCTGAGAATATGGATGTTTTGTCACAATTGTTTCTGAGAAATTCAATTTTGAAGTAATCTTAACATTTTTAATTTTTAAATCTAATCATTAATACGTGAGCGATTTTAACTGTAATGTGCAACAGTTTATGTTCAAAGATGATCATTTCAGTATTGCTGACCCAAAAGTAATGGGGTATGTTATGCGGAGTACTTGTTACTATTAGCCAATGGGAATAACTAAATTTTACATCTTTAGAAATCTTACATAGAGCATGTTGAAGGGTCTCATTTTGTCTAATGTATTTGCTGCAATTGATGATTCATGTGATGACTACATCTACATGTGCCATTTTCCTCCCTTTTCATTTTTCTTTTGTCATTCATGGACATAGTGCACTTGTACCATTAAATTCTGCCATTTGTCTTTTATGTATGTTCAGCTTATGGTTATTCTGACAGTTTTATATGACATATATGCACGATTGAACACCATTTGGAACATAGAGATGTAATCATGTAAATAATACATGTGCTTTGTGGTATGATTTTGGCGAATGCAAGTGTTAGTTTTTTTTGTTTGCTTGTTTGGTAACATTGGTGACCTCAAGGGCTTGTGGTCTGATTTATTGGCTCTGGCAAAACTGACAGTAAAATACCAGGTGCAGAATTTTGCATAGTTAAATGATACATCAGAGTGCAAATTACAGATTTATCCGTAATTACCAATAGTTGCCGACATTTAAACTTTTTTTTAGTTTACTTTACTGGAAATACCCGTCAATGTAGGACTATTGAGATGTTCGTGGATGTGCGTGTATGCATTGTGTTTCAAAGGAGTTAGTGCTGGTTTTAATGCGCTGAGTGCTGATCAGAAAGGAGTCTGTTCGAGTAACTGGCTTTCTCTCTGTATATGTGCACAGGTTGTGATGGACCGTCGGAGCTGGCCCTGGAAGAAAAAATCATCTGATAAGGCAAATAATGAGAAAACACTTGTTGCGTCAGACTCAACTGCTGAACCTTTAGCTTCAGATGGATCTCAGAAAGACAAGGTATGCCGATCGATCCCCTCTCCCCCCCCCACTCCGGAAACAAAAATAAATTAAATTTAAATAGTAATTCTGATGACATACATTGCATTACATTTTCTGGATTTAAACCATTATGTTGCTCAGTCTACATAAATATCTGGTTATGTTTTACGTTAAGCCTTTTTTTAGACTAGCTGAAGCCTTGTAGTGGCCACTTCTGAAGAATAATTTGTTCAAGGGGTTGTTTTGCAATTACAGCTACCAGAAGTTGTAGGCCTTCATTGGTTCTGCCTGCATCACTTTTCTCTCTCTCCCTCCACCAGCCTTCGAACCCGGAACCATAGGCTAGGAAGAAACATTTTCTTCACCAATAGGCCAAGGTTCTGCCTGCATCACTGTTGATATGCTTTCGGGAAAACAAAATGTGTCATCATCATGAAATAATATTTTTTGCCTTTCTGTAATAACATTACATCAGAAGAATCACACAAAGATATGTACTAGGAAGTAGTTGTACATTAACTTAGGTGCTTTTTTCTTCAATTTTTTCTTTCTTCATGTTACATGGTTTCTCTCTTTTCTCCAGGTTAACAAGGATAGTTACAAGAAGCCAAAATATGTTCAAATCTCGGTGGAAACATATTCCCATTTAACAGGATTGGAGGATCAGGTGAAGTCATATGAGGATCAAGTACAGTCATATGAAGACCAAGTGAGCACGTACGAGGAACAAATTGAAACATACGAGGGTCAAGTTCACAGTTTAGAAGATGAAGTTAAAGACCTGAATGAAAAGCTGTCCGAAGCCCAGTCAGAAATGACAACAAAGGAGAACATGGTGAAGCAGCATGCTAAAGTTGCTGAAGAAGCTGTCTCAGGTGAGATACTAACATTCTCTAGAATATAAGCAAAAAGCTAGATGTTCATTCATTTTTCTTCCTCTGAAGAAGTATGAATAATTGTAAAAGATAAAAATTGAGTTACGGACGATCCTTTGTTAATAGTTCTTGGAAACTATAAATGGTAGCTACAATTTATGGCGAGATTTGGTTTCCATGACTCCTAGCGAAGAAATGTTGCTTGTACACCACTGTTTGAGCTTGGTTGATTAAGTTGGATGCTATTTTTTTTTATCTAAATCTTGTTGTGTCTTCTTCATAGGTTGGGAAAAGGCTGAGGCTGAAGCTGCAGCGCTGAAAGTTCACCTAGAGACTGTCACACTGTCAAAGCTTACTGCTGAAGATCGAGCCTCGCATTTGGATGGTGCTCTTAAGGAATGCATGCGTCAAATTAGAAATTTGAAGGAAGAACATGAACAACATATTCATGATGTCATGTTTACAAAATCGAAGCAGTTGGAAAAATTAAAGCTCGAGTTTGAATCGAAGATAGCCAACTTAGACCAAGAACTTCTCAGATCTGCTAGTGACAATGCAGCACTATCAAGGGCTTTGCAAGAACGTTCTAACATGCTGATAAAAATGACTGAAGAAAAATCACAAGCTGAGGCAGAGATTGAAATTTTAAGGAACAATGTGGATTCATGTGAAAGGGAAATAAATTCGCTGAAATATGAACTGCATTTAGTTGCAAAAGAATTAGAAATTCGCAACGAGGAAAAGAACATGAGCTTGCGGTCTGCTGAAGTTGCAAACAAACAACATCTGGAAGGTGTAAAGAAAATTGCTAAGCTTGAAGCAGAGTGTCAAAGATTGCGTGGTCTTGTCCGGAAGAAGTTGCCTGGCCCAGCAGCACTGGCTCAAATGAAACTAGAAGTTGAGAGCTTGGGCCGGGATTATGGAGAAACTCGAGTAATGAGGTCTCCAGTAAAAGCTCCACCATCTCCACACACTCATTTGCCCGACTTTTCACTTGACAATTTACAGATGTTCCGCAAAGAGAATGAACTGCTCACGGAACGTCTATTGGTGATGGAAGAAGAAACAAAGATGTTAAAGGAAGCCTTGGCCAAGCGTAATAGTGAACTGCAAACTTCCAGGAATGTTTGTGCCAAGACTGTTAGCAAGCTTCAGAGTTTGGAAGCACAACTTCAAGCTAATACTCAACTTAAAGGTACCACACGATCTGGAACTCCATTGGCAATTGAAGGTTCCTTGTGTCAAAATGCTAGCCATCCTCCAAGCTTGACCTCTATGTCCGAAGACGGAAATGATGATGCAGTAAGTTGTGCCGGCTCTTGGGCTACAAATTTGATGTCTGAGCTCTCTCATACTAAGAAGGAAAAAAGCACTGAGACTACCAAAAAATCTGAAAATGAGAATCACCTTGAGCTCATGGATGACTTTCTTGAGATGGAGAAGTTGGCATATTCGTCCAACAATTCACCTGGAGCTGTTTCCAGCTCAGATTCTCTGCCTAAAGACAAACCCAGTTCGGATGCTTCAGCAAAGCAGAAAATGAAAGAATCATCAGTTCTGAATCCAGAGTCTGATGGAGATTTACTTCCCATCATGAAGCTCCAATCAAAAATCACTGTTCTGCTCGAGTCATTGCCAAAGGGTGCTGACGTAGAAAAAGTCTTTGAAGAAATCAGCAGGGTTGTGCAGGATATGTGCACTATTTCCCATCAAGATGCTACTTGTGATCACGAGGCTAGTTTCGAAGATCGGGAGGTAATTGCAGAGAAGGAAATTGCTTTTTCAGGAGATAACCGAGATGTGGCAAATACTTTTCCTCTTTTGGATAAAGAGTTGGAAGCTTCTATTTCTCGGATTCATGATTTTGTATTGCTTCTCGGCAAAGAAAGTAAACCTGTCCAGGTCTTATCTACTGAAGGGGATTCGTTGCGCGAGAAGCTTGAGGAGTTCTCGGCTGCAGTTACTGAGGTGTTAGACAGAAAAATTAGTTTGATTGATTTTGTTCTTTGCCTTTCTCATGTACTAAGCAAGGCCAACGAAATCCGCTTCAATGTTCTGGGATATGAGAATAATGAAATAGAAACCAGCAGCACTGATTGCATAGACAAAGTTGCTTTACCTGAAAATAAGGTGGCTCAGGAACCATCTGAAGAGATATATGCAAACGGCTGTGCTCACTTTTCCGATTCCACTTCTGATCCTGACATACCTCGCGATGGAAGTTTTGTCCCAACGTCTGATTCAAAAGTTTCATCATTGAAAGGCTCAGTGGAGGAGTTTGAACAACTGAAATTTGAAAAAGAGAACATGGTATTGGATCTGGAAAGCACCAAGTCCCGTTTAAAGGAAACTGAACAGGCCCTTGCAGAAGTTAAATCACAATTGACATCTGCTCAAAAGTTGAATGGCTTGGCTGAGACACAGCTTAAATGTATGGCAGAGTCCTATAACTCACTTGAAACGCGTGCGGGGGACTTACAATCACAAGTGAATCTTTTGCGGGCAAAAGTAGAGACGCTGGATAATGAGCTTCAGGAAGAGAAATTGAGTCATCAGGACGCCGAGGCAAGGTGCCAGGATCTTTTTGAGCAATTGCAAAGGTTAGCATCAACACTTGTTTTATGCAAAGTTCCCATTCTTGTTTGATTTTTTATTTTCAGGCTTATTGTTTGGGTTTCAATATAATATGCTATCTATACTGAAAGAGAGGAGAGAGTAAGAACAGTAACCATGCTCATTTTGGAGTTTAGGATTTTTCATTTTATATTTGATTTTAACTCTGAGGATATGTATCGCACTTGTACCCTGATCTGGAGAGAAAGCCTTAGAACCAGAATAAACGATAAAAAGATAGATTTGATCATACATTCTACAATTAAGATGTATCCTGAAAATATACCATAAGATATAATAACCTATGAAGCTCGGACTCGCCAAATTAGGGCGCCGTACCCGTGTCGACACGACACGACACGGATACGGACACGGGATATGCGTCGGACGTGGCTAGGAGAAAGAGGACCCGACACTTACCTCAGAAATTGGCTCGATTGTTGAGGTCGTCGAGGTCGCAGTTGTCAATGGCGAAGGTCGCCGTCGTCAATCGGTTCGCCGTCGTCAATCGCCTTCGGAAATCGCCGTCGTGAATCGCCTTTGGTCGCCTGGGTCGCCGATCGGTGATGATCGGAAATCGCCTGCGTCTCCTCCATGGGATCGCAGAGGAGAGAGAAACGGAGACGCAGAGGAAAGAGAAACGGAGAGAGAAAACTGAAAGAGAAAATGAGGGGTAGAGAGGAGAGAGAAGAAATTAAAGGGTTTGAGTGGTTGTGATTAAAGCGGGACAATTTGGCTGTGTATAATTTTAAAAAATTGACTTTTTTTGTTATTGTATTTTAAATTGGGTATCATTTTAAATTTATTGAGAGCATTGCAATTATTTAATTACTATATTACTTTATCACCCCATAATAAATTTACAGAAATTTATATTTTAATTTTAGTAAATGGATTATCTTTTTAATATGAAATTTACTAATTTTATCTATATGTTTTTATATGCCGAGTCCATATTCATATTTTGAACCCTTCTAATCCGTGTCCCCGAGTCCGTAATATTGAGATTTGAAGTATCCGACACTCGGATCCGTACCCGTGTCGGACAGTCGTACCCGAGTCCGAGCATCTTAGATAATAACAATTTTGTGGTTGTTGTACGCTTCACAAATTGCTGTACCTTTTCCTTTGCTTGTGATGTACAAGAATCCTCTTGAAGGGGAGCCTTGGCGCGCTGTTTGAGGTGTTGTCGTGTGACCTTGAAGTCACGGGCCCAAGTACTGGAAGCAGCCTCTTGCATTCATGCATGGTAAGGTTTGCCTACATTTCATTGTTGTGGTGGGGACCCTTCCCCGGACGCTCGCTGCGCGGGGATGCCTTATGCACCGGGTGCCCTTTTTTTTGCCATTCCAGTCCAATCTAAAATAGAAAATCAGTCTTGTAGTTTCATTACTAACAAGTATGGGTAATTGTGTTGAAATACAATAGTTTTTGTAGTGTAAGGCTTACTCTTTGTATCAATAAGACACTTTCCTTTACAGTTGTGTGGAATTTATCAAGCAGTGTTTGTTTGACTCATTTGCTTCTTGCTGCTAGTCATGCTTGGTGATAAAATATCTATAAGTATTTACTTGGTGACTTTCATGAATATTGAAAAATCGAATCATGCAACCGGAAACCTTCTGTATTTCTTGAAAACTATTCAAATCCAGAAGGCTTATTCGGTATGTAACTATGTATTACAACAACAACATAACCTTATTCCCAAAATGATTCGAGGTCGACTACTTATTCAGTATGTATTACGTCTCAATTTAAACTCTGAAGGCTTATGCTGAGATACATGGCTTTCTTGAGTCTACGGGACAATTAAGGTCTCCAACAGACTTGAAGTCTTTGCATGCTTATTTTTCCATTAATTCTTGTCCAGCTGTTATTTAACACAAAATTGTGATTTATTTTTGTCAGGATTGAGAGCTCTCCAGCTGTTGATACTGATGCCAAGAGTAACCAGGTAAGGAGAAAGCAGTAGCTATGCTCATATTGCATTTCCCTATGTAGGCACCAGCCCTGCCTTTTCTTTAGCGATACTGTATGTTCTTAGAGCTGTAGTTTAGTTTCTTGCTCTCATTGATTTGGTTTTTCTTTAGATTCTAGATGGCTTTAAAGTTTATGCAATCCTCATAAAGCAAGTTGATATCCTAATAATATTGCCAATTGTCTTTAAGTTATGACTGGCTTTATAGAATTTAGAGGTTTGAGACGAACATTCGTTCTTTTTGGATTACCTTTCACATGTCACTTGTGGACTATTTTTTTTTTGTTTTAGAAATGTGTCTGGACTGCTGCAATGACACAATCATATACGTAGGCACTCACATTTGTGTGTACAGAGTACATATACTTAAGTATGTGAATCACAAGTTGTTGTGAATATGGCCCTCCACACCCAAGCAAACCTACAAGAATAATAATCGCACACAAACCAAGCACAAGAAATCAAAGAGAACAGAAAAGAACACAAGAAATTGTTAACCCAGTTCACCAATTTGATTGGCTACGTCTGGGGGCACTACCAAGCCAGGATCTTGCACTATGTATGTAAAATATGTGTTACAATGAGTTGGGGGGGCGGAATACTACTTAAATATATACTAGGGCATCAAACCAAGTCCTAGATTACAAAGGAATCCCGAAAATACGCCAGAATCAGAGTCCAGATTTACTTCTCCCGACACATGGGCGGTCGCCCAAGGTCCCATGGGCGGTCGCCCAAGCCAAGTTTTCCCCGGATCAATGTTTCTGTACAACTGAGCGGTCGCCCTCCCCTAGGTGTGCGGTCGCCCACAGCAAAGGATCAACAAACGACGTACCTACTGCCTTCATGGGCGGTCGCCCAACACAGCCTGGGCGGTCGCTCACCACGACAGAAACTTCAGACGAATTTCACCCCTTTTGCTCGTAACAATCAGAATATGTTGAGAAGGTCTTAGCAAGGTTTTGTATGGAAGAGGCGAAGCCAACAGGGACGCCATTGGGTTTGCACTTCAAGCTATCCGAGAGGGACTCGCCTAGGAACAAGGAAGAGCGTGACAAGATGGAGAGAACTCCATATGCTTCAGCTGTGGGGAGTCTCATGTATGCAATGGTGTGTACAAGGCCGGACATTGCACATGCGGTGGGAGTAGTCAGCCGGTTCATGGGCAATCCAGGAAAGCAACATTGGGAAGCGGTTAAGTGGATCCTACGTTACTTGAAGGGTACTGCTGGTAAGGCTCTGTGTTTTTCAAGCAAGGAAGTGGTGTTAGCGGGTTATGTTGATGCGGACTTGGCATCAAGTGATCTTGATAAGAGGAGAAGTACTACGGGTTACGTGTTTACATTGGGTGGTACAGCAATCTCCTGGGCTTCTAAGTTACAAAAGATCGTGGCTCAGTCGACTGCAGAAGCAGAATATGTGGCAGTGACGGAAGCAAGTAAAGAGATGGTTTGGCTGCAGAACTTCTTGGGTGAACTTGGGAAGACGCGAAGTGGTAATATTCTCTACAGTGACAGTCAGAGTGCAATTCACTTGGCAAAGAAT
This sequence comes from Adenophora triphylla var. japonica, assembly GCA_022495995.1. Classification (NCBI taxonomy): domain Eukaryota; kingdom Viridiplantae; phylum Streptophyta; class Magnoliopsida; order Asterales; family Campanulaceae; genus Adenophora; species Adenophora triphylla. Next base: position 211,674 of record JAFEMH010001578.1, on the reverse strand, counting down.
CCGGCGTTTCATTCGAGGACAAAGCATATTGAACTAAGGTTTCACTACATCAGACATCTCTTGGAGGAGAAGATTTTGTGGCTTGAGAAGATATTGGGATCGGAGAATCCAGCTGACATGTTGACAAAGGTTGTGAACCTTGAGAAGTTGAAGCTGTGCAAAGCTTCAATTGGGCTTGAAGAATGAGGGAGGAGAATGGCACTACCATGATCGAGGTGAGCACTAGGAGGACACCAAGGATGAGTTGAAGACGGATACGGGGCTTATTTGTATGGTTGATCTCTAGGTGGGAGATTGTTGGGATAGAGAACCAACCGGGATAGGTTACGAGCAAAAGGGGTGAAATTCGTCTGAAGTTTCTGTCGTGGTGAGCGACCGCCCAGGCTGTGTTGGGCGACCGCCCATGAAGGCAGTAGGTACGTCGTTTGTTGATCTTTGCTGTGGGCGACCGCACACCTAGGGGAGGGCGACCGCTCAGTTGTACAGAAACATTGATCCGGGGAAAACTTGGCTTGGGCGACCGCCCATGGGACCTTGGGCGACCGCCCATGTGTCGGGAGAAGTAAATCTGGACTCTGATTCTGGCGTATTTTCGGGATTCCTTTGTAATCTAGGACTTGGTTTGATGCCCTAGTATATATTTAAGTAGTATTCCGCCCCCCCAACTCATTGTAACACATATTTTACATACATAGTGCAAGATCCTGGCTTGGTAGTGCCCCCAGACGTAGCCAATCAAATTGGTGAACTGGGTTAACAATTTCTTGTGTTCTTTTCTGTTCTCTTTGATTTCTTGTGCTTGGTTTGTGTGCGATTATTATTCTTGTAGGTTTGCTTGGGTGTGGAGGGCCATATTCACAACACAAGTTACATTATCATTAATTCTTTGCGTAGGTTATACTTCTCTGATTGATTATAAGTCCGTTAATTATTTCAATATTTTCCAGGAGAGAGAGTTGATAGCTTATGCAGACAAGTTAGCAGAGTGTCAAGAAACAATCTTTCTTCTTGGAAAGCAGATGAAAGGTTGGCGCCCACAAACAGAAATCACAGGGTCTCCATATAATGAAAGAAGTCAAAAGGGCGAAAACTTCCCTGAAGAAGAACCAACCACTAGTAATGGCATGAACTTGCAAGACTCGGAACTGGCAGATATAGGTAATGGGTCCCCCATTAATGTATATGCAGCCCCATTTTGCCCATCAGAATCTGAAGGAGACAATATGTTGAAATCACCGATACCTTCAAAACACCGACCCACCAAGTCAGGTGGGTCCTCATCTTCATCTTCTAACCCAACGCCCGAGAAGAATGCTCGTGGCTTCACAAGATTCTTCTCCGCTAAAGGAAAGGTAGGCAACTAGTTAGTTGTCAGTTGCGCCTATCGACATAATTAACCATCATACTTTGCTCAAGATCTGGTTTTAAACATCCATCCATGCATTTTTCTTATCGGTTTTAACTATTGTAATGAAGATACGCACTTATTATCTCCCAAACACCAAAAGTACAAGGGTTAAAATTGCTAAAATTATAATTATGTTCTCCCTTTGTCTCAAAATGAATGACCAAAAAATGTCCAAATTTACTCTGTCATCGAGAAACAAATTTGAATTTTTTTAAATTCACTTTGGGATGGAGGGAGTACAAAATATATATTTTGGGGATAGTGAGTGCGTATCTAAAGTATAATAGTTAGAATTACTAAAAAACACATAGATGGAAACCGAGGCTGGATCAAAGTATGAAAGTTCATAATATGTCGATGTACTTTGTCGGTTGCGTTCAAATAAGCCAGGTTCTGTAGATAATGATTCTCAATCATGGCTTGACATTTGGGGACGGGTTGAGGTTTTTGAAACCCGAAATTGTTTGTGAATCGCAATCACATTATGCTACCGCACAGCCGGATTCATGAAGTTTTTCTGCACGGGTTCATTTCTGGAGGACAGATTGCAATAAGTGTGAGCTAAATTTTGTATGAAATGTCTGTATTTGATCTCACACATATATGTATATGTATTATGTGTATTACTAAGTAGTAGTTTGTAAGCTTCAATTACATTTTGTTTTGTTTGACTGAACATGAACATGGTTATAAACGATAAATTTTAATTGTTTTAATCAAGTTTTCAGGAGATATGTTACCCGAAAATAACATGCTGTTATTAGTTCAAGCAGGAACGTTTGTGTAATGTCCAAAAACACTGACACAGTACTTAGTAGTCTTGGTGTTTTGACTTTTGATTGTATAACTTTTTTTTTTTTTTTAGTTTTATATAGAGGGTTTGAGTGTATAAATTAAAACAGGAGAGAAAGATTATGAAAAGGCTTATATTTTATTATTGATGATGAATGGTATATATATACAAGTAAAGAATATTCTGGAAGACTTTACATTGAAGAACCTATTCTAAGTAAGGATTACAATCATAAATAAAAGATAATAACAAATATTCAAAAATATTCAAAAATATATACATTGATAATTAAGAATCCTTTAGTATCTTATCAGGCCCCCGCAAGATGGACGTTCCGTGGAAGAGGCCAATCTTGGAGAGTAAAGAGGTAAACCGTGCCCGAGGAAGCGGTTTGGTTAAGGCATCAGCAAGTTGGTCTGCACCCGAGATGTGTAGCACACGAAGAGAACCACGCTGAACATGTTCGCGTACAAAGTGAAATGCTAGTGCTAAATGTTTCATACGAGAGTGAAACACCGGGTTGGCAGAATAGTGTGTTGCGCCTAGGTTGTCACAATAGATGGTGGGAGGAAGAGAAAGTTGTATACCAAGTTCAGAGAGCAGATTCCTGACCCAAATAACCTCAGCAGTAGTATCAGCAACTGCTCGAAATTCAGCTTCTGTAGACGACCGAGCAAGTGCTCGTTGCTTTCGAGAGGACCATGCAATGGGGTTACGACCAAGATAGACTAGGAATCCGGTAGTGGAGATATAGTCATCCTTGTCGCCAGCCCAGTCTGCATCACAGAATGCATGAAGGGAGAGAGGAGTGTCACTGTGTAATTGAATACCAAGGTGTAAAGAACCGTGGAGATACCGAAGGAGTCGTTTGAGTGAGACCCAGTGGGCTTCCTGAGGATGTTGTAAAAACTGAGCCAATTTGTTTACGGAGTAAGCAATATCCGGACGAGTGATTGAAAGATACTGAAGGCCCCCGACAATGGAGCGATATTCTGTAGGGTTGCAAATGGGGGTGAGGGGCTGCTGAGTGAGGGCAGGAGAAGTGGCCATGGGAGTGGGTGATGGCTTAGAACCGAGCATATCATGTCGGGCGAGCAGGTCGTGAGCATACTTGGTTTGTGTGAGAAGTAGGCCTTTAGCATTTGGTGTGACCTCAATACCAAGAAAGTAAGACAGTGGACCTAAGTCTTTGAGAGAGAAGCGAGAGGAGAGGTGCTTAATGAAGTCAGTGAGAGTGGGTAAAGAAGGTCCAGTAACTATTATGTCATCGACATAGACAAGAAGGAAAATTTTGTGAGAGGAGTGGGAAGAAATAAAGAGAGAGGGATCAGCTACGGAGGAGTGAAAGCCAGAGGAAAGAAGGTAATTTTTAAGCTCAGTGTACCAGGCACGAGGGGCCTGTTTGAGGCCATAGATGGCTTTACGGAGTTGACAGACATGAGACGGAAAGGAGCTGTCTATGAAGCCAGGGGGTTGGGACATGTAGACTGTTTCGTGAAGATGGCCTTGTAGAAAAGCATTGTTTATGTCTAGTTGACGGAGAGGCCAATTGTGACTGATGGCCAAGGAAAGAAGGAGACGAACTGTAACCGGCTTGACAACGGGACTGAAGGTGTCAGAATAATCAATACCGGGTCTTTGATGAAACCCTTTTGCAACTAGGCGGGCTTTGTATTTTTGGATTGAGTTATCAGGGTTATACTTAATCCGAAAAACCCATTTGCACCCGACAATGTTAGGGGCAGCATGAGAAGGAACTAGAGACCAAGTGTGGTTACGGGTGAGAGCATTGTATTCTTCTTGCATGGCAGAACGCCAATGAGAAGAGGCAAGTGCCTGTTTGACTGTGGTTGGGAGGTCAGTTGGAGAGGAAAGTGAGGCTAAGTTGGCATATTTGGGATTGGGTTTAAAAATGTTATTTGTTTGGCGAGTAACAATAGTACGAACAGGAGGTTGGGGAACTGAGATGGGGTTTGGAGGAGTAGTGGGTACGGTGGAGGAGACTGCTGGTGTTGCATCAGAGGGGTTTTGTTGAGAGGGAGAGGTGGACGAGCTAGTGGGGGAGGTAGCCGAGAGAGATGGGTCAGGTGAGGGTGGGGCTGTTGAGGACAGTGGTGGAGATGAAGGAGGCTGGTGAATGTTGGGAGCCGAGGGAGGAGCTGGCAGAATAATGGGGAGGGAGAAGATACACCATTGAGAGGGAGTTATGGTGTCCGTAGGCATTTGTGTGGTAATGAGAGTAGAATAAGGAAAAGAGGTCTCAACAAATTTGACGTGTCTAGAAGTGTAAACACGATTAGTCTTAGGGTCGAGACAATGATAAGCACTTTGCGTTGGGGAGTAACCAATAAAAATACAAGGGGTAGAACGAGGTGCTAATTTATGTGAAGAGTAGGGACGGAGCCACGGGTAACACAAGCACCCAAAGTTTCGAAGCTTTGTATAGTTTGGAGGCTTGTGAAAGAGACGAAGATAAGGGGAGTCATTTTGTAAGGTGGCGGTGGGTAGGCGATTTATAAGATAAGTGGCAGTGGTGAAGGCATGTGACCACATTGTGAGGGGAAGGTTTGCATGAGAAAGAAGAGCCAAGCCAGTTTCGACGATATGGCGATGGCGCCTTTCGGCATAGCCGTTATGTTCAGGCGTGTGTGGTGGGGTGGTGAGATGAGTGATGCCATTTTGGGAGAGGGAAGAAGTTAACTTCAGATATTCACCACCATTGTCTGAGAAGAGTTGGATTATGGGTCGATTGAAGAATTTTTCGACAAGAGCTTTAAATCGAGTGAAAGTAGCAAAAGTATCAGATTTTTGTTTTAAGGGGTAGAACCAGGTATATTTGGTGTAATGATCTACAAAAATGACATAGTATTTGAATTTGTCGTGGGAATAGATTGGGGATGTCCATACATCAGAAAATATTAATTCGAGAGGAGCAGTAGAAACAAGAGTGGAATCAAAAAAAGGCAATTTATGACTTTTATTGATATCGCAGGCATTACAATTGGAAAAACGACAGGGAGAAATAGGTAAAGAAAATTGCTGCTTTAAAAAAGAAATGATAGGAGGAGCCGGATGTCCAAGCCGGTGGTGCCAAGAATGCATGGACTCGGAGACTCCGAGATGAACTTGAGGTGAGTAGGGCTTCCAAAGGTAGACTCCACGGTCACTTGTCCCATGGAGAAGGATTTGTTTTGTTGCAATGTCCTTGATAAGAAAAGAAGAAGGAAAAAATTCAGCATAGGCATTATTATCTCTACAAAATTGAGAGACGGAAATAATATTACGGGAGATAAGGGGGACGAAGAGAACATTGTTAAATTTTAAAGAAGAACTAGAAGAGAGAATAGTGAAGGAACCTATGTCGGAGATAGGAAGGGAGGAGCCATCACCGATAATGACATCGTCACTACCATTGTACGGATTATGGAGGGAGAGGTTGGAAAGATCATTAGTGATATGGTGCGTCGCACCACTGTCAAGCAGCCAGGAGTTTGGAGGAGGAGTAGTTGGTGCGGTGGCAGTGTGGACTTGAGGGCTGTGAGAGGGACTGGTGCGTGGGGGCCGAGAGGTGGGGTATTGGGAGGGGAAAACAACACTAGGGTAATCTCTTTTGAACTGACGACATTGGGAGATAACGTGGCCAGTGTATCTGCAATATTGGCATTTTCCCTTGAAGGGGGCAGGTGTATGAGAGGTAGGGGCAGTGGCAGGAAGAGTGGGGGTGGTGGGCGTGGGTAGGAGAGGTGGTGAGGAGTTGTGGCGGTGATAGGTTTTCTGAGTGGAGGTGCGGCCTTGGGCAAGGTGAGCGGAAGCAGGGAAGGTGGGGTTTGAGGGGTGTTGTTTGAGATTAAGTTCATGATTAATAAGCTTTTCATGGAGAGCTTCAAAGGATATGGGAGTATCACGGGCTCGTACAGAGTCTATGACAGGTTTGTAAGTTTCATAGTCTAGACCTTTGAGGGTTTTGGCTATGATGTCTTCTTGGTCCATGGGTTTTCCAAGAATAGCAAGTTTATCGGTATAGGTTTTGACAGAGTGCATATATTCAGAGATTGAGAGGTCAGCTTTTGTGAGAGAGTCGAGGTTATCTTTTACCTGGAGAATATGGCCACGGGATGGATTGGCATATGTGGTTTGAAGAATATCCCAAGCCTCCTTGGAAGTTTTGGCTTGGAGGACGAGAGGGGCGATGGTGGTATCAAGAGTACCTAGGAGGGAGCCTAAGATGAGACGATCTTGACGATTCCAAGTAACATGAGCCGGGTTGTTTGTTTCTTGATTGTCTATGGTGATTTTGGCCGGTGGTTGAGGATGGCTGCCATCAACAAATTTTAGAAGATCAAGGCCAAAGAGGAGAGATTGGAGTTGTGAGGCCCATGAGAGATAGGTTAGGGGAGTGAGTTTGATGCAATGGGAAAGATTGACAAGAATGAGAGGAGATCCAGGTTCAGCCGAGTTGCTGATGGTGGAGGCGGAGGCTGCCATGGATGGCTGAGAAAAAGATGCCGGGAGGGATAGGTAGGTTTAGGGTTCGGAAAGAAGAGGGGTGGACCGGAAGCTCTGATACCATAAAACAGGAGAGAAAGATTATGAAAAGGCTTATATTTTATTATTGATGATGAATGGTATATATATACAAGTAAAGAATATTCTGGAAGACTTTACATTGAAGAACCTATTCTAAGTAAGGATTACAATCATAAATAAAAGATAATAACAAATATTCAAAAATATTCAAAAATATATACATTGATAATTAAGAATCCTTTAGTATCTTATCATAAATTGTGTGGATAAGAGAGAGAGAGAGAGAGAGAGAGAGAGAGAGAGAGTGTGTTGGGGTATCAACCCAAGTCCCACATCGACAATTGAAAGAAGAGTTGTCTAATATATAAAGGTGTCCACCCACTTCATTAGTATGAGGCCTTTTGGGAGTTGACCCAAGAGCAAATCCGTGCGGGCTGGGCCCAAAGCGGACAATATCATACTAATGTGGAGTGGTGCGGATGGTCGCGATCTCAACAACTGGTATCAGAGCCTGGTTGGTGGATGGGCGCGACACAGTGGACCATGTGTGGATGATGTGAAATTTCCTCTAGTGGTGTGACCTCGCGAATAGAGCACTGTGTGTGCCTTGTGTCGAAAGTTTTCCTGATATTGGTGAAAAATGAGAGAGAGAGAGAGCTCGCCCAATCTAAAATGTAAAGTATTTTTTTTTTTTTTTGAAAAAATGTGAAAACACATTTTGGTACTAAAATGTAATGTAAAACATTAAGCAATATTTTTTTTTTAATTCCTTACAAATGTTTATATTAATTAATAGATTTTTTATACTCTTTTGTCCGATTTTTATGGGAGGAACTTTGTAGCTAGGGATGAGAACGGGTCGGGTTTGGATCGGATCCGACCTGATCCGAACACTATAAAATATTTATCGAACCCGGTCCAATCCGAGACCCGATCCGATCCGAAGCTGTCACTTTTTTTTTTTACTACAATTTCCTTGACTGATTTTTCCTAGAATACGACATTATATTCTCAAGTTTTACTACAATTCCAAAACAATCCAAACAAACATAATTGATCAAACTACAATCTCAAAACAATCCAAACAAACACAAATCAAAAATAGTTTCCACACACATATTACATTCGAACAAATGTTCTAAAACCATAAATTAGAGTTTTCAATGCTTCATTCTTTAAACTTCACCAAGTCTAATATAACTTCAATCCAACACGTAACTTTTTCAAGAAAAAAGGATCACAAACCTATATAAATACAAATAGCTTAAGATTCCATGATTACATCACCCAAACAAATTCCACTTTGGCTTCAGCAGTCAGCACTCCTACGACATTTTTCTCAGCATGTTCTGTTTATGTCTGATAGAAGAACACATAAATAGATCTGTTTATTATCTATGGCATAAAGAAAAAAGGCCACACGAGCAATAATGAGCAGAACCCCAAAAAAAGTATGTGTATTCAGCCATCTGTCCTCCCAAAAATAGTTTCTGTATGTACTCTTTTTTTATCAGCTTCATTAAATCTTGACCTTATCAAAAGGGCTTTTGTCCTTGAAGTAGTTCTGCATTACTTAGATTACTCTTCGACTGTACCAAAAAGAGAACATATAGCAAACTCTAAAGTTTTCATTTGGAAAAATTCCTTTTTAACCACAACGCCCAGATCATATCCCATCAAAACCCAGCCCAAATAAAAAAAGACTGACTCCTTTGTTATTCCAAATTAAAATCCCTTTAAACCCCATCTGGACCATGGAACGGCTTAACACCGTTAACTTCCGCTAAAACGTCAACGCATTCCTTCCATATCTCTATTTCAAAAATTCGGGCCGCAATTCCCATTCGATTCTGCCATACCCATCAGAGGCCTGCTGCCATACCGGTTGAATCACGCGGCGGGGATGATGATGCTGAGGATGATGATGATGAGGATTGTGATTCTGGAGCGGGGTCGGATGACTTTGATTTGTTGGAGTTGGGGGAGTGGGGAGGAGTTTTGTCAAGTTGGGGATCAGACTTGCAGTATTCCTTTTGAGTTGTATGATCTTCCTGGTTTGGGTGATATTTTGTCCATGGATGTGTGGAATAAGGTTTTGTCAGAGGATGAGCGGATGAGTCTTGCAAAGTACCTTCCTGATATGGACCAAGAGTCGTTTTTGCGGACTATGAAGGAGTTGTTTTCTGGTTGTAATTTGCATTTTGGGAGTCCAACTAGCAGGCTATTTGATATGTTGAAAGGTGGGCAATGTGAACCTAGAGTTGCTCTTTATAGGCAGGGATTGGGGTTTTTCCAGAAGCGCCAGCATTATCATGTTATGCGAAAGCATCATAATGCAATGATCACTAATCTCATTCAGATAAGGGATCAAATTGGTCCCAATCATTGTTCCTCAACACTGGGATCAAATTGGTCCCAATCATTGTTCCTCAACAATAACATAGTCAGTCTGTACGTCAAACAAGGTTGTTTCTTTAATGCCCGCAAATTGTTTGATGAAATGCCTCAGAGAAATGCTGTCATGTATAATACGATGATTGGTGCTTATTGTCGAGATGGGGATGTGGAGGAATCATGGGGTTTGTTTATTGAGATGAGATATAGTGGGTTTGTGCCGAGTCAGTTCACGTTTGGTAGTCTCTTGTCGTGTGATGCTTTGGATGTTGGTCGAGGGTTTCTTTTGTATGTGTTGATTGTAAAGAGTGGATTGCTTTGTGCTGATGCTTTTGCGGGGACTGCTTTGTTGGGTTTGTTAGGGAGGCACGGGTTGTTAGATGAAGCGAATAGAGCGTTTGAAGACATGCCTTTGAAGAGTTTGGTGACGTGGAACTCGATGATGTCTCTGTTGGGAAATCATGGGTTTCCTGATGAATGTGTGTTGATGTTCTCTGAACTCATGAGGAGTCATATGGGATTGTCGGAATGTTCTTTTGTGGGTGTTTTAACTGGATTTTCATCGGATGCGGTGACCCAGTATATGGAGAATTCATCCATGCTAAGATAATTAAGAATGCGTTTGAATCTAATGTTCTTGTTGGCAGTGCATTGATTAATTTTTATGCTAAATGTGATAAGTTGGATGAGGCTCATTACTGTTTTGATTGAAATACACAACAAGAATTTGATTTCTTGGAACGCTTTGATGCTCGGTTATTCAAATGGACCAATTAAAGGGCTTATAGCTTTGTATATGATATTGACAGGTCCTATACCAATTGCTATAGGACCATTCAAAGGTCTTATTGCTTTGTATATGATGTTGCCAGGTCCTATACCAGTTGCTATAGGACCAATTAAAGGGCTTATAGCTTTGTATATGATATTGACAGGTCCTATACCAATTGCTATAGGACCAAAGGTCTTATAGCTTTGTATATGATATTGACAGATCCTATAACAATTGCTATAGGACCAATTAAAGGGGTTATAGCTTTGTATATGATGTTGCCAGGTCCTATACCAATTGTTATAGGACCAATTAAAGGGCTTATAGCTTTGTATATGATGTTGCCAGGTCCTATACCAGTTGCTATAGGACCAACTAAGGGGCTTATAGCTTTGTATATGATGTTGTCAGGCCCTATACTAATTGCTATAGGACCAATTAAGTGGCTTATAGCTTTGTATATGATATTGACAGGTCCTATACCAATTGTTATGGGACCATTTAAAGGTCGTATTGCTTTGTATATGATGTTGCCAGTTCCTATACCAGTTGCTATAGGACCAATTAAAGGGCTTATAAATCCTTTGAAAGGTCCTATAGCAGTTGGTATAGGACCTCCCAACATCATATACAAAGCAATAATGCCTTTGAAAGGTCCTATACCATTTGCTATAGGACCATTCAAAGGTCTTATAGCTGTGTATATTATGTTTCCAGGTAAACAAACCAATCAGAACTTTTAATTTTAGAATTTTGATTAATTGATTTTTTCTATACCAACAAGTAAAAGACCTCTACTTTTTCGTCTACCACAAACAAAAAACCCACTATGAGGCCTTAAAAATATTTGTAATATATTTATCCAACATTTAACAAATATACACGTAAACTGTTCAACAACAACCAATTTTTATCATTCCATCCAAAAAGAAACTAAGATGTTTAATTTATGAATGATGAGGACAATGTGGACTTGCTAAAATGTCATGTATCATTTTCCCCCTATACGTCGAGACAGCATCGTCTTCATATGTCTTGCTAATTACTCATTTATCAAACATATCCTCTGCTTCCATTAAAATCTGTGGAATGTCTCCGCGTTTAAAATCTATGAAATTTGCCACGTCCTTTTGAGTCTTCTCTAGTCGTTTTTACAGTGCCCTAACATGATCAAACTAAAATTGAAAGAAAGGAATCAATTATTATATGTGAAATCAAACACCAGGTATCAGACTTCATACAATTAAAAAAAGAAATTTGAATGGTCCTATAGCAGTTGGTATAGGACCTGGCACCATCATATACAAAGCTATAAAGCCTTTGAAAGCTCCTATAGCAGTTGGTATAGGACCTTGCAACATGATATACACAACATATTACAAGTCATATATATACATGATTTTATATAATTTAGTGCGAACTAGTACATCCCCTTTGAAAGATCCTATAGAAGTTGGTATAGGTCCTATACCCATTGCTATAGGACCAATTAAAGGGCTTATAAAGCCTTTGAAAGGTCCTATAGCAGTTGGTATAGGACCTAATTAGTAACTAGTCTACATAGGTACTAATTTAGTGAAGAGGTAATATACAAAATAGGGTCTAATTAGTAACTAGTCTACATAGGTACTAATTTAAGGTCCAACTTTTCAATTTTGGCGTTTTAGAGTGCAAAAATTTGACCAAATAAATATAGGGCTTTTTAACAAAATACGTTAAGTGGTCATGTACCAACAGTGTGAGAAACAATTGACAACAATTATGTCATTATGTATTGGGAGAATTATAATTACAAAGTTTGCAAAGTCTTCATTTTATCAAATTAGGGTTAACTAGAAACCACCACCCACCACCACAGCCGATGACCAATTGAGGACAATTAGGTCATCTTGGTCAGGGAGACTTTTTACAGAAGAGGAACAGGCAAACTGTGCAATATACTGAATGCAAAATTTTGTACACCTGATAAGATTTTGAAGGCAGAAGTTAAGTGTCTCACTTAGTTTGGGTCAACCTATTTTTTTGGACAGAAACCATCAACTTCAAAACACATTAAATGCTGGCAAAACAAATTCATGATAGCCAACAAAGTGACCAGAAACTATTGTCACAAAATATACATTTGCCAATAGAGTAGCCATGTAACTGTACTTTAGCAAAGTACTACATGAGCTTGACCAAAGAAGAAAAAAGAAAGAAGTAAAGGGGAATACTACATCTCAAGCCAACATACTTCTTCCAGGCCTTCACAGACTGAAGGGCTCTAATTTGTACTCCGTACATATTAAAATACAAAATAGTATAACAGATATGGTATTAAAGAGAGAGAGAGAGAATTATACCTGATACAAATCCAAACTTCACCCAAGGAGGCTGTGCTATCCAAGCATTAGAGGTGTAAAGGTTCTGGAGCTCATGAACTTTGTTCCCTGAGTCTTCTATTTATAATTTTCTTGGGACGACGGCTTGAGAGTCTTGTACAATTTCCGAGAATTGTGGATTTGAATCCCGAGGAGTTGAAGGTGAAGGTGATGAAGACGGTGATGGGGCTAAAGAGGGGGTAAAGTAGGTATTATGTTGAGGGATTGCAGATTTTTTGTGGAGGATACCCTGATTGGGTAAACTTCAGTTACCTCTTCACTGCCTTCATCCAAGTAAACAACATCCTGCATGGTGAGCTGGTGGTACTCCACAATATCCCTCAAAAACCGATTCTCCCTCGCAAACACTGAATTTTCCTGTGCCAACCGAGCTTTCTCGGCTAATAGCGTCTCAAGCTGAAGTCTTATCTGAAATTTCAACATCAAATAAGAAATGTTAACGAGATCATCATAAAGGGCTTATAGCTTTGTATATGATGTTGCCAGGTCCTATACCAGTTGCTATAGGACCAACAAAGGGGCTTATAGCTTTGTATATGATGTTGTCAGGTCCTATACCAATTGCTATAGGACCGATTAAGTGGCTTATAGCTTTGTATATGATATTGAAAGGTCCTATACCAATTGCTATGGGACCATTCAAATGTCTTATTGCTTTGTATATGATGTTGCCAGGTCCTATACCAGTTGATATAGGACCAATTAAAGGGCTTATAGCTTTGTATATGATATTGACAGGTCCTATATCAATTGCTATAGGACCAAAATAAAGCAAGTGACCTCGAAATTAAAAGAACACTATTTCAGCTCCTATAGCAATGGTTATAGGACATGTAATTGATTATTTGCCACATTATCAAACACAAACAATATGAAGCAAGTAACCTAGAAATTAAAATCACACTAGAACAGGTCCTATAGCAAGGGTTATAGGACCTGGAACAGGTCCTTAACCACATTGTTATAGGACCTGGAACAGGTCCTTAACCACATTAACAAATAATAACAAAATTCAACATCTATTTCAAACAAACAAATTCAAAAAAAATAATAAAAAAAATTAGGTCTGATACCTTAATTAAAATCAAATTTAGGTTTAAAATTGGTACATAATTGAAATTGAAATTGAAATTGGTAGCCCGCTAGGGTTTTGGATGATCATTCATCATAATTTCCTAAGTAGTTGCCCTCAATGTACTTGACCAAAAGAATAAGCAGATGATTCGTAACCAGCAAGTGATATGAATACCTTAGTCTTAACCCTAGCTAACCCGCAAAGATACTGGTTCAATTCCATCCATAAAATTACATAAACTACTCAAAATTTACAGGAATATAGAGCATAATCACATACTCAAGCATAGTCGGCAGCAATTACTACTACAACAGCTTACATAGAAACAAAATATTATCAAAATTTATCGATTATGGTGTTTTTTTTAAAAAAAATTGATTGCATAATAAATTGACAGCTATACACGCATACCGGATTGTTTTCGATGTCAGTCAATGGCGATCGGCTGTTAATCGGAGAGTGTCGCCGCTGCAATCACTAGGAAATTCGAATTGGAATCGAATACTATTGCTCTGACTTGTGTGATATCAGAGAAATGTGGGGATATCGTAAGGAAATGTAAACGTCCGTCTGCTCCGTTAATGTGTGGGTTTCAATGGGATTTTCATCTCAAATGGGTTAAAATGGGTTATTAATGTGGATTATGGGGTTTAGAGTCCTTGACTCTTTTCATTTCTATCAAAAACCCTTTGAAAGCAGAACCAAATTTTAAATTTCCATAATACACTATTTATAGATCACCTGAAGCAAGCTTAAGAAAAAGAAAGGCGCCTTTGTTTATAACAACTAATAACAGATGCAATTATGGGGGAAGGAAACAGAACTACCAAGTTCTCATCGTCACGCTGGATTAAAAACAGTGCCTACTTCATAAGAACTAGTTTTACTTCCCAATTTTGTTGGTATTATGCCCTAGGCTTATAGTTATTTTGACTCATAACTAATACCGTTATATAATCGCCTTTACCATTTATAATAGAGAATGTTTATCTTGATTATTATATGTTTTACATGTTTATTATAATAGTCTGTGTCCCTAATTATTGTGAATAACTAGTATAAGTTGGTAATGGATAATCATAGAGATGATTATATGCATGGGGATGCACCTTACGCTTATGGGTACTTGTTAGAGAACAAGGTACTGGACCGACCATCTATGAGATTTATGACGTGGTCTGTGGTCATATATGTCATGATTAAATCTCATAATAGTCGTGTCACTAGAATCCTTAGTACCTGAGATTATCATCGTTTTCCACATGATGAACGTTATGTTTTATGTAGCCTAACACTATCTTTAATAGGATAGCAATAAGGGCTATGTTGGCATAACCGGATTCTTGTAAGGAAGAATGATAAGTCAAGATGAGATTTATCCCTCGTAAAGAGAGATGTTTGCTTGGGCCCCTCGATGAATAGTGTTGATGAAATGTATGGCTATACTCAAGATATTTGACAGAGATCAAATGTACTTGGATTATCAACATATTCGGAGTCGAGAAAGCATTGAACAATATATGTTGACGTGAACCATGACTTATGTTCAATACGACATCGTGTGATAAAGGGATTGTGACAATGATCTATCAAGGAATCAAGCTTTGATATTATATTTAATTGGGTGGACATAATGGCTTGCTAGAGACCACTTATGTCTTGTGAGGATTGATGTTTCAATTCACTACCAACATAAATATAATTCCTATAGGGTCACACACAAAAAACGGATTAAAAAATGGCTCAAATGTGAAATCTGGGGGCACGGGACGACTCGTCCCCAAATGCACTAACTATTTCCCATAAGGGGGACGAGTGTATCAGGATGCTGGCAATAGGGGATGACTCGTCCCGTCTGTGCTGGAAGACCGTTTTTGACTTGAAAAATTAGGGTTTCTTCCTAAAAGTTAGGAATATTTATAAAGTATAAATAAACCCTTTGTCCTTGGTCAAAACACACGAAAATTAGGGTTTGAAAAACACTAATTGATTGATTTTGATTACGAATCAAAGATCAAAAACTCCATAGATTCATTCCATAACAACCATTGATTGTTGAAAAGAGTTTCAACAATAGAGGATCATCTAGCAATCCAACAAGATATAGATCTTGGTTCGTTCACGTGTGGATTACCAATAGAGGGTGATTGCTTTATCACCTAAAGCTTGAATATCTACCATTGTTGATTCATCACCAAGGAAAAACAAGAAGAAGATCAAATATTCGTCAACGATTCAAATTGAATTACGAATACGTGTACGAAAGACAAAATCGCAACAAAGGTTAGTAAATCTATATTCATAATTATAATCTATTCATATTAGATGGATTCATGACTAGGATTTTGTGTTTTATTCCAAGTCTTCCGATGCGCTTGTCACCCCAAAACCCAACAGTAGTATCAGAGCCGCATTTAATTATGATTAGGTTAAAATTGGCATGCTAGATATAATTGGATTATATGCTTTAACATGCTAGATGATATAGATTGATGATTTTATGTGTATTATTTTATGAAACAATTATATGCGATATAACATGATTATGATTAATAGATGATTGATGTAATTAATCTTCTACATGAGTTATTGATCTCTTTAATTTGATTAATTAGATTAGTAAAATCTCAAATTGAAACAAATTGTTTGTTTAGGATTTGATGTTCATATTTATTTCAATTAACATGATTATTTGAATTCTTATATTTTGAGAATTGAATAATTATGTAATTAATAATTGTTATTTATTACATGATTATTTGTATGATCCTAAAGTAGGATATTATGTGAAATCTCATGTTCATGATTATGTATACATAAAGTTTCATATACAACCATGCGATGTTTGTTGCTATATGAAAAGACCTTCTTAAATGTTTAAGTTTTATGCCACCCCTTGATTAGAACACTTGTGAAATATTCGAGTATTTTGATGTAGTTTTGACTCAGTTGGGTGCATCATTATATCTTAATATGGACCAAGATGAGATAACGGCTGATGTAGTTTCGACTCAGTTGGGTGCATCATTCTATGTGTCTCATACGTTTGAAAAAGGTTAAACTTAATTGGTGCTTTTAAAAGAGTTTTGACCCAAGGCATAGATGAGATTAAAACATGTGTTGACATAAGATGTCTAGAATCTCATAAAAGATCTAAGAGTCATATATGATATGATTGATAAATGTTTATCTACCTAAATAGTTTGATTTCAGGCATTGACTCAGTTAAACCAAAATTAAGTAAAATATGGATCTTAGCCCATTATAATTATATGATACATGCTTGTATTTGAAGGTGTATAATTTAGTGGGAGTATTTATGAAATATATTATTTGTCTCTTAGATGGTAAATGAATTGATACTTATATGTGCTCATATTGTTTGTATATCTTATTGTAGAAATGGCATCACACAATAATTAACCCTTATCACTGCAATTCGTTCTTGAGAAGGACAAGCTCGAAGAGAACGGTACAAACTATTCTGATTGGATCAGAAGCTTAAGAATTGTTCTTAGGCAAGAAAAGAAATTGTACGTTCTTGAGAAACCTATTCCTGCAGAATCCGCTGCCAATGTTGCAAGGGCAGATAAGGAGCAACATAAGAAACATGTTGATAATTCTAATGATGTTGCTTGCCTTATGCTTGCCACCATGTGTAAGGATCTTCAGAAGGACATTGAACACATGAAAGCTGCTTTTGACCTAGCACAGCACTTAAAGGAAATGTTTCAAGTGCAAGCTAGGCAAGAGAGGTATGATGTGGTGAAGGCTCTTAATGCATGCAAGATGCAAGAGGGCCAGTCGGTAGGTCCTCATGTCCTTAAGATGAAAGGATAAATTGAACACCTTGAAAGGCTTGGGTATCCTATGAGTTTAGAACTCGCAACGGATACGATATTGAATTTATTGCCTGAAAGTTATGGTCATTTCATTATGAACTATAACATGAGTGGAATGGAGAAAAATATGTCAGAATTGCATGCGATGCTTAAGACTGCAAAGAAAAATATCAAGAAGCCTAGTACCGCAAATGTGTTAATGGTTAACAAAGGAAATGGGTTTAAAAAGGAAGGCAAAGAAGGTAAAGCAAAGGTTGCTAAATCTAAGGCAAAAGTTGTCAATGCCGAAGAGGCTAAACCCAAAGTATCTCAAAAGGATGCAATTTGCTACCACTGCCAAGATGTTGGTTATTGGAAGGGAAACTGCAAGGCTTATAAGGAAGGCCTAAAAGCGAAGAAGGGCAATACGATTGATACTGCTTCAGGTATCTATATGATATGTATTTTCCTTTCTACTTCTTGTTCTTGGGTATTGGATACCGAATGTGAATCTCACATTTGTCTAAATATGCAGGGACTAAAGAATAGAAAGCTACCCAAAGAGGGTGAAGTGGACCTACGTGTGGGGAATGGAGCAAGAGTTGCTGCATTAGCCGTAGGAACTTATGAAGTTACTTTAACCAGTGGACTAGTACTTGTTTTGAACAATTGTTATTACGTTTCGAATTTGAGTAGGAATATTATTTTTGTTTCTTGTTTGGATAATGAAGAATATAGGTTTCTTATTGAGAATAAGAAGTTTTCTATTTATTTAAATGATATGCTTTATTGTATTACAAATTTATTTAATGACCTTTATATCCTTGATGTTAAGAAACAAAATGATGTTGAAGATATCTATAATGTAAATAAGAAATCTAAATCGAATGATGTGAACAATACATACATGTGGCATTGCCGGCTTGGTCATATAAATGAGAAACGTATATCTAAACTCCATAAAGATGGACTTTTAGACTCACATGATTACGAATCAAATGAGGTATGCAAATCTTGTTTATTGGGAAAAATGACCAAGCCACCCTACACTAAGAGTAGTGGAAGGGCTTTTTTTGAGTTCGGAAAGAATCTAACAGCAAGCCATCTCTTCAGAATTGTTGGAATTGCTGGAGGAAAAGGCTCCATCCAAAACTCAGCATTTAATCATTGGTGTTTTCATTCAAAGTGAGAGTGAGACGGATAAGATATGACTCATCCCGTCTGTGCTGGAAGACCGTTTTTGACTTGGAAAATTAGGATTTCTTCCTAAAAGTTAGAAATATTTATAAAGTATAAATAGACCTTTTGTTCTTGGTCAAAACACACAAAAATTAGGGTTTGAGAAACACTAATTGATTGATTTTGATTACGAATCAAAGATCAAAAACTCCATAGATTCATTCCATAACAGCCGTTGATTGTTGAAAAGAGTTTCAACAATAGAGGATCATCTAGCAATCCAACAAGTTATAGATCTTGGTTCGTTCACATGTAGATTACCAATAGAGGGTGATTGCTTTATCACCTAAAGCTTGAAGATCTACCATTGTTGATTCATCACCAAGGAAGAACAAGAAGAAGATCAAAGTTTCGTCTACGATTCAAATTGAATTACGAATACGTGTACGAAAGACAAAATCACAACAAAGGTTAGTAAATCTATATTCATAATTATAATCTATTCATATTAGACGGATTCATGGCTAGGGATTTGTATTTTATTCCAAGTCTTCCGTTGCGCTTGTCACCCTAAAACCCAACAAATTTCACATCATTTCTTCGCACCTTCCTTTTTGATGGATGCAAAAATAAAAATAAAAAAATGGACTACATGTGCAAAGACTATCAGAGAGGTATACACTTAAATCATCTGCCATGTGAGTTTCACCCACAATTTGTTGAATGCACTTTCTTTCTGTTCACTTCACCCCTATATATTTAGTTCTTTTATTGTTGGATTAAAACACACAGAGTGTGTATACATATATTTAAAACAGGCAGAGTGTGGTACCTATCAAGATGTCTAAGGAAGTGTGTTGTTCGTCAAGTTTCCATGGTTCTGATCTGCAAAACAAAAACATGAACATAAGCAACAGGAAAATGAATACAATTAAATAAAATGTTAATTACAAATATTATGTTACTTGAAATAAATGATAATTAAACTTAAACTATCAAAGTTATACCCACTCAATCACTCATCAACATCATCATTGCAAGTTGCCAAGTTTTGCTCATCCTCCACCTTCAAAGAAAGTCATACATGCAAAAAGTGTTTACATATACAAATAAAATTAGCAAGTTGCAAAAAATAAAAAGATAGCAAATTCAAATAGTTACCATTATTTTCATTTCGAAAACATTACCGTTACATCATTCAAATAAATAAAATGTTGATATCACAAACTTTTACAAAAAAATAATTCATTAGCCTTAGGACAAGAAGTTCCCGAAAACATTATCGTTACATCATAAAACAATTTCAATCTCTCGGTGATTCTTTCAAATTTTCTCCAATCTTCCTCACTCGGTAAACAATTATATGATCTTTTTTTTGTTTCAATCGTGTTAATACAACTTTATATAACAATGCCGTTTCAAGCATAATATAAGTTGAATTCCACCTAGTCGGACAATCAAGAGCCAAACACTTGGTTTCTTTAATTGATAGTTGACGGGCCGTATCCTCAAACTTTTGAATTCTACCCCGAGACCCTATCCAAAACACGACACTATTTCTTACCTTTTCAATCTCACTTTTGATGACTTCTAAACCATCTTTTACAATCAAGTTCAAGATATGAGCACAACAACACATGTGAATAATTTCCCCCCTCATCATTAGTGTGTTTGGATCTAATCTATCAACAATCTTTTCTATCATGGAATCATTTGAAGTTGAATTATCAACGGTGATTGTTGAAAGTTTACTATCAAGATTTAAATCCATTAAAGCTTCAACAAGGTATTCCGTAAGGACATCCCTACTATGTGGAGGAGGAACATAAATAAACCTAAATTCAAAATAATAAAAATATTACTAATTAAAGCCAAATAAAAACATAATAAAACCAAGTAGAGACAATTTATGCAAGTAAATTAAAACGTACCTTACTAGGCGACTTTGCAAAACCCACCCAGAATCAACATAATGAGCAGTAATTGCCATGAATCCTTTCTTGGTTGACTTTGCACTCCATATATCTGTAGTAATGAAAACTCTAGAATCCAAGCTCTCCAACATCTCAACCAACTTCTCTCTCTTAGAATGGTTTATCTTCATAATGTCACTCTTTATTGTATTTATTGCAACAATTCTGAACAACGGTTGAAGGCTTGTTGTGAAAGCATGAAATCCCTTGTGATTAACCATGCTCAATGGATATTCGTGTAAGACAATCATATTGGCAAGTTCATTCCTTGACACATTTTTATCAAAAACAAGTGGACGATATTGCACTGTACCATCTCCTTTTTTCTCCCTACCTTACAACACCATTTGTCTAATATTTCTATTCTTTCTCTTGTTACACCTTTCTAAGTGATTGCGCAAATGGGAAATACCCTTTCTACTTCACCTGCTAGTTTTGTATGGCAATGGTTATAAATTGCAAAAAAGTTCCCATTCATTGTTGTTCTAGTCATCTCCTTCCAAACCTTAGACCTTAAACCCTTATTATTCCCTTTAGAAGAACAATCATTCTCGTTCAAAGAAGGGCTAGAATCAACTGTAGTCTTGCTTGCAAGACTTTGAGAGCCACCACAATCTTGGTTCATAGGTTCATTCTTGTTCATAGGTTCATTCTTGTCTTCATACATATGCAAATTATCATCACTATCATTTGGATTCACGTGAACAACTTCTTTAGACATCTATCAAATTCAAAAAATAATTTAGTACAATACAACACCTTAAAGCATTTTCTTTACAGAAATTACTACAGTCTATCAACATATTCCATAAATGAAAATGAAAATCTATTTATGACAGAAATTACTTAACCATTCCAGTTTCCAACTACCATGTTGTCATGCTGCATGTTCTTTTATATGAAAAACCACATTGGGGGTTGGGGGGATATTGAGACCACATATATTTGCATCAGATACTTACATGTTTGTATAAATGTTACATAATTCTTAAGGCTGAAAGGAGTTTACTTTTTTAATTATAGATCCCTTTCCAGCTTGGGTTGTCAAAAATGGATCTGCGAAAGGTTGTGAAATCAAGTTTGTCAGGGGTAAGCCAATCGATAACTTTGGAATCTTCATAAGTTCAGTCTACATACCTAATTAATTAACTACTAAACAGGAAAATAAATAAATTGAGAGGGTCGTACCTTCAAATCTTCAATCAATCGACGGCGCAGGAGAAAGAAAGGAGAACCGGAGGAACCAAGGAAGTGGAAGAACTGTAATGGCACCGAAGGATAGAGAGAGACGAGTCGGGAGGGAGAGAAAGGAGCACTGCAGAGAGACAATGCCGAAGGAGAGAGAGAGAGAGAGACGACACTGTAGAGGAGAGAGAGGAGCGCCGAGCCCTAATTTCTATCAATTTCTATTTCCAAAAACCCTAAACTTTTACTTATATACATAAACTTATTTGTATTTTCTAAAACTATAAGGGCTAAAACATAAATTCCAACTTAGTTATATGTGTTCGGGTCGGATCGGGTCTCAGGTTGGGTCGACAGTGATACCGAATCCGATCGGGTCATAAATAATTTAAACCATATCCAAAAAATTTGGATCAGATCACCTTCGGTACGGATCGGGTTCGGTTAAATTGCCATCCCTAGTTGTAGCTCATATTTATTAGGATTAATATTATGATAATGTGATTCAAACATAAAAATAATTCAATAGTTAGCTGTTAAATCTTCTCCCTCAATTGTTTAAGGATAACGCTTTACACACACGCTCGTATTTTTTTTTTCAAAATTACAATAGAATTATTACGTATTTTAGAAATGAGACTGAAAGAGTATGAAAATACTCTTATATTTAAATATCTTTATGATTCTGATTTATAAATTGGTGTATACCTTTTACATAAATTAGATTAGGAAAAAATTGTAAATATAGGTTTAGATTATAGTTGACTAACCGGCTAACTTTTATATTTAGTAATGATCCTATACTTTATGTATTTACTCAAGGAAGGAAAGGATTATTAGTTAATAAGGAAATGATTGCACAAGAATAATCCTTGTTGAAGAATGATTGTGATATCTATAAAAGGAGCCCCCCTCATTCTTATTCACGCATTCCAAGAGAGAAACCGAGTTTACTGATTTCCTTGAGTCTTTTACTTTGTTCTTGAAGTTCAAATAATTGAATCTTCAAGATTGTTTTTCTGTTTTGATGTTCTTAAGTCTATAACGTTTTGATCTTTTCGTACGATTTATTTTCTTTTCATTGTAATTGTTTCTATTGCAAACTTGTTCTCAAAAAAGGTTGTAGTTTTATGAAAAGTTTTTCAGCAAGAAATTTTTGTTGAATTGTTTAATCTTTAATTGTTATTCCGCTGCGTTTACTTACTGTTGTGTGAGTTTATTTTCTGTCAAGTTGTTTAAACAGTTGTAAGGACATTTGTTTGATCAACTGCACACACAAGTGGCCTGATGGATGTGGTTTTATCCATCCAAAAGATATGTTCCTCGCTTATCTTATCTGATGCACGAAACCTTGGAAATTTAATGTGTTTTGTTAGTGTTTTATAAGTTCAGGGGTTGAAGTGCAATTACTGAGAAAATAGAGGATCTGAGCTTATGTTGGAAGTTCAGGGACCAAACTGGAATTATGGAAATTTGGGGAGGAATCTGATATTATGAAGTTCAGGGGCCAAAGTGAAAGTCTGGAAAGTTTAAGGATCAAAGTGCGAAATGGAAAAGTATAGTGACCAAAGTGCAACTGCGCACTTGCGAAACGAATCCAAGGAAGTAAAACATTAAACTTCCTGTTGACTTGGCCGCTGTTGATCTTGGGCGACCACTGTTATTTTTGGGCGACCGCCGTAATCAAGATTCAAAGAACCGTAAAGTTGCTGTACAATTGGGCGGCCGCCCAAAACCAAAGTGGGCGACCGCTCAACCCCCATAAATCAGAATTTCAGTTTCTTTTTCAAGGAGGATTCTACCCATTTTTCCTATTTTCACCTCCCTTTTGCCCTAGTATATATATGTAAAGCCAACTCCCTTTTAGAGATGCTTTTTTTATTCTAACTTTTCAAGGTTGCAATCAAGATTGAAGGATTTTGGTTTTACTTTTTATCAATCAATCCAGGTTTTATGTTCTTAATTTTATCTCTTATATCCATTGCTATGGGTATGAGTAGCTAAATTCCTTTTCACGGATTGGATGTAGCGACTATTAAATTCATATGCTAAGCAATGTTTTAATTCTTCCCACATTTTTCTTGTTCTTGTTTAATGGAATTTACTTAATTCATTTTTAGACTTCAACAATATTGATTGATATTGTTGGTCTTTAAATTATTAGGGTTTAAATTATTGCACTTGCGTGGATAGTTTTTACATTGACCTAGATTCCATTGAATAGATCTAATTGAAGACCTTGCGGAAATCAAACGGATCTAAAATCATTTGTTCCTTGGTTTTTAATGTATTACTTGTATGTTTTGTAGACCTTGCGAAAAACATCACATCGAAGTAATAATAGGGTTGTAACCCGACCATCTAACCGTCCCAACTCTTTTTAAAGTGAACGATTTCTTGAACAAGATTAGTAATTGTTTTTATAAATCAGCATAGGAAGGAGATAGTTGTGAAACCCAATCCGTGAATCCTTGTCAATCTTGATCTTATTATCTGTTTTATTTTCATTAGTTTAATTTCTTTGTTATTCTAGTTTAATCAACCAAAATCAAAAACCCCTTTGTTACTTTTTACATTAACTAAACCAATTTGTTCACACACAAATTTCTGTGGTTCGACCCTTACTTTTGTATATTGCTACTTCGGTAACTTGTACACTTGCAAGGAAATTTTTATTACACGAGGATATTGTCCATCAAACAAGTTTGATCAGTCCTAGCTACATTCTTTCAATTGGTATCAGAGTCTTCTCTGGACTCTAATGAGATCGATCCTTGAAAGTAGCCACTATGGTTGAAATTTTCACCTCTGTGTCCGAAGGTTATGACGAAAGGGAGAAAACTTATGATCCTGAGCCCATCCATAGAAACTTGGAATAGTGAGGAAGTTGCTCTAGCAAACTATAATGCCAAGGCCATGGGAGCAACATCTGACCATTTAGATCTTCATATGTTTAGATTATTCTCTAATCAAACTATTGCCGAAGTTGATTGGGACATTCTCCAACTTCATTGTGAAGTACCAGCCAGTGTCAAACAAACTAAATTAAGGACCTTAATGACCAAATTTGAAACTTTAAGGATGGAAGATAATGAAACCATAAAATAGTACTCAACTAAGATATTGGATATCTCAAACGAGTCATTTGCATTGGGTGAATACATATCCAATGCAAGGCTTGTTAGTAAAGTACTAAGAAATCTCCCTAAAAAGTTTAATATTCAGATTTCTGTAATTGAGAAAACTCAGGATGTCCAAACTGTTGGACTTGCTGAAGTCTTGGGAATTTTAACAAACTTTGAACTAAATCTTGGGGTACAAGAATCAAGCAAAGCAAATTCAATTGCTTTTGCAAGTGCTCTCAAGGTATCTCAGGATCTAGTTCAACTGTCCAAGGACATTGATGAGTCAAACCTGGGAGAAGATGAGTGTGCCTTGATCACTTAAAAATTCAACAGTATGTTGAAAAAGAAACAGTTGACAAAGTTTCTTAATTTGGCATCCTCACCTCCTTCCACGGTTGAATCATTCAAAAGGGAAAATATTGCGAAGAAGCCTATGCCTGAAGGCAAAAATTCCATTGATTATTCGATGTAGGGCTTGCAAAGGTTACAAGCATTATACAAATGAATGTGCTAACACTCGTAAGAAGCAAGGAGTGAGTTTATCTGCGACATTGAGTGACTCTGATGATGACGAGCAGACATCAAATATATCTATATGGCATTCATCTCAGTTCACATTTCTGATAGTGACTCAGATGTGGAAGATGTGCAATACTCTGATTGCACAACTGAGTATAGTGTATATACCTGCTTGAATTCTTCAACTGCTATTGAAACAAACAATGATCCAGTAGAAGAAGAGTGTGCTACCTGTGAGGACTTGCACAATACCTATATTGAACTCCACACTGAATGGGTCAAGCTAATGGAGCAAATTAAGGTATTGAAACAGGTAAATGAGAAATTAACTGCAGAAAATCTTAAACTAAATCTGAGGTTGAAAGTTTGTCAAAAGAGAGTGATTCTCAAAAGGACTCCATAGCCAAATTAGAAGTTTTGCTCACAATGAAAGATATGAAATGTGAAAAATACAAAACAAATCTTGAGAAAGAAACATAAACTCTAACAAAACTGAACAAAGGTAAAGCTAAGTTAGAAAAAGTTTTGAAAATAGGAAACCAAGAAAAATCAGGAATTGGCTATGGAGATACTGTTTTTGTAAAAGAAGGAGAAAGCACTTCAAAAGTTCGAAAATTTCAAAATGTTCCCTCCATTAACCATGAATTTCCTGATGCGAGCAGAGAATACAGGAAAAGGAGGTATGTATGCCATCACTGTTTTGATCCAGGTTATATTCGACCATATTGTTACAAATTGAAACAAGAACTTGGCTTGGAAAAGATGAGTGGACACTTGGGCAGACAGTTGAGTGCACAACTGAACACTCAACTGTACAGAAAACCCAAGATTGGAACAAGAATTGCATGGGTAAGGAAAGAAACCATGAACTGTCAGGTGGCCTTCACCTCTTTTAAGAGCAGTGTTGAAGGATCCTGGTACTTTGATAGTGTCTATTCTCGCCACATGACTGGGCACGTGAAAACTTCAACGACTACACACCATTCAATGGTGGGAAAATCAACTTACGTGGAGGAGCCCAAGGTAAGATCATTGTCAAAGGTACGTTGAATGTATCAGATTTGCCTAAGTTACATAATGTCCTGCATGTTGATGGACTGAAGGCAAATCTGATAAGCATAAGTTAACTGTATGATGATGACTTAGTTGTTAAATTCGACAAGTCCAGGTGTGAAGTGTATGATAATAGCAATGTGTGTGTTTTAACTGGTGTTCGATCCTTTAATAACTGCTATAAGGTTGGCAGTAACTTGTCTTGTCTTTCCACTAAAATGGATGAGACTGCAATCTGGCACCAAAATCTTGGTCATGTCAGTGAAAGAAAAATCGATGAATTAATAAGATTTTTGACAACAAAAGATTTTCCCAAACTGGACTTGAAGAATTTAAGTGTGTGTGGGTCATGTCAGAAAGGGATACAAACCAAATCAAGTTATAAGAAGGTTCAAAATTGTGGAACCTCGAGGTGTCTTGAATTGATCCACACTGATCTGATGGGTCCCATAGAAGTGGAAAGTATGTCTCGAAATAAATATTGTTTTGTGTGTGTTGATGATTTTTCTAGATATAAATGGGAAATATTTCAAAAATTAAAGTCCAACACCATTGATGATGTAAAGAATTGAGGTTAAGAGATTGAACCGAACAAAAATCAACAAGATTCGATAAACAAGAAAGCCGCATCCTTTCTTTTCTTTAATTCAATTCATAATCAAAAATTCTAAGTTGCATAAAACTCTAAAAGAAGTTTAAATACTCCTAAGCAAACCCTAAAAACGTCTTGGAATGGAAAGGACAAAATTACCCTACTTAATTGTTTTAAAAAACAGCAGCAATAAAAAACATCAGCAAATCCCCCGTCATTGAGGTGCCTGCCCAGCTCAATGTGAGGCGCCAGCCTCGCTCCCAGTCAGGTCGATCTGAAGATGAGGCATCCTTGCTTTCCTCCAGGTGAGGCCCACGCCTGGCCACCCATGGGGCGCCCGCCTGGCTCACAGCCTCTTGGCCTGTAGCAATCTCGCCCTGTCTGACTGCCCGTTGATCTACATCATCCTCCCCTTCTTGAAAAAGACTCGACCACGAGTCGATACCAACAAGACGCATCTTTTACAAGTGAACCCAGAGTAATCCTCCTGCCTGATAAACAATTCTCTTTCGATGTGTACTAACTTGCTGCTTGGGCATACTGTTTCGGTTTGATGTGACTTCAACAATAGACCAACTAAAAAGTTAATGACTAACAGGAACAGAAGCCTTATCGGAGTCAAGTTTTTGTCGGAAGTGTGTAGGGTACAACGTAACAGTCACCCCTTCTTTCTTAAAGGTGTAAGTGTTCTTGTAGCCATCATGCTGAACCCTCCAATCAAATAACCACGAACGACCAATCAATAAGTGACATGCAACAATCGGCACTACATCACACAATACAACATCCGAGTAACGTTTGCCAATGGAAAATTGCACCAAACACCGCATGTTTACCTTCAAAGAACTCCCCTCGCTCAGCCAAGACAACTTGTACGGTTGTGGTTGTTCTTCCATCTTCAAGCTTAATTTCCCAACCATCTTAGTAGAAACGATGTTTTCACAGCTACCACCATCAATGATTACGTTGCACACTTTCCCCTTGGCAGTGCACTTAGTCCAAAAAATATTATGACGAAGCCACTCCTTATTTTCCACATCAGTCACATTCAACACCCGTTGAACCACCAATGCCACTCCTTGATCTGCATACACTTCTTCAGTCTCACCACCTGAATCAACTGGTGCTTCATCATAAACTGGTGGACCATCCTCCACTAAAGCAACAACATGTCGGTTGGGACACTCGGCCCTTAGATGACCAATCCCATGACATTTGAAGCACCGAGTGGGCTTGTTTCCCCTTGAAGCTTCCGGAACTGCACCAAATTTGCCTGCTGGTGTTACTGGAACTGTTGGTGTAACCCCCTCAACCTTTCTAGGACTTCCACTACTAGGATTATCAGAAAAATTCTTGTGTTGCCAAACATTCATACTCTTCTTTCATTGCAACTGCTTTTCAACCTTCAAAGCAAGCCTACAAACATCATCAGAAATCCAGTATTGCTGCAGGTGGACCACATCTGAAATATCAGTACGTAATCCCCCAAGAAAATGGGCTACTGTTTGCTCGTCCTCTTCTGCAACATCACACTACATCCACAAACGGTCGAACTCATTGATAAACTCCTCTACAGACATATCCCCTGCCTTAAAATATGATAAGCAATAAAAGAATCCTGTCTATAGTGTTCCGGAAGAAATTTTTGCCTTAACAATTCTTCATCTTATCCCAAGATTGAACCTTGGGTTTATCCTCTCTAACCCTGTGTTGCTTAACATGTTCCCACCAAATCGAAGCATGTTTCTTCAATTTGATTGCTACCACTTTCACCTTAGTAGCATCTTTCATAGGTTTTAAATCAAAAATACGTTCAACATTATTTAACCAATCAATGAACTCGTCAGAATGAGTCTTACCTTCGAATTCCGGAATTTCGATCTTGACACCGATATCCTTCAAAGAGTCTCCCTCATACCTACACTGATGTCCACGATTTATGGCAAAGGGATTGACTCCCTTGTGATACTCCTCACCCTCGGAAGAATTATCCAAATCAGAACCCATAATCGGTGGTGTCCCCCTACGATTTATGCGATTCTGAACTTGGAGTTGAAGTACCTGAACCTGTCTTCTCAGATTGTCTATCTCGATATCGCGTAGATCATGCTCGCGATGATGATCGTCTTCCGGAGGATCCGCTGCATTGCCCCTTCCACGACCACCTCTTCCTCCACGAACTCCACGCCCTCGTTCGGCCATCAATTCGTCCAGACAACTGATAACAAATGATGTAATGAACTGAGGTTAAGAAATTGAACCGAACGAAAATCAACAAGATTCGATAAACAGGAAAGCCGCAGCCTTTCTTTTCTTTAATTCAATTCATAATCAAAAAGTCTAAGTTGCATAAAATTCTAAAAGAAGTTTAAATGCTCCTAAGAAAACCATAAAAACGTCTTGGAATGGAAAGGACAAAATTACCCTACTTAATTGTTTTAAAAAACAACAACAATAAAAAATATCAGCAAATCCCCCATCATTGAGGCGCCCGCCCAGCTCAATGTGAGGTGCTTGCCTCGCTCCCAGTCAGGTCGATCTGAAGATGAGGTGGCCTTGCTTTCCTCTAGGTGAAATTACCCAGGATTTCGCGCAACGCGAAACGCGATTGTCTTTCGCGGAGGGTTGGTGTCTGAGACCTCGCTTTTCGAGAAGGAAGAGGAGTCGCCATGCGGTTTTTGTATTTTGAGCCCAAATGTTGAGAAACGGCTATTGTTTGAAAAAGGTATCGTTTTTATTGGTAGCAAAAACTTAGGAAAAGGCTTTGAAAACAGGGGGTCATTTTTATTGGCAGCAAAAATGAGTAAAAAGCTTTTTAGTACCAAAGATTGTTAGGTTTGGAGGTCACGTTACGTTTCGGGAAGAGTATATTGAGATCACCCGAAACACCTCGTATGACGAGTCTTTCTACCTTTCTCGAAAACGTGTGTGTGTGTGTGTGTGTTTGCATTTTGAAATGGGGGCTTGAATGACAAGCTTAATCTTGGTTTGAATGTCAAACATTGATTAGGTGATCTTGTTTGAAAAGACGAGCGTTTGAATGACAAACGTCGATTTTGCAGTTTTAGGAAAAGTGGCGCGAATGCTGATTTTAACTGTTTATCTTAAGTGTCAAATGTTGACTTTTAAGAAAAGAGCGTTTGAATGTCAAACGTCGGATTTTGAGTTTGAAGATGAGCGTTTGGATGCCAAACGTCATTTTGCGGGTTTTAAAGTGCGGTATCAACGAAATCAAACGATTCGGAATTGTAAAGTACGATCGACGAGCCAAACAGCTCGGAATTGTAAAGTACGATCGACGAGCCAAATGACTCGGAGTTGTAAATTTGCGTGAAAGTAAACGACGATCAACGGATCAAACAATCCGGAATTGTAAATGACAGAAATTTAAATGACGATCAACGGATCAAACGATCCGGAATTGTAAATGACATAAAAGTAAACGGAACGGGGTCGGAACGCCGTTTTAACCCGAGATTACTTATCTTACGGGAAGAGAAGAGGATCTAGGGGCTAAAACGTATTGAACCCCGTTAGACGGAGGCGTCTACATTTCAACAGTGTCGTCCGAAATGGTTGTTGCGACTGGCGCGTAAACCGAGACGGAACGAGAGTTTTAGAGAGAGAGGGAGCTACCTATGGCTAGGGTCGGCTCCTTTGGCTCGGGGGGCATATACGGGATACGAAAGTGTGTTTGAAACGGTGTTTTGAGGTGGCGGGGGTCATATTTGATCGAAATACAGAGTTTTCACGCAAAACGAGGTAAAACTGGGGCTCGGGGAGAGTGGAACTAGTTTAGGCCGTGGCTTAGGGTGAAAATGGAGTGATTTTTTGTTGTTACAAATGGCTTTGACAGCCCTTGTATTTATAGGTAAAATTTCAGCATGAGTCCGGACGGACTTAGGGTGAAATCAGGGGGTTTTGTGAAACTTTGGAAATTAGAGGGGCTTGCTGGCAATTCCAGATTTCCTGCAAATGAGTTCGGCCGGACCGAGACTGCATACCAGGGGTATTTTTGTCTTTTCACTCTAAATTTGATTGAAAGGTGATGGGGAAGCTGTGGCATGTGAGCCATGTGACCCTGTGACTCACAGGCCATGGGAATTTGTGCCATTATTTCCCGGTTTTGTTCATTTTTAAAATAACAGTCCGAAAAATGTCCGAAATGCCCCCAAAAAGTGCCGAAAAGTGCGTTTTTTTAGGGAAAGCCGTACTTTTACGTGCGACGACGTGTGTTGAGTACGCTTTGATGTCGGGATGCACGGGGCAGTCCCGGGACGTCTCGTTGGCTTGGCAACGGGGAGCTTAACGGGTTCCGGTTAACCTGGAGCGGGCCAGTTAACGGATTCCGGTTAACTTTCTAACGGATTTTGACGATCCAGATTTGGGTACTTACAGTTAGCCCCTCAGCGACGTCACTTCCGAAGGAGGTGGGGTCGTTGAAAAAGATAAGGATCTAAATCGGGATGCCTTACTTTGAAAGAGACCTGGGCGGTCAGCTGGCTGGACCCTTAGCAAAAGGATTCCTACGTATCCCGAGCGAAAATCAAGATGATCGTAGTTCGTAGGTGCAAGGAGCCGCACGTGGGGACCTTGACCTGAGCGAGACTGTTGGGAGGCGTCTAAACCTGATAGAGACCATCGCGAGGTACCTGGACCTGAATGAAGACTATTATGAGGCGTCTGAACCTGGGATTTCTGAAACCTTCGAGGGCGTGTGGTGCCTCAGGCCGAAGTTGCTGAATCATACGAGGGCGTGTGGCGCCTCAAACCGGAGTTGCTGGATCATACGAGGGCGTGTGGCGCCTCAAACCAGAGTTGCTGATACTTTCGAGGGCGTGTGGCGCCTCAAACCAGAGTTGCTGGATCATACGAGGGCGTGTGGCACCTCAAACCGGAGCTGCTGGATGCGTTTATCCTGGGACGAAGGCGTTCGTGCCTTGAGTGCTGGTCTTATGATGACGGCCAGGTTTATCCTGCTGGGGATAGGGTGGCAATGATGGGAATGGTTGTGTTAAACTGACGTTATTAACAACTCGGAAGGATTGACGTTTCTTCTTTAAAATCCTGCTGGGGATGAGCGTTCGGGCTTACCTTGATGGCCGAAGAGGGATTGTTGTGCGGGTTTACCTTGATGGCCGCTGAGGTGGGACGATCGGGCTTACGACTTGCGGCCAGGGAAGTGAACGTTGGTGAAAAAAAATAGAAATTTTGACGTCGGGAGACGGAATTGTAACTGGAATGTCCGGAGACGGGATTGAGCGTTTGAATGTCAAATGTCAACTTGAGATGGAAGTGAGCGTTTGAATGTCAAACGTCAACTGGGGATTGAGAATTTAACGTCTGGAGACGAGCGTTAGTGTAAGTACCCCAATCTGGATCACCCTCTGCCGAACACACAGGAAACACCGTAGACTCACAAACACAGTCTCGAAGACCTATGGCACTCAAAACCCTCTCAAAAACCCTCAACCAAACCAAGGGAGGGGACTTTCTGGGATAAAAAGGGACAAAAGGACCTTTTGGGAATTTTCAGGAAATTGGAAAAGCATAAGTAGTCCGTACGGACCTCTTTGCTTTAATAATTACTGAATCCCCTTAAAGTCCACAATATTCCCTCAAATCCCGGAGAAAATGATTACCCTCATGCATGGTTGGTCCGTACGGACCTCTTTGCATGCCAAGATGGTCCGTACGGACCTCTTTGCATAGGGGACATCATAATTCCAGAATATTCACCATCATCACATATTCCCTCAAATCGAGGAAAACCAAAATTCTGGATAACATGGGAGGTCCGTACGGACCTCTTTGCAAATTTTTCCTACTATAAATAGAGGGCTCCCCCTCCCTCATTTTACACACCTCCCTCTTCTCTCTTCCTTCCTTAGCCTTCAGGCTCCCCTCTAAGACCCTTCGGGGCAATCCCGACCCCTTTCGGATCCTTCCGAGGCCTTCCGAGCCCCCTCGTGGTGCTCCGAAGCCTCCCCGAGCGCTCCTGCGACGTTCCCGCGCTACCCCGAGGCACTCTCGAGGTACTCTGAGGCCCCTCGTGGTACTCCGAGGCCTTGCCTGGTCTTTCCCGAGGTGTCCCGGCTCTTTCCGAGTCAAACCGGCGATCCCAAACCACGCCGAAACTCTGCCCGAGTGACTCCTGCCACCCCAACGCATGCCGGACCTCTGCCCGAGTGATCCCTGCGATCCCAACGCACGTCGAAACTCTGCCCGAACGCAGCCTACAATCTCAACTTACGCCGAAACTCTGTCCGCAGACAACCGGCTCCTCCCGAAGCAATCCCGGTCCGTGTCGGAACACTATTCCCTCCTCAAACACTATTCCCCAGCGGAAGACAGACACGAACCAACATTGGTAAGGCTTCCTTCCATTACTATTTCAATACATTTCAATACGCAGTGTACAATGTAGACATCCGACACAGCATGCATTTTTAAAAGCACACACACACACACAACAATTAAAGAATATTAGGGGTATCCGAAAGACTCGTTTTTACGAGGCGACTCGGGTGAGCTCTAAGATTCTAATATTCTCTTCCCGAGGAGTCATCTGACCTCCGAACTCAAAATCTCATCACACAAAAACAGTTTATTATTATTTTTAAACTGATGCCCTTTTTCAATGTTTTGGGCTTAATAATAAAAACGGCATGGCGACTCTACAAAGCAAAACACGGCGAGACACCTCCAACCGAAAATGCTGCAAAGAGGAATAAAGCCGGATGCCGGGCGCGAACGCGCCGCTCTCGGATCCGGCGAACATTCCCCCGAAACGCCGACGCGCAAATGCGAGATGCGCGGGAGCTCGGATCCGGGTAATTTCGCTGGCGACCTACTGAGGACTTTTTTGTTTTAAAATCTTTTTAAACAAAACAAAAGATTTTTAAAACGATGATGAGGGTCAAACTTTCATTTTACCCCTTTCTTTAACTCTTGTGTGTGTGTGCACGTGCTTTACATTTTATTTTACAAAAAAAAAAGAAAAAATACAAAAAAAAATGCATCAATATACATCTCGCGCATACATTTAAAATTCTTCAAAAACTTCGTTTTACTCGTAAAAGAATTTTAGAGATCGCACACTACGCGCACCGCCGCCTCGGTTACACCGCACACTACTCACACCGCCGCTCGGTTACACCGCACACTACTCACAATGTCGCCTCGTATACACCGCACACTACAACCCTTAACCCGGAGTGGTCTCGCTTGCGGTCCGTTTGGTCTTCCTAGGCCTCTCGTATGCGCACGGGATCATTCCAAACATCCCATCCTAGCCAAGCGTCAACCCCGCACGTTTGAGTCTTGAGTCACACTCGTCCGTACTCGGTTGGTTTTACCCGGTCCGTGTCATACGCCCGGATACATATACCATACCGGCCATTTTTCTGAGTCAAGGCTCGGAACTCAAGATCCCTTGCGCAAGCAAAGCGATGAAAGGTCATGCTAAAATCTTGACCTGATCTTGATTTCCGAAGCTACACCCAGACGATGTTCCGTCCCGGATATACATCCATGCTCACATGACACCATGTCATCACGCCTTTGATACGTCAGCCATGACAATATGACCAAGCCAACGCCTAACGTCACAGATCCCTTGCGCAAGCAAAGTAAAGAGAGGTCATGCCGAACTCTTAACCTGATCTTGACTCAGTGGCCGGCTCGGTTCACTATTCACATGGCTAATGCATTAAAACGAACATGACAGGCTCGGTCCTTAGGTTCAGTTTTTTCTTTTAGGCCGGTGGAAACCGCTTGCCATATAGGACCCTCCCCCGGGGCTGTCCACCCTGAGATGTCGAAATACAGGTGCAAAACGAGGGGTTTATAGTCGCACAGATGGTCTCCACTGACCCAGGATCTAGCATAGTTGCGAAAAAGAAGAGCAATCTTTTCCAACCGACCTAGGACTCTGAGAAAACATGTTTTAAGTAAATTAAAACAACAAAAAAAAAATAAATATAAAAGAAACGGAAACCGCATGCCACGTGAGCTTTCCCCCTTTATCCCGTGAGACCATTCACGTGTCTAAACCTTGCCCATCACCCCTCGGCGAACCGAGAGTGGTTGAGAATACACAGGGAGCCGCCTTTTTCAGTATCGAGGTCACAAGGTCCGATAGCCCTTCCCGGTTCAGCGGTGCACGCACCGTCCGCTACTCTCCCATGACGGGATCAACGAGATAACAGTGAGGGAAACGGAACCCGCCACTAAGGAACCTCCAGACAATGGAGAAGGTGTTGCGAGCCTTCGAAACCATCAAGAAGCGCCAAGAAGAACAACAAGCCTGGATCGTAGACACCTTGCGTCTTCGAGGAACAGTTGCATAGCTCCCCAACCTCGACGGAACCTTTGTTCTCATAGAGGACGAAGACATACCGGCCCCGGTTTCTCAAAGCTATCGGCAAGTTCCGCCTCCGCCAAGCTACGAGATCCCAAAGAACGCAAAGCGTGCTCTCGCTCAAAGCTCCTCAAAGGGCTGGGCCAAGCAGCTCATGACATGCCCGGCCTCAAAGACACGCCATTTTCCCGACTCGCACATCAAGCTTCGCACCAACAAAGACACATACGTGCCTGCTCCTCCAGATCCCAATGCATCTCGGCATCCCCCGGGATTCAATCCTTTGCCTCTATACGAGCCTCACAGCCACAATCAGAAGTCCCAATGCTTACCTGGGACGGTCATCCCAAGCGGATATCCTGACATTTCAAGCTTGCCACCGCTAGTACGGCCAATTGGGGCTAACGAATCATTTCCCCAATTCCCAAATACAACCCTTAGCGGACCCGGCAATCACGCCCTCAACTTCAACACCCTGTGGTATGGGTTGGTATATACTCAACTACCTCCCCAAGATTCCCGAATGGCGATCCCATCGCCCAATCCACTTCCATCTTCGGTTTCCGTCCACGAAAACGGTAACCCACCTCGACATGTGATCCCCACATGGCTTGGGCGATCGAACAAATGAAAGACATGCAAGGCAAGCTAGCTAGTTCTCGGAAGGACTCCCTCCTGCCTACTGATCCGAGCAAAGTGGTCCCTCTCCCTCCGAAATTCAAGATGCCGGAAATGGAAAAGTTTGACGGGACAGAATGCCCAAAAACCCACATCGACACCTATGTCCTGGGTATGAGAGCCAAAGAGGCAACCCCTCAACAGATGGCAGATCACTTTCAGCATTCCCTCAAATCCACAGCACTAAGGTGGTTCCTCAATGTGAAGGCAGAAAACCGCTCCACGTGGGTGTAAGTACCCAAATCTGGCTCATGCCTTCCGATTAAATTTCCCGGCAATTTCGGTAAGTTTCCCGGTAATTCCCCGGACCTTCCTAGTGTTTCGGAAATATTCCGGAACTGTTCTAAATCAAATAAAGGCTGAAAGGGAAGCTTCCCAATTAAGAAACACGTTTTTCTTAATTGGGAGGAACCTTCTAGAATTTGCCACCTTGCATGTTTCTAGAAATGCTGAGTCACAAGGGATAATGCCGCACGGCTGCATTAGCTCGAGGTCTCTGGCCGCACGGCTTCATTAGCCTTATCCAGACTGCCTATAAATAGAGCCCTCCTCTACCCATTTTAATCATCAACAAAAGATCATAATACTCTCATAATACGAAGAAGATCCTCCAAAGAGCTGCTGGAAGTCCAAGAAGGTGAAGAAGAAGGCCAAGAAGTCACCTCCCTCCTCCTTGAAGATCCCAAGATCAAGTCCTCCTCCTAGCTCTGTCCAAAGAAGAAGAGGAAGCCATTGGTAACCTCGCACACCCTAACCTTGCATCCTAATGTGATTATAATTGCTCATAGCATTTCATACATTGCATTTATCTTGCTTGGGACTTGGTAGTTTATCATAAAGATCATATCTTTATCCCCCTTTGCATGCATTAGGCATCCCTTGCCATTAAAGATGTAATCTTTGAATCAAAGGTGCATCCTTTGCACCTAAAAAACCCATTTTTCAATAAAACCATCATCTTCATGCATCCTTTGCATGTAAAAATTCAACCTTTATGATAAAAATGCATCCTTTGCATACAAAAACCTTTTTCAAGCATCCTTTGCATTAAAGATCAAATCTTTATCCCAAATTAGCATCCTATGCTTTTCAAAATGCAATCTTTATGCATCCTTTGCTTATTCAAACACCAAATTCTTCATAAAAATGCATCCTTTGCATAAAAATCATGTCTTTATGCATCCTTTGCAAATAAAGATCATTTCTTTAAATCAAATGCATCCTTTGCAACCCAAAAATGTCATCTTTTCACTAAAAATGTCATTTTTACATGCATTCCCCTATGTCCCCATTAGCAATCTTGGAACGGACCGGTGTAAAAGATCCTATCTTTACATCGTTCCTTCCATAAAGGTTTCATAATTTCTTTAGAAAGGGACACCCTTGAACCCTATATCTCCGATTATCACTTAAGATGAGTATGAAGCATCTATATGAGCTCGACCGTCTTAAAGTGTAGGATTGATGGGCTAAGGACCCTCCTTTTCTAAAGAACCTCATCTTTGACTATAAAGAGAGTCATTCTCTCGATCACACAAGTCCCGAGGTTAAAAATGCGATGATCACAAGTCCAAGATGAGGATGGGATCATAATCCCGAATACATAAAATCCAAGAAATCCCGAGCGACAACCAATAAATGGTTTGTACGTCCGGAAGACGACTTGGGACATTCCCTCCCCTTTATTTTCAAACACATGCACACAAGAAAGCACACAAGCAAGCACGATTAATGGGATCTTGGGAGACTTGCTCCGGCAAGGCACCTTGGGTGAACGATGATCCGTTCTTCCCAAGGGGTAACTTAACCTCCGAACCCATAAAACCTTTTTTTCAAAGTTTTGAGGTAATCAAAATGGCGTGGCGACTCCGTTTTTCAAATTGAACCGGATGTCTTCAAACTCGCGTGAATTTCCAAAATAAACAAAATTTGGGGCACACATTCACAGTTTGGCGACTCCGCTGGGGAAAATCCCAAAGGAGAAAAGCTTTATTTTCAAAACAAAAGATCGATACTCGGTATATAGGTGGAAACCACTTACCCTTCCTGTACACTCCCTGATGTGGGAGTTGGGATAACCAGTGGTTTAACAATCCCACGTACCAGTATCCTTTTTCGAAAAAAATTTTGAAAAAAAAATGAAAATAAAAGAAAGCTTTTCCCTTTGAGCGGGTTAGACTCCCCGTCGCTGATTTCATTAATCGTGCTTGCTTTCTTTACCTTGCATTGCATCATTTGCATCTTGGAATCTGTGCATACTTTGAACAGGAAACAACCCGAGAAATAGCAAAGGAGTGGAACCTGGAAAATTGATCCATGCAGTCGTACGGCTCAATCCTCCTTAGATTCTGACCGGGCGACCTCAGTGGCAATTCCACCAGGAAAAATCATGGTTAATCTGGCAGTCCTAGCAGCTTGGGGCTACTCAGCTCCATGGCCCGGCCTGGGGCTCCCGTGAAAAATTTACGTGCTTACATGTTGTATTTTCTGTCCCGAAAATCATTCCTTTAAAACACATTTACGAAAATCTCTGTTTTAACTCAAAAGGAACATTTTTAGGAGACCGCACACTACGCGCACTCCGATATATCCCGTACACTTTGCACGCACGTCCTTCAAACCCGAGGGTGGTTCCAGCTGCATCACGGACAGCCTTACGATGCTCCAGGGCGCGCACGGAATCATCCCAACCTCCCATGGCAGTGCACTGTCGACCAATGCACTCAGGTGTCACACGTTTCAAAAAACCGTGACTTTTGGTTGGTTTTTGGTCTAGTCCGTGTCATATAGCCCAGTTGCATACCCTCGTAAAGGTCAAGCCTTAGTTCATAACGGAAGAGGAACTCTGCCAAAATTCCAACAAGGAAAAATTGGCGAGATCTTGACTCCGACATTGACTTTGACCTTGACCCGCACGGAATGCGTAAGAGTCGAGACCGAGTCTTTGCCAACAAATCAAAAGATCTTTCACTCAAAGCGAAGTTCAGCCAAAATTCCGACAAGGAAAAATTGGCAAGATCTTGACCCGGCATTGACTTCGATTCTGACTCACGCCCGGCGTATGCAACGAAGTTCAATGTGACACTGTGTCATCCGACTTTTGCCGCCCGACCCATGCCTATTATCTTCTCGGACATTACCGAAAGTCAAAACGTCATTCGCTCAAGCGAAATTCTGCCAAAATTCTATCAAGGCAGAAAGATGAGACTTTTCCGGTATTGCCTTGACTATAATCTGCATCGCTCGTGCGTTGAAAGTCCTATGACCCGCTAGACCCGTTAGGAGCGTTCTTTACTCTCGGTCGGTGGGATCCGCGTGCCCTATAGGACCCTCGCCCGGGGCTGTCCACCCTGGGAGGTCGAAATACAGGTGGAATACGAGGGGCTTATAGACGTAGTGACGGAACCCACTGATCCAGGATCTAGAATAGTTGCGAAAAAGAAGGGCAAATCCCCTTTTCCAACCAAATAGATATTAATAAAAGACACTATTTTAAGTAAACTGGAAGATTCTAATTTGCATATTGCCTGAGCCTTCACTCTAAACACCTACCCCGAGTCTAAACCTTTCCTATCCCTTTCCCACAGAGAAAGAAGTGGGTGAGAACACCGGCCGCGACTTGTTAACGAGAATTCTCAGACAGTTCGCGAGAATCCTCGGTTTGGTCGATCCCGAGAGAGTCGAATGTCCGATTCGACAGAAAACGATCGGGTTTGGGTAACCAGATGACTAGAGAAGAAGAGCTAGCCTATATCCAATCCCACTCCTCCATCCACATATAATCCGTTGCCAAAGATCGTCCCTTCTCGCCTTTCCCCAACATCCTAAGCCGTCATGGTCCCGACACCCTTGCGCCTTTTGCATTCCAATTTGTGGGACTCTTTCCCTCCTTTCACCTAATCCAAATCTCCTTACCCCGGAATCCCGCACCACCCCGACCTCTCTAATTTCGTCAACGCCCGTGAATTTGCCTATCTCTCGAGAGGTGGTAGTGAAGAATCAGGTCGGAAATGAGAATAGGAATGGATGGATTTACAAATGATGATGAAAGTTCAGTAGAAGGAATGGACTTGGAGTCAGCGGAAGTGAAACCCAAAGGGAAAGATGAGGTAGAAAACCACAGACCTGGAATAGGGGATGAAATCACTTCAAAGTGTATTTGTAGCCTGTGTGAAGGCTCGGAAAAGGAAAAGGATGCTAGCTTAGATGAGGCAACATATGAGTCCTACATCCTAGAGTTCAATGCTCCTTACAAAGACTTGGTCGGTGAATGGAGAGACTTAATTGAAGCCCTAGCTGAAAGAGGAAAGTGGGCTCCACCCGCCGATCTGGAAAACGTAAGCGTCGCTGAAGCCAAACTCTCATCAGGAAGAGTAGACTACATTACGGTGTTAGTAGTCACTCCTGAAACCTGGTCTGAAGAAGAGTGTATGGATGCCCTGGAAAGAGTCTTAAGTCTCGAGGCGACCCCTGTCCCCTTTATGTCCCATGATGACAACGATGTTTTCTTGGTAATTCCCAAGTCAGAGGAGGAGTCCAAGATACCTCTTATATGGCGTCAAGTATCCCGACCTGCTTTTGCCCTCATTGGTCATCAAAGTCAAGACGAAAGTTCCCACGAGAGTTACTGTAGTGATACTGATGAAGACACAAATCGAAGTGCGGAAGGAACAAGAGAGGAGTGGTTAGCCCGTAAGCCAAAAAGCCTTAAAACCTTCCCGACAAGAAGAACAGTAAACCCGCCATGAGGTTTGACCCCTCGTAAATCCTTATTGATGATGGAATTTCCCACTTCGAGAAAATGTTTGGCCAACGTCAAAGATGCCGTCGAAGGCCGACCCCTAGAGAAAGAAGGGACATGCTTGATGTGATGAGGAATGTGATCCCACTCGTTGAAAAAATTGTTAGGTCCGGATGAGAAAGCCATTCGCCGTGCTCCAAACCCCGAAAGTGATAACTCCCGTTGCATGCCGACTTTGAAAAGTTTGAATGAGACCGTGAAGGCTCTAAACGGAGAAGGTAAAGCCGAAACCAGCCAATTGCTAAGCCAATAAGAGAGTCGAACCCCGAGAAGGTCGAAAGCCGTTAACTTGGGATCGTGTTCGAGAAGCACTTACGCCTCCAAAAGAGTACCGTTAATCGATTAATCGCCAGAATTGGCCATACGCCAAAGAAGAGCCCGCCTCGACTTTGAAAGAGCTAATGTAATCCTCCAAGAGGGAATAATGACCCGGAAAATCTAATGTCTATGTGATGACTCGGTCTCGGACGAATGAGTATTGAAGCACCCTAAGGGTGATAAAAGGAATGCCAGTCCCTGGAGCCAAAGAGCATGTATAAGAGGCCTTATAAGCCGGAAGTAGAAAAACCGGACTCGACAAAGAGGATCCAGTGTTGACTCGGTTAAGTGTACCCAAGCCAATATATCCTTGTGGTCCCCGTTAACCTCTTCATACCCCTCATAAGTTGAAGCTAGAAGAAAGTTTGGCCAAGACCATGGTGCCCATAGATGTCACCCCGGATGAGGTCGTCCAAATGATTGGAAGTATCCACTACGGAAACATCATTACCTTCACCGACTTGGACCTCGCCAAAGTATGGGGCTAGTCATAACGAACCTCTTTACATCACAAACAGCTTAGAGGAGCGTCGATTGCCACGGGTATTAGTCGATGGAGTGGTCTGCAATGAATGTCTTGCCGCCCAAGATGATGGACTTATTGGACTTGAAAGCAACAGCATTTGAAGCCTTCTAGTCGACTATTAAGGCTTATGACTCCACCGCACAACTGCTTGGGGATTGCTACTCTCAAGTTGTGGTTCGGAAAATGGTCATGGACGTTGATTTTCAAGTGATTGATATTCCGATTTCATTTACCGCTTCTACTGGGACGGCCCCGGATCCATCGATAAATGGGGTAGCCTCTACTTTGCACCAAGCTAAGGCCAAATTTCGCTCACATGATGGCACTATCACCACCATTTACGGAGACAGTGTCACGGTAGATGGAACCAAGACCGGAGATATCCCGATACCGGAAATCAAACATGATGATGAAGGGCCGGCATTGACAGGATTCTCCGTAGCTCCTTCCAAAGCACAAGTGTGTTGCACCGACCTCACCACTACTTCCGATAAAATCCCTCCCGCCATGAGAATGATGAGAAAAATGGGTTATCTTCCGGACTTGGATTGGGTAGAAGACTTCGTGGTCGCAATACCATCATCGATGCAAAGGAACGGACTACCAGATACGGCTTTGGGGTACAAACCCAATTCTTGGAATGTCGTAAAAGCTAAAGGGGTCCAAACTTTCATCCCTACGCTTATCCCTAACCCATTACTTTACAAAAGGCGGGACACAATACGATAAAAGTGATCACCGTATCTCCTTGCGTAAAACCCTTACGGAAAATCTTGAGAAAATGAGGGAAAGCCACCAATCTCGTTCGAAGAATGTTCCTTGACTTGCCGACATTCTGGGCTACCACTATCGCTCGTAACGAGTATGTCTTCAAAGGGAACTCGACATGGCCAAAGAGTCACCATCCGTGGTAATGGACTTCTCCGCCTTCGAGTTAGCTCTTTCGAAGATCGCCCGATAGAAGCCGCGCAGTGAAGACAAAGTGAGTGGGGCTTGCTACGCTTGTTTGATGAAGAAGCACGCATCCCGCATTTGATCGACTTCACTCGGATGATGAGATAGTTGCCGTAATTGGAGATGGTGGTGAAAATCCTTTTGATCCCCGCACTTTGGTAACTAAGACAGAGATGCCGTTGAAGAATTGGGAGACGTTCGTGGCCGATAGCCGCCGACAAAGAAATGATCGCGGAGCTTGGATTGGTACTCCCGTCCTTCTCAACCCAAGCCGTGTCAAACACCCCGTTGTCCATACGCTTGAGTCGAATCTTTGAATTCCAGCCTCCCGAGTCATCCGAAGGCCTCACGCCCGAGGACTATCAAAATGTAATCGATGTCATCTTTCCTCTTATTTTGAATGAAATGACAGATCTTTCTCGAGTATCCTCTTATTGCCAACTTAACAAATGATAAATTAACTCAAAACTTAACAACAGCTTAATAATGAATCATTTGAACAAGATGCAAACACAATAAATGAACAATACATTAAATAAATCTTTAAGCGGGTTTCGTAAAAGAGGAAAACCGGGCCTAAGCCGCCGAGGAGGTTTTGACAAGTGTGAACTCGGGTACCGTCGAGGAACCTAAAGAGACACAGATCGGAAACTTCTTCCAGGGGGTTGAACGGGACAGATCGATCGATCCGCTCAGAGAATACGTCGACGTGTTTGCATGGTCATACAGGATATGCCGGGGCTAGACAGTTCAATAGTAGAGCACGTAATCCCTCTAGCACCCGTATGCTAAGCCGCAAAAAATGTAAACCGAGGAAGATCAAGCCGAATGGTCTCTATAGGTCAAAGAAGAGATTGAGAAGCTACTGCGGGTAGGATTCATCAGAGTCATCGAATATCCGACATGGTTATCCAATATTGTGACCGTCACCAAGGCCAATGGGAAGGTGCGCCGTCGTGTGGATTTCCCGAGATCCGAACAAGGCCAAATTTCAAGGACGATTACCCTTTGCCAAACATAGACATCCCGGTGGACTCCATCGCCAACTACGAAGTCAAATCTTCGTTGATGGCTTTCGTGTGCTACAACCAGATCAAGATGGCCGAGGAAGACCAAGAAAAGAGCCCTTCACCACAACGTGGGGAACTTACTGTTATACAGTGATGCCATTTGGGCTTAAGAACACTGGGGCTACTTACCAAAGGGCAGCGACCGCGCTTTTTCATGACATGATCCACAAGGAGATTGAGGTCTACGTAGACGACATGATAATTCACTCAAAAGGCGAGAATGGGCAGCACTTTGTTGACCTGCGGAAGTTCTTTGAGAGACTGAGACAACATTCCATGAGACTAAACCCTGCCAAATGCACCTTCGGAGTGTGAAATTACCCGATCTTTTTCGTGCGCGGGCGGGGGGCGCGGAAAAGGCGGTTGTCTTTCGCGGAGGGGTTGGTGTCTGAGACCTCGCTTCATGGGAAGGAACAAAATGAGGAGTCGCCACGCGGTTTTTGTATTTTGAGCCCAAACGTTGAGAAACGGCTATTGTGAAAATGTGTCGTTTTTATTGGTAGCAAAAACTTAGGAAAAGGCTTTGAAAAAAGGGATCATTTTTATTGGTAGCAAAAATGAGTAAAAAGCTTTTTGTGTACCAGAGATTGTTAGGTTCGGAGGTCAAGTTACGTTTCGGTAGAGTATTATGAGATCGCCCGAAACGCCTCGCATGACGAGTCTTTCTACCTTTCTCGAAATCGGGTGCGTGTGTGTGTGTGTGTC
Organism: Adenophora triphylla var. japonica; assembly: GCA_022495995.1. Taxonomy (NCBI): domain Eukaryota; kingdom Viridiplantae; phylum Streptophyta; class Magnoliopsida; order Asterales; family Campanulaceae; genus Adenophora; species Adenophora triphylla. The sequence continues at coordinate 167,463 of JAFEMH010001578.1, read as the reverse complement.
TTTTGAAATGGGGGCTTGAATGACAAGCTTAATCTTGGTTTGAATGACAAACGTTGATTAGGTGACTTTTGAAAAGACGAGCGTTTGAATGACAAACGCTCGGTTTGAGACAAATGAGCGTTTGCGTGGCAAACGTCGATTTGGAGTTTGAAATGAGCGTTTGCGTGGCAAACGTCGACTTTGAGTTTGAAATGAGCGTTTGCGTGGCAAACGTCGACTTTGAGTTTGAAATGAGCGTTTGCGTGGCAAACGTCAATTTTGAACCGTGCGAGTCATTGTTAACGATTTTTACGGGAAAAATGCGTATTAAATGATTTTAAGTGTCAAATGGCGGCTTTGAGTTTGAAGATGAGCGTTCGGAGGCCGAACGTCATTTCGCTGCGTTTTGAAAGAGAGTTCGACGGACGAACTCCGGTTTTGAACCGGGCATTACATTGTTAACGATTTTTACGGGAAAAATGCGTATTAAATGACATGCGATCAACGAATCGGGTTGCGACTGGACTTTGAAAAGTAATACTATCACGATCCAAACGGATCGGACTTTGTAAGTGACAGTATTTAAAGTACGGTATCAACGGAATCAAACGATCCGGATTCGTAAATGACGATCAACGAGGCCAAACGGCTCGGAATTGTAAATGACGATCAACGAGGCCAAACGGCTCGGAATTGTAAATGACGATCAACGAGGCCAAACGGCTCGGAATTGTAAATGCATGAAATTAAATGATAAATCAATCTGATCGATCGATCCGGAATTGTAAATGACGATAAAAGTAAATGGAACGGGGTCGGAACGCCGTTTTAACCCGTGATTACTTCTCTTACGGAAAGAGAAGAGGATCGAGGGGCTAAAACGTATCGGACCCCGTTAGACGGAGGCGTCTACATTTCGATAACGACGTTCGAAACGGTTATAGCGACTGGCGCGTAAACCGAGACGGAACGGGAGATTTAGAGAGAGGGAGTTATACCTATGGCTAGGGTCGACTCCTTTGGCTCGGGAGGTGTGTACGGGACACGGAAAGTGATTCGAAAGGTTGTTTTGAAGTTGTAAGGGGCGTATTTGATCGAAATACGAAGATTTCACGCGAATCGAGACAGAACGGGAGCTCGGGAGGGGTAAGAACTGCTTAGGCCGTGGGGGGTGGTGATTTTTGGTGTAAAATTTCTGTCCATTTGCCTTTGACAGCAACTTCTATTTATAGGTGAAATTTGCAGTAGGAGTCCGGACGGACTTGGCCTGAATCCAGGGGTTTTGTGGGTATTTGAGAATTTGAAGGACTTGCCGGCAATTTCAAAAATGTGCACAGTGAGTCCGACCGGACTTGGCTTGCAAACCAGGGGTATTTTGGTCTTTTCCCTTTGAATTTGATTGAAGGGTGACTAGAGGGAGGTGGCATGGCTGCCACGTGCCCCTCTGAGTCACCAGCCATGTGGGATTTTGTCCCCCGGTCCCGGTTTTGTCCGTTTTTTAAAATAACAGTCCGAGAAATGTCCGAAACGCCCCCGGAAAGTGCCGGAAAATGCGTTTTTCAGGGAAAGCCATACTTTTACGTGAGATGACACGTGCTAAGTACGGTTCGACGTCGGGATGCACGGGCGCCCCGGACGTCTCTGCTGGCACAAAGAACGGGAGTTTAACGAGTTCTCGTTAACTCCGAGCGGGCCGCTAACGGATTTCGGTTAACTTTCGGACGGATTGGGACGATCAGGATTTGGGTACTGACAGTTAGCACATCAGCGACGTCTCCTCCGAAGGAGGTGGGGTCGTTGAAAAAGATAAGGATCCAAATCGGGATGCCTTACTTTGAAGGAGACCCGGGCGGCACTGGCCGGACCCTTAGCCGAAAAGGATTCCTACGTATCCCGAGCGGGAATCAAGCCGATCGTAGTTCAAAAAGGGGCAAGGGCCGCATGGGGACCTTGACCCGAGCGAGACCGTTAGGAGGCGTCTAAACCCGGATGAGACCATTCGCGAGGTACTGCACTCCGAATGGAGACCGTTGGGAGGCGTCTCGAACCTCGGGACTTCAAACCTTCGAGGGCGTGTGGCGCCTCAAACCGGAGTTGCGATGCCGACGAGGGCGTTCGTGCCTCGGGTGCCGGGCTTATTGCCGTTGCGCTTTATCCCGCCGGGGATGAGCGATCGGGCCACGACTTACGACCGGCGGGGAGATGAATGTTCACTTGCCGAAGTGAAAAGGTGTTCGGGCTTACGAGGATGGCCGAAGAGGGATTGTTGCAAGGCGTTCGTGCCTTGGGGTTCGGCCATTGCCGTTGCCGGTGAGGTGAACAGCGAAGGTCTCGATAGGAGAGTGGAGGTCGGACCGCGAAGGTCGGGATTGACTGTTTGAGATGGGACCGTGAAAGGTCGAGATGGGAGATTGAATCGGACCGTGAAAGGTCGCGATTGAGAATTGGAATCGGACCGTGAAAGGTCGCGATTGAGAATTGGGATCGGACCGTGAAAGGTCGCGGTTAAGACTTTGAATCGGACCGTGAAAGGTCGCGATTGAGAATTGGAATCGGACCGTGAAAGGTCACGATTGAGACTTGGAATCGGACCGTGAAAGGTCGCGGTTAAGACTTTGAAATCGGACCGTGAAAGGTCGCGATTGAGAATTGAAATCGGACCGTGAAAGGTCGCGATTGAGACTTGGAATCGGACCGTGAAAGGTCACGATTGAGACTTGGAATCGGACCGTGAAAGGTCGCGATTGAGGGTTGAAATCGGACCGTGAAAGGTCGCGATTGAGGGTTGAGATCGGACCGTGAAAGGTCGCGGTTAAGGATTGAAATCGGACCGTGAAAGGTCGCGGTTAAGGATTGGAATCGGACCGTGAAAGGTCGCGATTGAGAATTGAAATCGGACCGTGAAAGGTCGCGATTGAGGATTGAAATCGGACCGTGAAAGGTCGCGATTGAGGATTGGAATCGGACCGTGAAAGGTCGCGATTGAGGATTGAAATCGGACCGTGAAAGGTCGCGATTGAGAATTGAAATCAGACCGTGAAAGGTCGCGATTGAGAATTGAAATCGGACCGTGAAAGGTCGCGATTGAGAATTGGAATCGGACCGTGAAAGGTCGCGATTGAGAATTGGAATCGGACCGTGAAAGGTCGCGATTAAGGATTGGAATCGGACCGTGAAAGGTCGCGGTTGAGACTTGGAATCGGACCGTGAAAGGTCGCGATTGAGGATTGGAATCGGACCGTGAAAGGTCGCGATTGAGAATTGGAATCGGACCGTGAAAGGTCGCGATTAAGGATTGAAATCGAACCGTGAAAGGTCGCGATTAAGGATTGAAATCGGACCGTGAAAGGTCGCGATTGAGACTTGAAATCAGACCGTGAAAGGTCGCGATTGAGACTTGAGATCGGACCGTGAAAGGTCGCGATTGAGAATTGAAATCGGACCGTGAAAGGTCGCGATTGAGAATTGGAATCGGACCGTGAAAGGTCGCGATTGAGAATTGAAATCGGACCGTGAAAGGTCGCGATTGAGGATTGAAATCGGACCGTGAAAGGTCGCGATTGAGACTTGAGATCGGACCGTGAAAGGTCGCGATTGAGAATTGAAATCGGACCGTGAAAGGTCGCGATTGAGAATTGGAATCGGACCGTGAAAGGTCGCGATTGAGAATTTAAATCGGACCGTGAAAGGTCGCGATTGAGAGTTGGAATCGGACCGTGAAAGGTCGCGATTGGGGATTTAATGGTGAAGACCATTATAAATTTTAACGTCGGAGACGGAATAGTAACCGGAATGTCCGAGACATGATTGAACGTTGGAATGTCAAACGTCAATCGAATCAATTTAACGTCAGAGACGAGCATTAGTGAAAACTAACCGAGAATTTATCCTCGGGGATGGGGTGTGTTAGAAATGTCTAATCGAGAGGAAATTTTACACTTTTGGGGGCCAAAAGAGGTAAAATTGAAACCGCCAAAAGTTGAGGGGCAAAAGGGGCAAAATTTTTCCTGGTGCGCAAGAAGAGTCCTGGCCGGACTTTTACCGAATTTCCGTATTCCTTTTTAATGCCGAGGCCGGGAAGGAAGAGGCCATTTCTTCCATTGTTGCCGGCGAGAGAGGAGAGAAAAGAGAGAAAATTCCAACCCAAATTGCAAGGTTTGCTCGAATTTGTGAAGGAAATTTGCTATGGAGGGTGAAGGAGGACCAATGGCTCGCCACGGAAGGACCGATGACGAAAGAACTCGATTGGTTCGGACCATTCGAACCACTACTCTTCCATTGAATCCGGCGGAGTTTTATCCAACGAAGGACCGCCACAACTCCAAGGGAGGGATCGAAAGACAAGTAAGTTTCCTACAAATTCCATTAATTTTAAGAATGTGCATTCTTTAAATGTTAGAAATTTGTTAGGAATGAACTTAGGGATTTTGGTGCCCGAATTGGGGCTTTTGACTTTGCTATGAGCCTTTGTCGAAATTGACTAGGATGTAGTTCAATTGACACTATGGGTGGATGACATAAAAATTTTGGTTGCAAAATTCCATGTCTAGATGCATTTTCCAAAATTAAAGTAGCTTTAATTCGGGATCTGAAATTTTCGAAAAATTCGAAAGAATTTGAAAGTTCCGGATTCGACGGAGTTTTCGAAATGTTTTGAAAGTTCCGGATTCGACGGAGTTTTCGAAATGTTTTGAAAGTTCCGGATTCGACGGAGTTTTCGAAATGATTTGAATATACGTAGGAAATGAATGAGAACCGTATCTGCATTGCATCCTTTGACATGCGTTGGTGCATTTCGTTGACGTTGCTTCGTCTTGTTTGTCTCAGGGGACAGTGGACGGTTAGTACTCATAACCGTAAGAGTCGGGGTGCCTTTGAGGCGGTGCAAGCATTGTGGGGCATTATCCCTGACGTGGCTCGAGAGGGAGAGAGGAGTCCGCGCACCTGGTGCTTGACTCCGGTTGGCCGGGTTTATCGGCCGTAGCCGCGACACCGATACGCCGAGGGGCGTGTCCACGTATGTCGCGCTGAGCGAGTACTGGTGGGATACGACCCACACTTTCCATTTCAGATGGGGGGAGGCGACGGTGACTCCCACGGATTTTGCCGCTATCACTGGGTTGCCGACCTATGGCAACACGCTGGTGTGGGTTAATGGTTACACCCTGAGCGCTTGTCCGGGCCGCCGGGTTTTGATATTACCGATGCCAGGGGCTTAGGCATTCTGCAGACAGTGCCGATGGAGAATCATTTGAGGGAAGGTGTCGCCGCTTATCCGGGCCGGGTCCTTGAGGATGACCGCGGAGCGTCCGGCTCGAGGGTTCCTTTGGTTTGCGCCGTCGCCGACTTTATTCCCGACTTCGACACGTCTTGTCACTTCCTCTCGCTCGGGTCGCCGGTAGACTTGGGATGCCGTGAGGGGGTTCGCGTGGGGAGGCCGGATCGGCCGAGCTTTACCACTCCCTGGACAGGTTCTCGCGGGGAGAGGAGCACTCATTTAGCTGCTTCACGCCTGTCTTGGATGTAAGTTCACGTACTTTTTCTCTTCCTCGCCTCTTTTATGTACTCGTATGTATCTGCTTTGTAGCTGACATAACTTTCCATTCTCTTGGCAGTGTCTCGGTGCTACGAGGTGTTCACCCGTTGTGCTTGGGACATCAAGGAGCCGTACCGTCCCCTCGTTCCCCGCCATGCCGGGTTTCGGGCGTAAGAAGGCGAAGAGGGCGGTCTCTTCGAGAGTTGGGCACTCGAGTGTCATACGAGGAGATATCTCCGGCGCCGAACCGGAGTTCTCTCGAGAGGATCCACCGACCCGGTGGAGTAGGTTCGATCATGTCGCGTGCAGATTGCCGCCGAGACTACACGGAGGCGGAAGCTCCCGGTGGGACTTCACCGTGACGCCATGTATTTGGGGGAGAGGGTGACTCGTCAAAGATAGGCAGGGGTCTCTTCCTCGGTGCCGGTGGATCCTCCTTTGTACATGCAAAGATCCCCTGAGATGCCGATTGATGAGCCGGGAGGGGTACCTACAGTGGCGTGTACTACACCGAGTACATCATAGCGGGGCCGCCTATGATGTTTTCTTGAGGATGAGGCCGAGGAGCCCGCAGTACAAGATAGAGAGGGCGAGGTCCCCGGAGGTCCTCGAGATTTTCTCCGGTCCCGCGAGCTAGGCTAGCGTACGAGGGGCCGGACGGCTCGCGTAGGCGACTTGTGATCCCGCTCTCCCGCCGAGCCGAGACCACGATACAGTGGCGGACTCCCAATGCTTCTGGGTGAGCACCCTTTTTTGATTTTCTCGCATTTGATAGTAGCATTCTCGCAAATGTTGCATCCGTACTTTCGCTTGCTTTCTCGATGACTTTCCCGGTTCGTGTGTATCTCGGCCGTACGTACAATGAAGCCACGAGGCCGGTGGACGGGTGGTCCGCCTACGCTAGGAGGCTCGTGGAGTTCATGCGGTGCGCCTCCCGAGGAGCGTGGACGTCCGTGATCGGGGGCCGTCTAGGCCGAGAGATTCGCCCGCTCCCACACTGCTGGGGAGGACTTTACACAGTGGGTTTGGCCAGTTCGCGGCGTAACTACTGGATTCGGGAGCTCCTTCTTCTCGCGCACTCTGGGCGCGAGAGGGGGAGTCCTCGAGTTCGCGCACCCGAGGAGGCCCTTTGCCTATTCCCGGGCCGGGAGGAGTTCGGCGAGTTCCTCGTTTGCGACGGATCCGGCAATGCATGAGCAAGACGTCGAGTGTACGGATGACGCAAAGCAGACTCGTAGTAGTCCCCTTTTATCGCTTTCTTTCTTTATCGCTTTGTTTAGACAAAATGCATGTATTTGTCGTGAACAAATTTTGATTTGAACCGTATTTGCAAAAAGGCGCCCGTGGGGCGGAACTCCGTATTTCGCATATTTATTCTATGATCACCTTCGTTATTTTCGGCAAATAAGCAAATAGGTTAATCAAAAATAAATAAAAAAAGAGAAATGCATTAAAAATTGAACGGGTCAAAAATTAAGCATGTATGCACTAATTTTTAATTATTTGCATTGTTGCACGAGCCCTGGGCGGAAGGGATATTGATTATTGGTTGAATGAAATCGTATGTGCACGCAGATTTCATAGGAGTGAACAGGCATGGTTTGGAAATGTTTCCAATTTTAAGGGCAACTGGCCGCAGAGTTGACCAAGTCAATCGGCAGAGGGAGTCCGGCACGACTAGAACCGAATTTCCAGATTCTTTAAATTGCGCTTTCAGCTTTGCAATTTGGTGAGAAAACCGCGCATTGCTTTGTTCATCCGGCTGAATTCCTTTCCCTTTCTTAAGGTTTTCTTCACCTTCCGACATGGCTCCCTTTCCCAAGTTATCGTCTCTGATGCAAGAGCGATATTTGGACAACTTTCGCCGTGGGTACGGAACCACACGAGGCGTAACAAAAGGTTTTTCGAAGGTCGTTACGGGATTAAATCTGTTTGGGCTTTCAAGGAGCTCATGCCGATTGGGATCTTCGAGAGCCGCGTCTCGGTTCCTGGGGACGCACGGAGGAATGTGTACGCCTTTTCGTACAACGAAATCACTCCTACGTTTGAAGATTTCCGGCCATTCTGGGAGGACCCGAGACGGAATGTGCCTAGTTCTTCCGTATGCCGGTGGCATGGCCACCGTTGAGAAGCTAGTGTCTTTGCTGGGTATCTCTACTGGAGAAGCATACGGGATGCCGATACAGATACCGATTACGTTGACATTTCGGACCGCCCGAAAGATTTGCCTTGAGCCGAGGGAGCATCTTTTCGTGGGACGCGTTTGCTCAGGCGCGATTGCTACTTTGTTCACATTCACGTCTTCGGGTGTGTGCCATCACGTATACCGGACCCGGTGAGGCAAAGGCCGGAGTGGGGAGACATCGTGCCATTGGTCTTGGGCGAGACGTCTCGGGCATAGGCCTGATGGCGACCGGTAGCCGATACATGTGGGGAGGGAGTCCCGCTATGCCGACTATGCGGCCGAGGGAGAGGCCGGGCAGATGATGCCCGAGGTGCCAATGTCTTGTGACGCTGGGTCTTTCTCGCGACGTCCTTCCGGTGATAGGGGCAATCAGCCGAGCCGGAGCTCGGATGGCCGACTTTGCACGCATCACTTGCGATGGTGGGTTCCCCATTGGAAGTTACAGACTTGTAGGACCGCTCAGAGGGTCCGTTGATTGTCGAGCGCCGGGCCGTCTCGCACGTCTTTCTATATTCCATCATTGGTTCTCGCGGCAAGACGGGCCGGAGCAGCATGCCACTCGATCGATCCGAGTTATGCCGCTACCTTTGAGGTGGGATCTTTGCGGATGGAAGATCCTTCGACGCTATTGCCGATCACCCTAAGTGGTGGCAATACACGTCCTTTCCCGCCAGTGGTTCTCTTTCACCTGAGAGAGGGCACTGTTCGTCGACGCAAAGATCCGAACCGGTACGAAGAGTGTATGGGGGAGACACTGTATGGCTATCTTGTGGAGACGGAGTGAGCCGCTGGGTGCCGATCACCCGGACGCCGACCTTGAGGAGGACAAGGCGAGGGCTAACCCCGGGAATCGTATCGGCGATGCCACGGCCGATTATGTGGCAAGTGCCGATCGGGAGGCCAATCAAAGCACTATGATGATGGCTCGAAGCGAGGCGGCTCGAGACAGCTAGAGAAAGGATCGCGCTGATGCCCACAAGCTTGACGGAGGCGTCGGGAAGAGTCCCCGAGCCAGGTAGAAGGCCTACCGGAATATTTCCCGCGAAGGTGAAGAACACTCGCCGGGAAAAGGGAAGGGGAAGAAGGATGAAGGACCTAGTACGGGAAACTAGGTTGACCTGCCGTCCGTAGTATCCACCCATTGTCATTGCGTACACATTAATTGATTAATGTTTTATTGTAGTTTTGCTAGCGTGTAGCGAGTCAAGAGTTGACCGTGCTTCGAACTCATCAAAGAATGTTTTAACCGTTATGAATTTGTAGGTTAAATGAAAAGAGTTTTTCAAACACAAGCAATTGATGCTTATTGTATTTTTTTTTTGTTTTTTTAGACCGAACCAAAGATGGCCGCCTACGTTCCCTTTACAATTGGACTAAGGGGCTCAGTGTCACCGTAGTTCGACACTTTAGGTGAATTTGAGAAAACAAAGACAAAAGAAGTGCGACTGTTTTTTACCCGGATCATTAGCGGGAATGTATCCAATGGGTATTACTCTTTTAGCACTTTAATTTACCGAGGGGGACGATGTATGGGGAAGGAGAGTTGACTCGTGCTCTTCCTCAAACGAAGTATTCGCGGAGCTTGCTTCCGTTCACGGGGTTAACGAAAGGGTTTCCGTCCAAGTCTCGCTAGCTTCATGGCTCCTCCTGGAGAAGATTCTTTGTACCACGAACGGTCCTATCCAGTAGGCTCCCACTTTCCGAGGGGATTGGTCGCGTAGGAGGCTTTTCCTTTAGCACCAAGTCGCCTTCTCTCGATGTCTCGGATCTTGACTTTCTTGTCGAATGCTCGTGCCATTCCGCTCCGGTAGGCTCGAGCGTGTTCCATGGCTTTCAATCCGCGCCGTCGAGTAGAGCAAGTCTGTCGTGACGGCTCGTAGCCATTCGACTTCATTGATCCCGTTTTCCAAGAGGACTCTGAGGGATGGAATTTCCAATTCCACGGGTAACATCGCTTCCATTCCGTAGGTAAGGCGAACGGAGTCTCCCCGTGGCGGTTCTCGACCGATGTTCGGTATCCCTGCAGGGCTAGATGTAGCTTTTCGGGCGCCTCCCGACCTCCGGTGGTCATCTTTCCGATTATCATGGCGAGAGTCTTGTTGGCCGCCTCTACCGCACCATTGGTTTGTGGTCTCGTAAGGAGAAGACTTGTGACGTGTGACTCGAATTCGGCCGCAGTTGGTCACAATCTCCTTCGAAGTGAGTCCCATTATCTGAGATGATCTCGCTGGGCACTCCGTATCGGCACATGATGTTCTCTCTGGATGAACTCGGCCACCTTCTTAGAATTCGCACTTGTACGATCTCGGCTTCTACCCATTTGGTGAAGTAGTCGACTGCGACTAAAATGAACTCGTGACCATTGCTCCCTGGAGGAGTGATCTTGCCGATGACGTCGATTCCCCATGTGGCGAAAGGCCATGGCGTAGTCATGCAATAGAGTTCATGAGGAGGGATGTGATTGAGGTTGGAGAACCGTTGACATTTGTCGCAGCCTTCTGACGAACCGGATGCGCTCGTTTCCATTGATATCCAATAGTATCCCATACGGAGAATGATCTCGTGTCAATGCTCGGGCGTTCATGTGCGGACCGCAGTTCCGTTGTGAACTTCGCTCATTAGCTCGGGCTTTTTCTTTGTTTACACACCGAAGGAGCGGCCCTTGGTGGCGCTTCTTGTACAACATACCCCCGTAATGACGAAATGGGATGCCAGCGTTTTAATGCCATCATGTTTTTGGCTTTGATCCCTTCTTTGTATTTTCCATCTTCACTTGTGAAGGAAGCTTCTCCGCTTTGGAGGTACCGGTAAATTTGATTGTACTGTGGTTCGTCGATCGTTTCTTTTTCTTTTTCGATCTCACAAAGAATAGGCGGGTGTTTCCCGTCCGCCTATTCTCGAGGGGTTTTACCGTTTCCCTTCGGGAATTTCGACAAGAGAGGGCGAGGCTGCTGTGGCGCTCCGCGGCTTCCCGTCTCTCTGGCAAATAGTGAAAAGAGATGTCCTTGAACCGAGCAATGAGTTCCTCCATGTACGCGTGGTACTTCGCAAGGCGCGAATCTACCGTCTTCCATTTGTTTGGATACTTGATTGATGATCAATGCCGAGTCTCCATATACATCCAGCCTCTAAGATGTCAAGCGCCGAGGGCGGCTTCCAAACTCTCGCCGCACAAGCTTCAGTATTCTCGCTCGCATTGTTGGTTGCTTCGAAATCTCGGCCTTGACGGCTATGGGAGTATGCTCGTCCTCGGGATCGACAAGGAGCATTCCAATGCCATTCCCCTTCTTGTTGGCTGCCCCATCGAAGAAGAGTTGCGCCGGTTTGCGCCGTCAAGTGAAAAGATTCCGTCGTCCGGAAATTGCGGATCGTGACCCTTAGGTTCACCGCCGGGAATTCGGCAAGCCGATCTCGCCATTACTCGCCCTTTGTTGATTTTCTCGACCATGTACTTGATGTCGAACTCACCAGAAGAATGACCACTTGGCTAGCCGCATTGACAGTGGATGGCTTGTCAAAGAGATATCTGACGGGGTCCACTTTGGAGACCAGAGTACCGAATGCGACCGCATGTAGTGTTTCGCTTTCCCGACTACCCATACCAAGGCGGTACAAGTTTTCCTCGATGCCGAGTAGCCGAGTTCACTTCCTTGAAGCTTCGGCTTACGAAGTAGATTGCATGCTCAACCTTGGAATCTTTCTCGTTCTTGTGCCGCATTGCTCCGATTGACGTGTCCGTTACTCATCGACGATGTGAGTAGTGGCTTGTCTTTCATGCCGTGGCGGGCACGTACTGGGGGATTAACCAAGTAGGTCTTGATCTTCTCGAAAGCCGTTTGGCACTCGTGAGTCCCATTTGATGTCGGCATTCTTTTCACTGGGCCTTTGAACATGGGCTCGCAGAGAGATGTCAACCGGTTGATGAAGCGACCGATGTATCAAGTCTTCCCATGAAGCTCTTCACTTCGTCAGTGGTTTGAGGCGGCTTCATGTCGACGATGGCCTTGATTTTCCCGGGATCGGCTTCGATACCTCTTCTCTCGTAACCATGTACCCCAAGCACCTTGCCGCGCTTGACGCCGAAGGTGCACTTTGCCGGGTTTAGCCTCATGGAGTGTTTTCCGAGTCTCGTTGCCAAGAACTTCCTCAGACCGTCATGTGCCGCATGTCTCGATCCCTCGGAGTGGATGATCATGTCGTCGACATATACTTCGATTTCTTTGTGAATCATGTCATGGGAAGAGGGCCGCTGCACTCGCCGGTAAGTAGCCCCAAATGCCGCACCGAACGGCATGACCGTGTAACGCATGTCCCCCATGGAGTGGTGAAGGCGCCTTGGCTCGATCCTCCTGGACATCTTGATCTCGGTTGTATCCAGCCGAACCCGTCCACGAAGGACTTTACTAAATTTGCCGTGGTATCGACCAAAGATGTCGATGTTAGGCAAGGGGAAATCATCTTTAGGGCTGGCCTTGTTGAGATCCCGAAATCCACGCAAAGATCTCGACCTTTCCGTTGGCCTGTGACCGTCCACGATGTTGGAGAGCCAAGCTCGGGTACTCAATCACTCGATGAAACCAACTCGGAGCATTTTCTCAATTTCTTCTTTAACTTGCAAGGACCACTCGGCTTGATCTTGCGCAGCCTTCGTTTGATGTGCTTGGATTCGGGATCCAGGGAATTCTCGTGCTCCACGATTGAGGGATCGAGTCCCGCATGTCCCGATATGACCAAAGTGCGAACACATCAACATACTCCCTGAGGAGGCTTATCAGTGGCTTCTTTTTCTCGCATCGGCGAAGAAACCGCCCACTTGTGTCTCTTTAGGCTCTTGCACCGACCCCAAGTTCACTTTGGTCATAACCTCTTCGGCAGCTTGGGCCCGGTTGTCCTCTTGGTCAACTACACGCTCGAGAACTTCTTTAATGTATTTGCTTCGTTTAATGTGTCTCGCTTCTTTATCAATTGAATTATTAACGTCTTTTAAGTTGTTTGTTAACTTATCGCTTGTTAAAGTGGCAATGAGAGGATACTCCGAAAGGTCGACTTTTCATTAAACAAGAACGGGAATACATGATTGGCTACAACATTATAGTCCTCCGGCGTAAGGCCGCTGGATGACTCGCAGGACTCGGACTCGACAAGGACTCGACTCAGCAGGGTTTGAGACCGGGTTTAGGGAGATGTGGGTGCGGGCCCGCCTTGTCTTCCAATTCTCGCTCGGCTTGCTCCTCGGTCCTGAAAGTTACCCAATTCTTCAAATGGCATTGCCGGATGCTTGATGAGGGTGCGGGATCGAGAGGCTTGGCTTCGCCGTCCCTATCATGGCGATCATGCCGTTGCTCTGAGCCCCGCCGATCAAGTTGGGCAACTCCATGACTTCTTCAAACGTACTCGTAGAGCCGGTCCACCGAGAGCGCCTTTCTATGAATTCTCGGTTCCTTCTCGCTGGACTTACTGCCTCGAATGTGGCCTCTGCGGGCCGATCCGAACAACTTGTTTCCCATGGAGAGTACCTTGAGTTGCTCCTCCAAGTCTCGGGATTCCTGAATGTGTACTCATGCCGGATCGTGGTGGCAGCTGGTCCAGTGTAGAGCCGTGATGTCGAGGAACGCTCCCCTTATCGGATTAGCTTTTGAGTCCTCTCGAAACGCTTGAGGTCCCGTGCTAGCTGTTCCATTCTTCCCGTAGTCTTGGTACCGACTATCCCTCGCTTCTTTCTCATCTTCATCGCTTCCACCGCCGGTCCCCTCGCCCGCTTCTCCGCCGCCTGCCGTCGGTCCCCTCGCTCAGGCCGGCTCCCTGCTTCGGTCCCCGCTCGGGCTGCATTCCCTGTCGGGTCCCCCTCGCCCGCCGGGTTCCTTTGGTGAAGTAATGAGCGAGGTCAAAGCCGTAAGGCCTGAGATTGGGTGTGCCGTCGGAGGTTCCCCTTGCGGGCCGCCGCTTGGTGCGCGGCGAGCCTTGCCTTTCCTCGATGTCGCCATGGCTGGTTGCACATGTAGCCAAGCCCTGGACCGTGGTGTGGTCCTCGACTTCAATAACTTGGTGTTGGCCTTGCAGCCTTTTGCCGAGCCCCGCTCCCGGGATGAAGTTCATGAGTTTCATCATCCTCATGGCGGGAGGAATCTCGACGCGGAGACAAAGGGAAGGTCCACGTTGCATATTTGGATCTTCGAGGTCTCCGTGAGCGAATCCAGCTTAATGGCATGTCATCATTATGCTTGATTTCCAATACCGGAATGTCGTTGGTGCCGGGTCCCCTTGGTGACGCTCGTCGCCGTAGATCGTGGTTAGCCTGCCTTGCATGAACTTAAGGCACCGATGAAGGGTGGATGCCACGCCATTGATTTGATGCAGCTGGGATGCCCTAAGACGGCCGTGAAAGTGATTGGAATGTCCAACACTGGAATTCCAAGTGGGGATCATCCGCTTGTCGAACCGACATGTTAAGAGTAGCAACCCCGAGAACCGTGACGGGAAGTAGAGTCATAAGGCCTCGACAAAGGTGGACCGAAGGCTTAAGATCTCGTGGCTTGATGTCAAGGTGTCCATCATCTTGGCGGGCAAGACATTCATTCCTAGAACCTCCGTCTACCAACACGCTGGGGAAGGCGACGCCGTCCACCGACCGTGATGTAGAGCGGCTCATTGTGGATCAGCCCCAAATTTTGGAAGGTCCAAATCTGTGAAGGTGATAATGTTGCCATACTGGATGTTGCCGATCATCTCGAATGACTTCATTCGGGGTCAAGCGCCCACGGGGACCATGGTACGGGCCAGCTTTCCTCTAGCTTGAGCTTGTGAGGATAAGAGGAGGTGAGCAGAGACCAAAGGGAAATGTTCGCCCGAGTCTCGCTTGAGCCGAGTGAGGATCGGGTCCTCTTTCAAGCGAATTTGCGTCTTCGGGCCGGCCGGATTGCAATTCGGCTCCGTCGGCTTTTTGGTGGCCTTAGGTGGTAATGCATGGATTTGACCCGATCGGGTTAGGAACGCTCGACAATCGCTTGGTCCCTTCGAACAGGCCGCTTCCGAGTTGAGCCATAGTTAGAGGAGGATTCCTCGTAAAGCATAGGGCCATATGTCTTCCCTCAACTCATTGATCGTGGGATGAATTCCCCGGGAGCTTCGGGCAACCTTGACGGATTCTCGTCCCGTGATACCGGCTTCGATGCCTTCGCTGGGGAGGTAGCTCTGCGCTTTGACGCAGCTTGTTCGAATGTCGCTGCACAACAAAGGGTTGCCCTCGAACCGAACTCAAGGCTGGCGTTGACCGATTCCTCCGGGAGGTTGGAGAGTTCTCGGCTCAAGCGAACGGTCTCCTTGATCTCTTCACGGTATATCGCGTTTCCTTTCCTTCTTGCAGCATACTCGTGGCATTCTCGGAGTTGTCCGGCGATACTCTTGGTTTGCTAGTTTTCCTCCGCTCCGGGCCCAGATCAACCTTCTTGCACGGAGCCTCGCGCCGAGAGTTAGTGCCTCGCGTTTCTTCCCATGTGAGAATAGCCGCGCTTAACCGCGTGCGGCGCCTGTAAACCTCCATCGGGGAGAAGTTTTCTCCTTTGCTTTATCTCGAGTGGCGGGTATGTCGGAAGGTGAGTACACGGCTTCCCGAACATCTCGCCCATGTGACTCGGTTGCTGCCCAGGGCTTGATCGTTTCGTAAACGAATGCCGTAGACTGTGGAATTTCCCGAGTAGTCGCCGAGACGAATTTCCATCTTCCTCTTGTTTTTAAATAGACCTTCCTCCCCGAGTTGGCCTTTCAATTCTGAGTGCGGAAATGATCCGTTCCCATCCTCCTGTGACCCTTGGGAGTCCTGGGTTTTGTTGACTTCATGCCCGGCTTGGAAGAGAATGGTTTCATCGTCTTCATCGTCGCCACGCAGAACTTGCTTTCCTCGGGAAGGTAAGCGCCGGGATTCTTCGCCGTGTCGTTCCATCTCCTAGGTCATCGGGACCGTTGACCACCCTTGCCCGGCGTAGAGGGGTTGGATGAGAACAGACGGTAGTCCGGGAAGTTGCCATGAGCAAAACTCTTGAGGTCGAACCGGTCTAAAGTGGCCTCTAGCTTTCGTCCGAAGCCGCCCGTGACACTTTAAGGGCTGGGTCCCCGTAGGTCTTTTTCGAGCTTGGTCTTCGTCCCAAAGACGACTTTCTTGAGCGGCTAGTTCCATGAGGGCTTTCCTTGCGAGAGCTGGGCGCCTACGTAGGTGCGCATCATTCGACTAGTGTCCGTAACCGTGATTACATTCAAATCGCCGAATGGCGGGAATACTTGGATTACGTTGACGAAGGAAGTCGGATCGGGACATTCCATGCGGCCTTCCTTGATCTCGATTACCAAGAAATTTGCCCATATCTCGTTGATTGACCCCACGGTATGGAATTTCGCAATGTTGACGGTCTCGTGATCTCGCTCGATCGCCAAGTCTACGTGAGCTAGCGCCGACTCAGCGTGATGCCCGAATCCGGGCCGTGACGGCCGGGAGTAGAATCGAACCGGAGCATGTTGATGCCGAGGTGGTCATTTCCTATGTCGGAGGCCGACTCGCCTTGCGGGGAAGACTTTGCGGATGTTTTCGAGGTGGCCGCGGAAGCGTTCCCGAGGTTGATCTCGACTCGTAGCAGGGTGAGGAGCTTCGGGTCTCCTTCGCCGTTGCCCTTGGCCTCGCGGCGCTTGAGGGTATAAGCTTGATCGACGGCACGGAGCCGGTTGCCACCGGGCCGGTACTCGGAAGTAGTGATGAGCTCGAGCTCGCTTGGCCAAATGCCTCGTTTACTTCATGGAGCAAGGGTCATCGAGGGTGACCTTGGTATTGCGTAATGCGACGATAAGGACCGGATCCTTGGTATCATCGAGATATCTCGAATAGATGATGTTGACGAAGTCGTCGTCATCACTTGATCGTAGGGATTCTTCATCGTGTCAACCAATTGCTTCCAATTATCGGATAGCCGTTTCATGTACCGACGCCGTTGAGCTTGACAATTTCCATGGTATTGGAACATTGGTCGTAGGTGACCCGATCGGGAAGGAGTTCCGTCCTCAAAACCGAGCATGTGAATGCAGGTCCGCCCGCGGATCTCGCCGCGTCCTCGACTCCTGTGAGAGTCCCGATTCATCATCATCCGACGCTTCAATCCATACGCAGGGACGTATTGCGTCCGGTTGCGTTGCCGGAGCAAACTTAGGAAAACATCATGCTCTTCGTTAGAGAAGAGGGTACAACGGGTCGTTCCTCGTGGGAGGACGTCCCATACAACTTCCATGCATTCATCACGAGAATGGCGGTGCTTATTGACCTTTATCACAAAGATCTCTCACTGGCGGGGCCGTAGAGTTTGAGTTTGGAGAATGCCGACGAATCTCCGATTGGAGACCCAGGGGGTTTATGTTCCCGCATCACGGCGATATTCGCCGTTTCCTTCCAATCTCGCTCCAAATGTTGGAAACGACAGCTGAACTTGATGTATCGGACTCGCCTCTGTGGTCCGCCTCGCTCGAGTACGTTTACATAGTTAGCATCTCCGACTCGAGGGATTCTGATGAGATTTGCCCCTGATAGTCCTCGTTGATTCAAGGAGGTAACCCCGTGCGGCTCGAGTGCGGACACGCTTGCCACGTTTCGGCTTAAACCCCGCTTCCTATGAGGAAACTATCCCCTCGGATGACTTCGAGATCTCCCCGCCGGTTAATGAACTTAACACACCGATGGAGAGTGGAAGCTATGGCTTTCATGTGATGTAGCCAAGGGCGTCCCAAAAGAGGCGTGAACTCGGATGGAATGTCCATCACGTGGAATTTTGCCGGCACCATTTGGGTTTCGAACCGTAGTTCCAGAGTCACCGTCCCGGGATGGGACGAGACGAGTGTCGTAGGCCTTGATAGTCCGAGGCGCGGAATCAGTGGCTTTCATTGATACGAAGGGCTCGCATCACGCCGAGAGGAGAACATTAACGGGCTGACCCGTTATCTACCAATACTCAGGGAGTGATATGGTGTTGAGTTTGAGAGTGATGTACTGAGCTTCGTTGTGTCCCGATGCATCTCTCGGTAGGTCTTCATCACGAACGTGATCATACGCCATACAAACGGGACTCGTAGATCTACCCGTCTCTATCCGTAGAAGGAGAGTCATCCGACCATCCAGTTTCCTGTCTTCCTCTTGCGAGGTAAAGCCTTTCTTGGAACCTCGGGATTGTGTTGAGGTTGTTTGTGGCGGTTGCCGCCCTTGGTTAGCACATTGATCGAGTGCGATTGCCAAGGCGACCTTGATCTTCCTTTACTGGTCAGAGCTCGGAAGCCGGACAAATTGAATCTTGGGCGATCCGCGGAGGTTAGGCTTCGGCGCGGTAAGATTACCAAGATCCGAGGTATTCCGGTGTCCCAGGTCGGATTACGGTTTTGGGGACTTTTCGGCTTTCCCACCCTCGTTTGTTCTAAAGCGAAGCATGGCTTGGAGGCAAGGAGGAATTCTGGCCGAGTACAAGACGTAGTAGTCGAACCTCCGGAAGGTTCTCCGAGTGTACCTACTGCTTGGTATCCCCACCTTCGTATCTTTCTCTCGATTCTTGTTGAGAGGATTTCTTCTTTTGTTTTCTCGGAGGATCGCTCGGACAGGTTTCTCGGGACTCGTACTCCCGGGCGAGGCGGAGCGATCACAAACATCGTAGGCGATGTGGACATTAGAGGAGGATCCAGGTGAAAGAGGCGGAGCCGGGTTGTGGCACTCTTCTTGGGCACCCACTCAATGGAATTCACGCTGTTATTGTTCGGAAAAGGGATTCCCGGCTTGTATTGGAGCCCACGGGGCGCTCCAACTTGCCTTCTTCTATCAAGTTACGGATTTCGTATCGTAACCCCAAACGGTTGCAGTGGTATGGCCGTAATGCGATGGAAGGCGCAGATTTGCTCTTGTCCGCATTGGCTACGGGATTCTTGGGTTTGTAATTGGCAACGGGCTTAAGGAGACCCTCCTTGATTAACCCTTCCGGCATCTTGCTCGGTGGCATGTCCAACTTGTCGAAGTGTACGGCGGCGCTTACGAGTAGAATTGTTGCTTTATGGGGCTGGGTTTACATTTACCCGATTGTTGTCCACGATGGATGTAGTTGACGGACGTATCTTTCCACTTTGTCGGGGCCGGTGCGGGATTGAATGCAAGCTGGCGAGCGGTATACTGTATGGGCTGTGCGGTAGCCAACTTTTCCTTGAGATCCTTCTCGAGCTGTGAGCCGGCATTGACCATGGCCGGAGATGCAGGAAGAAATTGTGGCCCGATGAGAGTTCGATGGATGGTGCTTAAGCGGGACTTGAAGATCCGCATACATTCGTCTTTGGAGAGTGGCTCCGTGATCTCGGAGAGTTTCCGGCTCCATCTCTTGTAGAATTCCCCAACACTTTCATCCGCTTTACGCTCAGTGGTGATTAAGTCCTCGCGACTTGTTTCCCACTCTAAGTTGGATCTGTAGTTCCAGAAGATGTTACTAATCTGTTCCCAGTGTGGCGATCCGCGAGCTTGACCCTCGAAACCATCGTGCCGAACTTTTGAGCGTATCTTTGGAAGTGGTCGGCCATTTCTTTGGAGGGTTGCTCCTTTTGCTCTCATGAGAACGTAGGTATCGACGTGCGTTTGAGGACATTCGGTTCCGTCGAATCGGTCCATCTCCGGCATTCGAACTTGGCGGGAGAGGCGTGACCATTCCCGGATACGTGGATTTGAGCGTTTCCTGCTTTGAGCTGCTCATGGTGGCTTTCGGGTCTTTCATCCGCTCGACCATCCAGGCTAAGGTTGGGTCCAGTGGTGGGTTTGTGAGGCTCGGCGCCGGGTGCTACCACGTGAGCGGTAGTGATTGGAGGTGGAAGGCTTGGTATATGTGGATATATGGGAGCCTTTTACGAACCGTATCGGGGTTTTGTCCCGGTGTTTAGGGATTCGTGTATAGGCAACGGGACGAACCGGGAGGGTATTGAGGGATATTGGCATCCTGAGATGGTCGGTGCGGCTGGTGGTATTGAGTGATAGGAGTAGCACTGGGGGCTGGCCAAAATGACAAGGTTGCCACTGAGAGGTGGCAACATGGAGCCTAGGTCATTTGTTTCCTTGATTGGAAGGCATCCCGTAAGTTGGCGGGGAGGAACACGATTGAAGGTTTGGTGAGCTGGTTTCGGGGAATCGTCATCCTCGACCGGGACAAATCTGCCGTACGGATCGGGGATAGTTGCTATACCACGCTCATTCGAAGCCGTACCACGAAATTCTGCGATCTTCTTCTGCCTCTTGTGAACCTCACAAGCCCGGATGGCTTCTTCCAATGTCATATACATTACCGGTGGCGGGGTCCTTCCCCGTCACGATTTCTCGGTGAGCTAGACATGTCGGAAATTCTGGCCGAGGAACCGAGGGAGCAGAAGAACCGCTCGACGCCGCGTTACTGTGATCTGGCAAGGCGGCGGCCGGAAATCGAACCACTTTACGCTCGCATTGCGAGGAACGAAAGGAAGGGTTTAGAAGCCGGAAAAGGGGATTTGGCTCAAGGTTTTTCGGGCTTGTGCAATGTGCGATTACCGATTAATGTTTACTTAAAGCGCATTTTCTCGAGTCCTAATCGGTTGGAAAAGAGCGGGTCTTCTTTTCGCAACTAATCCTAGAGCTCTAATCAGTGGATCTCGTCACTACGCTTATAAGCCCCTCGTTTCCATTGTAGATCATCTTTCTCAGGACGGACTATCCCGAGCGAGGTCTGATAAGGCAAGCGAGTTCCACCGACAAAGGAAAAAGTGAACTTAAGGCTAGCTGATCACGCAAACTTTCAACGTGTGTGACGTACGGGCCACAGTCGAAGTCAACGTCCTTAAGTTAAGGAGGGATCGTGCCAAAATTTGGGCATGACCTCTCGACTCGCTTGTGCGAGAGACCTTAGCTTTTAGCGTTGGCCAAGTTGTGGCTGGCACGATACATACGGCGAGGTTTGGTGACACGGCGTCACATTGAACCTTCGGGTATATTTTTCGGCAGAGCTCCGCGTCAAAGTCAAGGCTGAAAAGCTCAAGACTTCGGGTCGGGAACGACCTTTGGTCTCAAACTCTCGAGCTTGACTCGGAGCGGGGCCCGGCGTAAAAAAACATACACTAGGCTTTATGACACGAGCTAAGCCAAAAACCAACCGGGGTCTTGGACAAAGTGTGACACAAAGAGTGCATGGCTTACACGGGCTAGGATGGGATGTTTGGGACGACCTCGTGCGCCCGAAAGGTGTCGCGAGACCAATCGGAGTGCAGCGATAAGGCCATCCGGGTTAGGGGTTGTAGTGTGCAGTGTACCGAGGCAGCAAGTGCACGTGAAGTGCGGTGTTCCGAGGCAGCAAGTGCGTGTAGTGTGCGGTCACTAAAATTCTTTTTCTGAGTAAAACAGATATTTTTTCAGAATGTGTCTTAAAGAATTTATGATGCACAGTTCAAAAGATAGCATGAAAATCAAACATGAATGGGGATGCACAAACATGGTATGATTTTGAAAAGTTGACAATGTAATGCCTTTAAAACAAAAACCGTTCGAGGTTTAAAGGAACTCACACACACGAAAACGAGGAAGGGTAAACGAAAGTTTGACCCACGGAAGGCTCTTTAGAAAACAACGGTAGTTTTGAAAAAAGTATCCTGTCCCAGTAGTCGCCAACTGAAATTACCCGGGATTTCGCGCGGGGGGCGCAAAACGCGGTTGTCTTTCGCGGGGGGTTGGTGTCTGAGACCTCGCTTCATGGGAAGGAAAAAATGAGGAGTCGCCACGCGGTTTTTGTATTTTAAGCCCAAACGTTGAGAAACGGCTATTGAAAATGGTGTCGTTTTTATTGGTAGCAAAAACTTAGGAAAAAGCTTTGAAAATGGGGGTCATTTTTATTGGCAGCAAAAACAAGTAAAAAGCTTTTAGTACCAGAGATTGTTAGGTTCGGAGGTCAAGTTACGTTTCGGGTAGAGTATTACGAGATCGCCCGAAACGCCTCGCATGACGAGTCTTTCTACCTTTCTCGAAATCGTGTGTGTGTGTGTGTCTTTTGAAATGGGGGCTTGAATGACAAGCTTAATCTTGGTTTGAATGTCAAACGTTGATTAGGTGACTTTGTTTGAAAGAACGAGCGTTTGAATGACAAACGTCGGTTTTGAGTTTGAAATGAGCGTTTGCGTGGCAAACGTCGACTTTGAGTTTGAAATGAGCGTTTGCGTGGCAAACGTCGACTTTGAGTTTGAAATGGAGTTCGAAGGTCGAACTCCGGTTTTTTTGAACCGGGAATGTCATTGTTAACGATTTTTACGGGAAAATGCGTATTAAATGATTTTAAGTGTCAAATGGCGGCTTTTAGTTTGAAGATGAGCGTTCGGAGGCCAAACGTCATTTCGCGCGTTTTGAAAGAGAGTTCGACGGACGAACTCCGGTTTTGAACCGGGCATTACATTGTTAACGATTTTTACGGGAAAAATGCGTATTAAATGATATGCGATCAACGAATCGGGTTGCGACTCGGACTATGAAAAGTAAATACTATCACGATCCAAACGGGTCGGACTTTGTAAATGACAGTATTTAAAGTGCGGTATCAACGGAATCAAATGATCCGGATTCGTAAATGACGATCAACGAGGCCAATCGGCTCGGATTTGTAAATGACGATCAACGAGGCCAAACGGCTCGGATTTGTAAATGACAGAAATTAAATGATGATCAACGGATCGATCGATCCGGAATTGGTAAATGACGATAAAAGTAAACGGAACGGGGTCGGAACGCCGTTTTAACCCGTGATTACTTCTCTTACGGAAAGAGAAGAGGATCGAGGGACTAAAACGTATCGGACCCCGTTAGACGGAGGCGTCTACATTTTGATAATGTTGTTCGAAACGGTTGTAGCGACTGGCGCGTAAATCGAGACGGAACGAGAGATTTAGAGAGAGGGAGTTATACCTATGGCTAGGGTCGACTCCTTTGGCTCGGGAGGTGTGTACGGGACACGGAAAGTGATTCGAAAGGTTGTTTCGAAGTAGTAGGGTGCGTATTTGATCGAAATACGAGGGTTTCACGCGAATCGAGACAGAACGAAAGCTCGGAAGGGGTGAGATCAGTTTGGGCCGAGAGGTATGGTGATTTTTTGAGGTAAAAAATCCTCCTTTTTGGCTTTGACAGCCATTTCTATTTATAGGTGAAAAATGCAGTAGGAGTCCGGACGGACTTTGCCTGAATCCAGGGGGTTTTGTGGTATTTTGAGAATTTGAAGGACTTGCTGGCAATTTCAGAAAATGTGCACAGGGAGTCCGGCCGGACTTGGCTTGCAAATCAGGGATATTTTGGTCTTTTGGCCTTGATTTGTGATTGAAGGGTGACTAGAGGGAGGTGGCATGGCTGCCACGTGCCCTCTGAGTCACCAGCCTTATGGGAATTCGTTCCTCGGTCCCGGTTTTGTCCGTTTTTTAAAATAACAGTCCGGAAAATGTCCGAAATGCCCTCGGAAAGTGCCAGAAAATGCGTTTTTCAGGGAAAGCCATACTTTTACGTGAGATGACACGTGTTAAGTACGGTTCGACGTCGGGATGCACGGGGCAGTCCCGGGACGTCTCGTTGGCACAGCAACGGGGAGTTTAACGAGTTCCGGTTAACCTGGAGCGGGCCAGTTAACGGATTTCGGTTAACTTTCTGACGGATTTGGACGATCCGGATTTGGGTACTTACACTATGTGATGACTCGGTCTGGACAGATGAGTATTGAGCAGCCTAAGGGTGACAAAAGGAATGCCGTCTCGGAGCCAAAGACAGATAAGAGGCCTTATAAGCCGGAAGTAGAAAAACCAGACTCTGACAAAGAGGATCCAAAGGTGTTGACTCGGTTGAAGTGTACCTGTGCCAATATCTCCTTGTGGTCCCCGTTAACCTCTTCATACTCTCTATAAGTTGAAGCTAGAAGAAAGTTTGGCCAAGACCATGGTGCCCATAGATGTCACCCCAGATGAGGTCGTCCAAATGATTAGAAGTATCCATTACGGAAACATCATTACCTTCACCGACTTGGACCTGCCAAAGTATGGGGCTAGTCATAACGAACCTCTTTACATCACAGTCCGGTTAGAGGAGCGTCGATTGCCACGAGTATTAGTCGATGGAGGGTGCACGCAATGAATGTCTTGCCACCAAGATGATGGACTTATTGGACTTGAAACCAACGAGATTTGAAGCCTTCTAGTCGAGACTATTAAGGCTTATGACTCACACCGCACGATCGGTTTTGGGGATTGCTACTCTCAAGTTGTGGTTCGGAAAAAGGTCATGGACGTTGATTTTCAAGTGATTGATATTCCGATTTCATTCTTCGCTTTCTCTTGGGACGGCCTTGGATCCATCGGATAAATGGGGTAGCCTCTACTTTGCACCGGTCGTCAAATTTCGATCAAATGATGGCACTATCACCACCATTTACGGAGACGGTGTCACGGTAGAAGGAACCAAGACCGGAGATATCCCGATATTGGAAATCAAACATGATGATGAAGGGTTGGCATTGACGGGATTCTCTCGTAGCTCCTTCCAAAGCACAAGTGTGTTGCAATCGACCTCACCACTACTTCCGATAAAATCCCTCCTACCATGAGAATGATGAGAAAAATGGGTTATCTTAGGGACTTGGATTGGGTAGAAGACTTCGGTGGTCGCAATACCATCATCGATGTAAAGGAACAGACTACCGGATACGGCTTGGGGTACAAACCGAATTCTCGGAATGGCGAGAAAAGCTAAAGGGGTCCACTTCATCCCTACGGTTTATCCCTAACCCATTACTTTACAAAAAGGCGGGACACAATACGATAAAAGTGATCACCGAGATCTCCTTGCGAGAAAACCCTTTCTGGAAAATCTTGAGAAAATGAGGAAAGCCGGCCAATCTGTTCGAAGAATGTTCCTTGACTTGCCCGGACATTCCTGGGGCTACCACTACCGTTCAGAACGAGTATGTCTTCAAAGGGAACTCAGACAGCGTCAAAGAGTCAGCATCCAGGGTAATGGATTTCTCCGCCTTCGAGTTAGCTCTTCCGAAGATCAGCCAGATAGAAGCTGCCAGTAGTGAAGACAGTGAGTGGGGCTTGCTACAGTTGTTTGATGAAGAAGCACAGATCCCAGATTTGATCAACTTCAGCTCAGATGATGAGATAGTTGCCGTAATTGGAGACGGTGGTGAAAATCCTTTTGATCCCCGCACTTTGGTAACTAAGACAGAGATGCCGTTGAAGAATTGGGAGACGTTCTCAGGGCCGATAGCCAGCCGACAGCAAATGATCGCGGAGCTTGGATTGGTACCCCGTCCTTCTCAACCCAGTCGTGTCAATGGGCACGAATTTGTGCTAGTAGCCATCGACTACTTCACCAAGTGGGTAGAGGCTAAGTCCTACAAGGTTCTCACTTCCATAAAAGTGGCCCAATTCATCAAAGAAAACATAATGTGCAGATATGGGGTGCCCAACGAGATCATTTCCGATAATGGGTCGCACTTTGAAGGGGACTGCGATAGGTTCCGTCGAATTCGAATCACTCGCCATAAGTCGTCTCCGTACAGACCTCAGACTAATGGATCCGTGGAAGCTGCTAATAAGACGCTCGAATGGATCATCCGGAAGATGGCCACCCGTGGTCGCGATTGGCCCGAAAAGCTGCACCTGGCACTCTGGGGCTACAGAACGTCTGTCAGAACAGCTACAGGAGAAACTCCTTTTGCCCTAACCTACGGGATGGAAGCAGTGTTACCAGTGGAGTTGGAAATCCCGTCATTAAGGGTCCTCCTGGAAAACAGTGTCAATGAAGTAGAATGGTTGCGCGGCGGCATGACGAGTTGGCTCGTTTGATGAGAGAAGGCTAAAAGCCATGGAACACACCGGGCCTACCGAGAGGCGGATGGCGTGAGCGTTTGACAAAAAGGTTAAGGCCGGAGACATCAAAGAGGGTGACTTAGTGTTGAAAGTGAAGCCCCTACCGAGAGACAACCCCACAGGGAAAAGGGGAACCCGTTTGGATCGGCCCTTATGTGGTGCAGAAGATACTATCGGGAGGAGCCATGAAGCTTGCAGACCTGGACGGCAATCCTTTTGTCCACCCAGTCAACGATGATAAGCTCAAAAGATACTATGTCTAAATAAAAAAAAAAAAAGGAAAAAATCTTAGTGCAAAAAGAGTAATACCCGGCTAAATTTGAAAACCCCAAAAAGGGCGGTCTACGCAAAAGACGGGGTTGCACATAAAAAAAAAAAGAAAAAAAAATCTTAGTGCAAAAGAGTAATACCCTAGGCTAAATTTGAAAACCCCAAAAAGGACGGTCTAGGCAAAAGTGGGTTGCACATATAAAATATATATATATATATATATATATATATATATATATATATATACTCCTCCGTCCCGCTTATTACTTCACCATTTTGGCTCCGGCGCGCAAATTAAGGTGGAGAAAATGTTGTGAGTGTAATTTGAAAATAGGAGAGAGAATGAGTGGAGGGAATAGTAAATTATAATGGTGTTGTGAGTATTAAAATAATGTAGGAGAGAGAATGAGTGGAGGGAATAGTAAAGATTCCTTTGCCAAAAAAGGAAAGGTGAAGCTTTCAATGGGACACCCAAAATAGCAAAAAGTGAAGTTATCAGCGGGACGGAGGGAGTATATAGTTCACCAGAATGAACTACGAAGACCTGAGCCCCTTAGTCTTTCTTGTAAAAGGGGAACGTAGGCAACCATATATGGTTCGGTCTAAACAATAAAAAAGGGGCAATTAAGCTTCCATGAAGTGCGTCCTAAAAAATAAAGGGTATTTCAGTTTTCATAAAACGGGTCCCAATCAATAAGACATTTGAATTTCCATGAAATGTGTCTTGATTAATTTCTAAGATAATATTTCTTGTTCATTACAAGTTAAAAACTTCTTGATGAGTTCAAGCACGGTCTACTCTTGATTCTGCTAACCTGCTACAAAGATCTAAAATACAAAAAATGCCTAAATAAACTAATGTGTTTGCAAAATGGCAATAAGGGAATCTTAAGAAAAGATCATCGATCGTCATTATTTGAGTCTTCTTTGGTCTTCTTCCCTTTACCTCGACCCCGTCGAGTTTTCTTTCTCTTCTTCTCTATAAGGTCGATATCCCTCATCCCGATCTCCGGTATCCTCACTGGAGCCTCTACCAAACCCGTGTCAATAAGTGCTCTCTCTACACGAGCATGAGTCCACACTTCCTCCCTCTGAGTCTCAGTCAAAGGAGCAACCTCGGACAATCTCTTGTATCGAGCCTCCATATCTCTGATCAGGTCACCCGACTGGTTATGGCGACTCGCCTTAGCCTCAGTCTCCCTTAGAGTCCTACTCGAGTCACAGTCGGCCCCCAATAAAGCATGACGTCTCTCCCCCAGAGTGACCTGAGTCGTTCCCATTTCCCTCTCGTACCAGTCCAAGTAGACAGTAGTCAAGATGGTGCTCTTCCTGCTCCTGAAGATAGCCCTGGGTGGGAAAGCAGTGTAAGTCCAAGCCCTCGAGAAGAATGAAAAGATGGCTGGATCTCTCATATCCAATGGCATCACCTCCATGGTCCGGATGTCCTCCCAATCGCTCAATGGCTCTTGTAATGCCCAGGCTGCTGGATACCAAGCGGGGAATGTAGAAGGACGACCGGCGTAACCCTGGAACCCTCACGGCATAAGACTCTGAAATATCCTCCTAGTCCGCAACCTCCGGTGAGGTATCCACCAACGGATGTCCAGAAGTGGATAGCCTAGCCATCGTCGGCTCCCGGCTACCCTGGTCCTGTTGCCTCGGTGCACCTCTCCGAGAAATCACCCAAGGGCACGAGTCGGCAAAGCCCACGGCAAAGCTCCGAGCCTCTCCTGCAGCCATAAAGTCGGCACGGTGGACTCCCGAGACCTCATGAAATGGTCTCCCTAGCCATCCCGTCGATGCCATGCAATGTCTCACCCAAAACCGGTGGGACAATATCTTTCCCAACCACTGCAGTCTACGACCATGTCCAAGAGACCACCATGTGATCCCCACGGACTCGGCGGTGAACAAAGCGAGAAAATATGCAGAGAATAAAGGCATCCATAGCCACCGTGGTCGCAGCCATAGCCGGAGACCCAAACCCGCCGGGATATCGAAAGGTCAATCTGTCCGGGGCTATCATCATCCCCTCAGCCTCTTCCAAAGAAATCTACAGAAAAGATGCAAGCTTTGCCGCCACCGGCACTTCTCCGATCAGCGGAATAGATATAACCTCAATCTCGGGACCCCCAATCAAGGCTCGGAAGTCTTCATGCATTGGGACAATCTCGTTGTAAGTAAAGCAGTAAACGTGTCTCCGGACGTCCCAAAACCTTGCTGCTGCTCTCAAAAGGTCCCAATCGGGCGGGAGAACCCTCAAATGCCATAAAGACTTGATCTTGAAGGAAGAATCAAGCAGTCCCTTGTGAAATTGGAAGTTGTGCTTCACCCAAGATTGAAGATCGGACAGAAAACGATCTCGCTTCCCCTTTTGCAATCTGACGGGCTTCTCCATTACAAAATGACCAAAGATGGTGTCTTTAAGTCCAAACTGTGCTCTGGGAACAATTGGGACAGGTCTAAGTTGAAAATGAAATGAAATGGTTAAGCCTTGCTTTTATTCATAAAATAACCAGTTCAGACAGAACTGTGAGCCGCACGGCTTCATTTGCCCTCAGGACCAAACCGCACGGTCTCATTTTCCATCTGTAGAAAAAAAAATCTGCAGCAACCAAAGTTGCTGCCCAAGGGAGTTTTCACCCCACTTTCTCAACCAAGACCTGTACAAAAACATGTTCAAAGGTCACCCAAGCATTTATATATCATCATAAATCATTTTGGCCCCGTTTCAGCCCCAATTCCAAGCAAAAAACTGCCCCGAGGCTCAGATAATATGCAAATTTAAAAAGCATAAATTAGAAAAGTAAATAAAGCATTACTACAATGTCTTCGCCCCATCGGCGCCCAAATAAAGCAAAAAATAAACAAAGCGTGCATAAATTTTGTCCATTGTTTGTTTTGTTCCTAAATCCACTATAGAGACCTCCTAGGCCTCCGATTCTTCTTCTTCTTCATCACTGCTTAGCTCGTAGATGCTAGCCTCCCTCATCAAGTCCTCCTGGTTGCTCACATCAGACAGATGGACATTATCGTGCCCGTACTCAGCCAGTGCTCCCGGAATGTCGGCATGGGTCCCCGCCCCCGAGGCATGGCACTTTGGAAGAGTACTCCGAGGCCGATGAGGTAGGCAGTTGTGCCCCAGAGCATGCCTTCTCTTGCGCCGGGCTCTGTGCGTCCGTTGCCGCCTTTGAAGTGCGAGCCGGCTTCCTCGAAGGGATCGGCACATGTCTTTCCGGCCTGTTGCACGACCAATCTGTCATAGGTGCGAGTTTGGAACTGAGAAAAAGAGGAAAAAATCTCGAGAAAAATCTCGGAAAAATCTCGGAATCGCAAAAGCGAAGAAAGGCGAAAAAGGGAAAGACCCTAAAAGTATACTTACAGTCTTTGTCGGGCGGCGGGGTATCTTTGGGGCTCCCTAGTGTCGAGATAGGAATCCTCATCCTCCTCGGTACTCCGTGGATCACATAAGACGGAGTGCGCGGGAGGGATCGGCGGGTCGGTATGCTCATCCTCCCCATATCCACGAGTGACCGCCGGCTTCATCGGCTTACGTGGCGTCCTCGGGTGTTTGCTCCACAAACACGGCGTAGGGGGTATCCATGTCAAAGTACTCTTCGGCGGCCACGCTGCACAGTACCTAACTATCTCATCGCACTGCCAATCCACTGGCCGTAGCATCCGTCTTGGAGGATCATGGGGAGTAATGGCGTCGATGGAGGGACGTGGCCATGCTGCCTCGAGAAACGGTCCCCCAAATATATGACATCACATGTCAGCCCAGTAAGCCATCTCCGCTGCCTCGTCGCCTCAATGGCCTCTCCCAGCAAAATCTCTGGATATCTTCCCCAAGGGTAGAAGTCCACTCCGTCGTGTCCATCCCTGTTGATGACCGGCCTCACCATCTTATAATCAAAAGTAATCCGGGTCTTTCCCGTGAACTTATCCCTCGCATCTCCCCTCCAGCGGATCATAGCGGGAAAGATGGTGATATCGCTCTGTTGGTTCCAAGGAAAGAACCCAATCACCTCACAGAACCAGACCTGCATGTTCAAAACATCAAAAGGGTCATTTTTCTTTCATAAAAGTCTCAAGACAGGAAGAGAAAAGAGAAAAGAAAAAGGGACTACCTCAAGGGCAAATGAAAAGCAGTCCATGGAAGCAGCCTTGTTCCGACTGTACATGTCCAAAGAGAAGTAGAGCTCCGCCAATCCGGCCTCTCCCCAAGAGACCGTCCCTATCCCATCTACATCCTCCAGAGAGTCGAGAAGGCAAGTCATAGCTAGCGTCCCAGAATTGGCGAAGATAGTGACTGACAGCATCAACCACACAAAAGCTCTAGCAAGCTGCTGGGCAGTCACCTCACTAACGGCAAAGTCCCGTATGCAGTTCTGGACTGCCACCTCGACATTCCGTGTCTCCATCCCTAGCCCCTTGGGAATCAACTCAAACCCGACCAAAGCTCGGAACTCCTCAGCTGTGATATGGTCCCTCCAAGTCACGGGCCTCCCAGTGAACTATAGACCAGTGATAGCCGTGAAATCAGCAGGAGTCACTGTCAGCTCTCCCCTGCTCAGATGGAAGCTATGAGTGCTATCCCACCAAAACTCAGATAGGGCCTGGACCAAGCCCTTGCTCTTAGAGGTGATATGGAACCCCCTGCCGATAGCCTCAATGAAAAGATCTAGGCCGGTAGCCCGCACCAACTGCTTGGGGTTCGCCCCATTCTTCTCGAAATCGGGCATCCTCTCCCAAATCCTGACTGCTATCTAGATGGCCCTCTAGACTTGTTCTCCTGTAGACAAGCACAGCAAAGAAATGCGTCAGTCCTTCAGTCCATTTCAAAAGCATGCATATATTCAAAAAAAAAAATGCACATATTTTCAAAAGAAAAGCATTCATAAAGTTTTTCTAGCATCCTTTGCATCAAAAAAGCATTTTTCATCACTTGAAACACGTCATGTCAAGTCCCATTGCTTTCCTAAAGCACAAAATCACAATTTTCATAATTCTTAGCACATAAGCATTATTCTTTCAACAAAGTGGCATGCATGAATCCTTTTCATCTTCCAAAATCTTGTTTTCTCATTGATAATCAAAATTTTGACCTAGTTCTAGCACATGCAAGGGCTTCGTCTCACTTTAGACAATTATCATTCTTACTTTATTATCGAGAAAAAAGTGGGTCATTCTCATTATTTTTTGTCAAACAAATTGCACATGCATGTTCTTAGCCTCATAGGTTAATCATCAATGTCTCAAAATCATTCAAAAATCCTAGGAAAATCCTAGAAAATTCTTAAAATTCGGGTCAAGCCCTAAATCCATCAAAATTCAATTAAAATCGACGGAATCGAGTCAAATAAGAACGCTTACCCCAACCGATCGCGGGTTCGTCGATTTGTGCTCTCTTCTCCCCGGATAAAGCTCCGATGGAGGCGTAAGAAAGTCATACTTTCTCTCCGTTTGAACGAGCTCTTTCCTCCTCCTCCGAGCGGCTTCCGAGATGTTTCTTCTTGCTTGCCTTGGTATAGGATTGCCCTCCGGATCCATTCTTGATCAAAGGAAGCAAGGGAATTGAAGGATTTTCAAAATTTCTCTCCTCTCTCTCTTCCTCGGCTGGAATGGGCGGCAGTAATGCCCAATTGCCCGTTCAAATCTGTTTTAAATAATCTGGAAAAAGCAGACTTCTAGCCGTACGGCTTCTTTTTCCTCCATCTCATGCCGGGTGGCCTCATTCGCTACGGCGAAATTACAATTTTGCCCTGGACTTTCCACTTGGGCCTACAATTCCCGTTATCCTTTAACTAAGATAACATCCTTTTCAGAAGATGTCCCTTATCTCCTAAGCAATTAAGCTTTCTTCCCAGTCGCCTCCGTTAATTCCGTTATAACGGGATAACGCTAGGTGACAACCTCCGAATTGTCGAAATCCGAACTCAAGATACCTCTATCACGAATAGTGAAGTATGCTCGAGTTCTTCTTAACTTTAGATACCTCTATCACGAATAGTGAAGTATGCTAAAGTTTATCTAAACTCAAGATACCTCTATCACGAATAGTGAAGTATGCTCGAGTTCTTCTTAACTTTAGATACCTCTATCACGAATAGTGAAGTATGCTAAAGTTTATCTAAACTCAAGATACCTCTATCACGAATAGTGAAGTATGCTCGAGTTCTTCTTAACTTTAGATACCTCTATCACGAATAGTGAAGTATGCTAAAGTTTATCTAAACTTAAGCTACCTCTATCACGAATAGTGAAGTATGCTCAAGTCTTCTAACTTAAGCTACCTCTATCACGAATAGTGAAGTATGCTCAAGTTTTCCAAACTTTAGCTACCTCTATCTCCTCGATAGTGACGTAAGCTCTAGTTTCTTCAGGTGACAACCTCCATTAATTGTCAATCAGGTGACAGCCTCCATTAATTGTCAAAACTCTCAAGGATCCTAGACATCGTTCCTAACTATCTAGTGATGCTTGAACTACGATCAAGGATTGATTCCTCCGGGATACGTAGGTAGCCTTTCATAAAAGGTCCAGCCATCCGACCACTTTGGTCACTCTGTTTCTTTGTCACTCCTCAGTGATGAAGTAACCCCTCATAGAGGTTTAGATATCTGACCACATCGGTCACTCCTAGCATATCCCCAGTAGGATCAATTGCTTGACCTCTTAGGTCATTTTCTATTCTACTTCCCCAGCAAGAGACCAGTTTCTCTTCTCCATTCCCCAGCGGATCTATTCCGAACTACGGCCTGGCTTGATTCCCACTCGGGATACGTAGGTAGCCTTTCATAAGAGGTTCAGCCACTCGACCACCTCGATCTCTCAAATCCGTCTCGGCATTCGCCAGATCGAATCCTTTTCTATCGACAACCCCACTCGCCTTGCAAGTGACGTTGTCGAGGGGCTTCTGTAAGTACCCAAATCTGGCTCATGCCTTCCGGTTAAATTCCCCGGCAATTTCGGTAAGTTTCCCGGTAATTTCCCGGACCTTCCTAGTGTTTCGGAAATATTCCGGAACTGTTCCAAATCATATATGGTCTGAAAGGGAAGCTTCCCAATTAAGAAACACGTTTTTCTTAATTGGGAAAACTTCTAGAATTTGCCACCTTGCATGGTTCTAGAAACATGCTGAGTCACAAGGGATAATGCCGTACGGCTGCATTAGCCCAAGGTCTCTGGCCGCACGGATTCATTGGCCTTATCCAGACTGCCTATAAATAGAGCCCTCCTCTACCCATTTTAACAACAACAACAATACCATCACACACATATAATACGAAGAAAATCCTCCCAAGAGTTGCTGGTAGTCCAAGAAGGTGAAGAAGAAGGTCAAGAAGCCACCTCCCTCCTCCTTGAAGATCCCAAGATCAACCTTTCCACCTAGCTCAATCCTAAGAAGAAGAGGAAGCCATTGGTAACCTCGCACGCCCTAAACTTGCATCCTAATTGCTTTATGTGATTCTAATTGCTCATTGCATTTCATATAATTGTTATTATCTTGTTTGGGACTTGGTAGATTAAAGATCATATCTTTATACCCCTTTCCCCCTTTGCATGCATTAGGCATCCTTTGCCATTAAAGATGTAATCTTTTGAATCAAAGGTGCATCCTTTGCACCTAAAAACCCTATTTTTACATAAAAATATCATCTTCATGCATCCTTTGCATATAAAAATCCAATCTTTATGATAAAAATGCATCCTTTGCGTATGAAATCCTTTTTCAAGCATCCTTTGCATTAAAGATCATATCTTTATCCTAAATTAGCATCCTATGCTTTTCAAAATACAATCTTCATGCATCCTTTGCACATTCAAATCCCAATTTCTTCATAAAAATGCATCCTTTGCATAAAAATCATGTATTTATGCATCCTTTGCAAATAAAGATCATTTCTTTAAATCAAATGCATCCTTTGCAACCCAAAAATGTCATCTTTTCACTAAAAATGTCATTTTTACATGCATTCCCCCATGTCCTCATTAGCAACCTTGGAACGGACCGGTGTAAAAGATCCTATCTTTACATCGTTCCTTCCATAAAGGTTTCATAATTTCTTTAGAAATGGACAACCTTGAACCCTATATCTCTGATTATCACTTAAGATGAGTATGAAGCATCTATATGAGCTCGACCATCTTAAAGTGTAGGATTGATGGGCTAAGGACCCTCCTTTTCTAAAGAACCTCATCTTTGACTATAAAGAGAGTCATTCTCTCGATCATGCAAGTCCCGAGGTTAAAAATGCAATGATCACAAGTCCAAGATGAGGACGGGATCATAATCCCGAATACATAAAATCCAAGAAATCCCGAGCGACAACCAATAAATGGTTTGTACGTCCGGAAGACGACTTGGGACATTCCCTCCCTTTATTTTCAAACACATGCACACAAGAAAGCACGCAAGCAAGCACGATTAATGGGATCTTGGGAGACTTGCTCCGGCAAGGCACCTTGGGTGAACGATGATCCGTTCTTCCCAAGGGGTAACTTAACCTCCGAACCCATAAAACCTTTTTTTCAAAGTTTTGAGGTAATCAAAATGGCGTGGCGACTCCGTTTTTCAAATTAAACCGGATGTCTTCAAACTCGCGTGAATTTCCAATACACAAAAAATTTGGGGCACACATTCACACTTGGCTCCCTGAAGCCTCCACGTTAACGACCTCTCCGGCCGGCTTGAAGGGGATGGCGACATCTCCCTTGGTGGACAATAGCAATTGACGATGGATGGCCTCGTCCTTCCTCTGGCCGATAGCCGAGGCCTTGGCTGCCCGTCTCATATTCTAGATCAGCTCCTTGGGATCAACAACGTCCATGGAGGCCATCTCAGCTTCTTGTTCGGGTGTTGATCCACAAAATATGAGGAAGAGACAATATATTACGATGTAAATAAAACAACAAGAAATATTTGTAAGTATCAAATACAAGGTAAGAGGAATTACAGCCTACGACGTGCTCCTCTATAAGACATTGATCCTTGGGATCAAGCTGGCAAGGAGCGTAGTCAGAATGGAAGACCAGATTGGGATGAATCCTCCATTCATTAAATCTCCTACCCCTAGAGATGGGGACGAGAGGCTCCAGGCCGTTCCTCGATCCTGGCATTATACCGGCTTGGACATAGTAGCGATCATCCGCCTCCAAGGCCGACCAATCGAGGAGGCCTTCCTCGGCAAATTTAGTTAGCCGATCTATCAATGCCTCGGTCCATTCAGCCCCCAGTACCTTCTTGGGCGTAGCAGGCTCATGAGAAGGAGAAGGAAATTCCCAGCCTTGTCGGCTCTCCACTATTATTACATGGTTGTCCCCACCAGACACCTTGCTCGACATGGGAAGAATAATCTTGGGCTTCTTAGAGTCACTCCTTATCACTACGACCCTGGTCTCCTTGATGTAGCTAACAGAGAAGAAATGGTGGAAAGCAGACTGGGTAGGCTCAAACCCTAGGCTACGGCACAAGACAATAAAACCAACGAGGACCCTAACTCCGTTGGATCCTAGCATAGTCGGGACGGCTTGCATGTCACCTAAGAATTCGTTAAATGAAGAAATCAGTAAGGAAAAAAGTGATTATACCTGTTTCCGACGAAGATGGGTGAAAATGAATGGGGAATCAAGCGATTCTGGCGATTCTGGGTAACTCCAAGCTCAAGAACAACAAACGGTTTTTGAATCTTGCTATTCGCTCTCAAATGCTCAAGACTGATAAAGGTTGGAATTGAAAGGGAAATTTTGTTTGTATATCCTCGCAAGCGGGTTAAAACCAAGTTAAAGCGGGTCATACGGGTATGGCGCCCCTAACATTAAATGCGTTAGTGGTTTCCAAGAGGCATGTCAGACATCGTGGACCACGCTCCATCATTACATGACGAACCGGCGGATAATGGAATGACACGGGTATCAAAGTGACATTGCCACGTGAGCCTGTTCGTACTCTCATAGGCCGAGGACGAGATCACTTTCTCCTCGTCATAAGCCGAGCTAGAAAGTCGGGGGCCACTGAATAGTATAAACCGAGATACGAACATGGGCTTGTCCGGGTAAAGCCCCAGTGGATTGGGCCCTAAACATAATCCATCAAGTCTAAGCTACGAGGGAAGATTTGGGCTTCCTCGTATTCATCTATCTCGTCATTACCTAGGCCGAGCAAGGCTCAACAGGTGCAATGACCAAGGCCCAACTCAAGGGCCGAGGAGACTCCCCTCCAAGGCTGAGATGCTCCCCTTGGCGATGAGGAGGATTCCTCGGCTATCCGATCATCATAGCCCTTCGGCTATCTCTATTTCCTTCCCCGGCTCCTCGTAAGCCAACCAGGCTACGTAGAACGAGGACAGGGTCATCCCGGCATACCGACAGAATTGCAGCTTGTGCAGTCCTAATCAAATAAGGATACTTAGCATTTATAATCCCTTTAGGATTGTAACCTCCTATATCAATTTTGAAATTGTCAATGGCTTAGCAAAAGTGAGACAAAACTCACAAGTGTTGCTATTAGCGTCGGCAACACTAACCACAACACACACCAATTCAAAAATAGAAAATTGAGAAAATTTAAATGCAGCAAAAGTAAATAAAGAAACACAAGAGAATAGATTTTTTTCAAGTTATATATATAAATAAATATATAACTTGATGGGTGCCAGGAGGGCAAGACCTTTCAATATGTATAAACTTTCTTTACAAGGTCGAAAAGTTCCCTAATGATAATCTATTAAACTTTCTTTACAAGGTCGAAAAGTTCCCTAATGATATTCTATCAAAAGCTTAGTGGAACAATTATTCTAGAACACTCTCTTCACAATCACAACCTAACTAACACTCAGCATCTCTCGGAATATGAATGTTATATATGATAACTCACTGGTGTTGGATGAAGTGTTGCCAACACTTAAATGTCAACACTGAAGAGACGTGTTCTTCACTTGTGCAAATCTCAACTTCTCAATTGGGTAATTGTTTATGTCGATTCCTTTCACTATTTATAGGCTCCTAGGACTTGGAGCTTACTCCAAATGACCAGAAAATCAGCCATTGATATTTTTCCTCTTTTTTAGCTCCACCTTCTTTGTTGTTGAAGACTAAGTCTTCCTAAGCTTCTCCACTTGTACCGCCAAGCTGTAGCTACCTTGTACTCCTTATCTTCAGCTCTCCCTGAGTAGATAACATCCCAACAATATTTACTTGGTCTTCACCATTTACACGTAAGTATAGATTTAATGTGTAACTTTACTTCCCATTTGTAAATAACGCCTAGAGCAATTCCCATGACCTGTTCAACCTCATCTAAAGCAGACTAACAACTGTTATCATATAAATAATTATCATATTGTAATTAATGAAAAATACAGTAACTATTCTGGTGTTGTCAAATCTCAAATGACAACACCTGTGGCAACATTAGTGGTAACACTGGTATGGTGACACACGGGACAACACACATGGCAACACATGTTTCTAACATTAACAAATTTAAGCCCAACCAGGACTCTCAACATATATAATCCTCCTATGATTTATATCTTATCTCTTTACAAGTCCAAATTCAACATGGATTCTACATATTTATTCCTATAAATACAAGCCATATATCAGATTATTGGGGACGTTATCTTTTTGACCCTAAACTCTGTCAATTTGATTTCTCTCTATACACACGTGAACTTACTCTCACGCCGGAGGGCCTTCGCCGGAGAAGCCCCGGCTTAGTTTACGTGTTTTGTCTCTTTTTCAGGCTATTCAATCGCCGGAGTACAATCGACCGCTGAATTTGGGCTGATTCGATCTTTTTGGCAGCATCAAACCATTTTTTAAAGGGTAATATAGATTTAATTTTCAATCAGTGTTATTTAGGTGGACTTTCAATAAAAAAAATTGGTAAGCAAAAAGTATAAGAAATAATTTTCAAAAATTGGAATAATTAATTTTGCATTTAAAATTTAAGTTGATTTTTTTGGGGTTATAAATTGATTATTTGTTTCTAAAACAATAAATATATGGTTTCTTAACTATTTAAAAATATTTTTCTAAAATAAACTTTATTATATGGATTTTTTAAAATAAAAACTATAAGATATTTTTTATTTAAAGAAAACTATTTTATAATATTGGTTAGTAAATACGATGTATGACTTGATAAGATTAGGCCAAAAAAGACAATTTTTAAAAGACCCGGATTAATGAAAAAAGGATAGAGTTGTTGATAATATTAATTACTCATAAATGAGATAATTATTTCTATTTATTGATAGTCATGCAAATAAAATGAGATAGTTATAGAAACTATTATGGTTTAGGCCCCGTTTGTTTCACCGTAAAATATTTTGAGTAGGTTTTGGGGGAAACTAGTTTCTTCCTAACATTATAAAAAGTCTTGTTTTAAAAACCGAAACAAAGGCACATACAATTTTTTTTTAAATAAAAAACAAGACTTTTTATAATATTTGGGGAAACTAGTTTCCCCCAAAATTTTCTGAAATATTTTTCGGAAAATGTTTTTCGTAAAATAACTCGTTTTCCGTTGTTTGGTTGTTTTCCGGAAAATCGTAAAACATTTTTTGTTGTTTGGTTGTTTTTCGGAAAATATTTTCCGAAAAACAACTCGTTTTCCGACGTTTGGTTGTTTTTCGGAAAATATTTTCCGTAAAATAACTCGTTTTCCGGTGTTTGGTTGTTTTCCGGAAAATGGAGAAAACGTTTTTCGGAAAACATTTTACGCCCTTCCTAAGTAAAACGACTTACTGACCTTGTCCTAAGTAAAACATTTTTCGAAAAATGGTGTCCTTCATGTACAACTCATATTTCACAAGGTACAACATTCTACTTCCTCGTTCTAATAATAATAATAATAATAATAATAATAATAATAATAATAATAATAATAATAATAATAATAATAATAATAATAATAATAATAATAATAATAATAATAATAAAAAACAATAATAATAAGCCAAAATCTTGTAAAAAAACTAGTTTTTCCTTAACATAAGAAAAAAACTAATTTTTAAGCACTAAATCTAACTAATAAGAATAATGAACGGTTATGAAAACTAGTTTTTTTATAACATTTTAAAAAAAACTAGTTTTTCACAAGAGTTACTCTAATAATAATAATAAAAAATAATAAAAAAATAATAAAAAAATTAATAATAATAATAATAAAATAATAATAATAATAATAATAATAAAATAATAATAATACTAATAATAATAATAATAAATAAGAAATAAGAAATAATAATAATAATAATATAAAATAATAATACTAAAATAATAATAATAATAATAATAATAAAAAATGATAATAATAATAAAAAAATAATAATAATAATAATAATAATAATAATAATAAAATAATAAAAAAATAATAATAATAAAAAAATTAAAAATAATTAAAATAATTAAAAAATAATTAAAAAATAAATAAATAAATAAATAATAATAATAATAATAATAATAATAATAATAATAATAATAATAATAATAATAATAATAATAATAATAATAATAATAATAATAATAATCATAAGTAAAACATTTTCCTAAGTAAAACATTTTACGCCGTAAAACATTTTACGCCGTAAAACATTTTACGCCCTTCCTAAGGAAAACATTTTACAGGAATACATTTTACATGAAAACATTTTTCGAAAAACGTTTTTCGAAAAATATTTTACGTCGAAACAAACGGAGCCTTAGTTCATGTTATTTATCAAAGAAATTGATCGTTTGTTTAACGCACGGGTGTTAGACTAGTTATTAAATTAATAATTACTAATCGTGTGTTTAATCTCTTAAAGTGTTCCAAATTAAGAGTTTAATTGGGTTACCAAACAATCCCTTACTCAATAACTTTTTCAAGATGATATCGCAATGAACTTTAAAAATTTCTGTTTGATCCATATGTTTATAAAACCTTTCAAATTGATCATTTAACTGAGAAAAACTAACTGTGTTAGTAATAGTGGTAATGAATGCAAAATAAATTAAGTTGGATGTGTTGGATCCAAAAAAAAAATTTAATGATAATATCCACAAAAGTGCAATAGTTGGATGCTAATTGTTGCATTTTTTTCAAAATGTTATTATTTATTTAAAAAGAAATTTATTTTTAAATTTGAGTTATTAAAATAAGTGAACTTTCTAAGCTATACCACTATAACATCTAAAATCACCACCTTTTCCTAATGAAAATCAATGTGTTTTAGCAATAACAAAATGGGGGTAGTAATAAAGTTAAAAAAAAATGTTACAAAATTTAGTTTACAAAATGATGTGTCATGATTTTGTTTGTGTTTTTAATTAAAGTGTGGTGGGTTTACAATCGATGTAACCAATATCACCACCTTATTTTCTATCTTTCTGTAAACTAGTGGGTAGCCCGTGCTCCGCACGGAAAATTAATTTGCCATTACCCTATATAATTAATATTATGATTAACTAATACTATTAATAATAATAATAGTTAACAAATATTAACTATTGAATCTTTTCCACTTCCACTTTGCTCTATTAGTTATATATTTTCTTCTATAATATAAATTCATTATTAAAATTGATGAAAGTGTATATGATTTAAGTTACTAATCATTAACTATCATTAGTAGAATTTATTATAAATAACGTTTTACATATGTAAACATTTAGGTTAATTGTATTTAGTTAGTGACTCTTTAGATTACATCTTAATATGTGTTACTTATAACTTATAATATGTCCTTATTACATATTATCTCTTTGCATAACTATAAGTTATCTACTAAAGTTATTAGTTAATTGCAAGAATGTAAATAGTTGCATACGAATGAAAAGACATATGACATGGAAGTTTGAGAAATTAGATAAAGCCATTCGGGTCTTATGTGTCATCACCAGATTTAGTCTACTTTAAAATAATATAGTATAGATTTAGTTTCCACCAATAATTACTTTGTGACTTTTTATATTCCTCATCAATCATCTTTATTTAATTTTTTTGTAACTCTTTTTACTAATATCTTTGATTATCTCAATTTATCACCAAATTTGTATTTAGTTTTCATCAATTATTATTTGATAAGATTATTTGACATATTCATTAAGTTCATCGTGATAGTTATAGTAATTATTATATTTAACTAATAATATTAACTTATATTAAACTAAATGATAATAATTACCCTATATAATTACTATTATGATTAACTAATACTATTAATTATAATAGTTAACATATATAGTCACTATTATAATTAGCTAATAGTAGTAATAGTAATAGTTAATCTATATAGTAACTATTATAATTAACCAATAATAGTAATAGTGATAGTTAATCTATATAGTAATTATTATGATTAAATAATATTATTAATAGTAATGTTAACCTATATAGTAACTATTATGATTAACTAATACTATTAATATTAATGTTAACATATATAGTAACTATTATAATTAACTAATACTATTAATAGTAATTTTTAACATATATTAACTATTATGATTAATTAATACTATTAATAATAATAGTTAACATATATAGTAACTATTATAGTTAACTAATACAATTAATAGTATTAGTTAACTTATATTGTAACTATTATAGTTAACTAATACTATTAATAGTAATAGTTAACATATATAGTAACTATTATAGTTAACTAATACAATTAATAGTAATAGTTAACTTATATAGTAACTATTATAGTTAACTAATACTATTAATAGTAATAGTTAACTTATATAGTAACTATTATAGTTAACTAATACAATTAATAGTAATAGTTAACTATTATAGTTAACTAATACTATTAATAGTAATAGTTAACCTATATAATAACTATTATTATTAACTATTAGTATTAGCTAATAAGGAGAATATCAAGAGTCTTTAGATTTTGGAATGGTGATGATGTGGCTTCTCCAAAAGCAAGAATTTGCCTAAACATGCCTACGTGGCGAATTCTTAGGCATCCTCACCAACTTTAATATATATATATATATATATATATATATATATATATATATATATATATATATATATATATATATATATATATATATATATAGATTTCTTTTGTACCTCTACCTTTACCCACAAAATGAAATACTAACCCATGAAAATTGATTATCTTTGTGCTCACATAATTTGACAAAGCAGAATACAGTTCAACTTATTGTCTTCAGTCATCACAAAAGCCATAGCCATGAATAAAATTGAGCTTAAAAACGACGAAATTATATGATATTGTAATTGAACCCAAGTGTTCCATCAGTTTTGAATCTATTAGAACTGGGGATCATCTCTTAAAAGACATTGCTAATAAGTGAGGTTATCTAATTTCATATAATGGATCAATTATTTTCTTTAAGTTTTTTTTTTTTTTTTTTTTGATACCCAGTGTCTGCCTTCGCCGAGTTAGTCCTGACCACTAGCTACCGGCCCCACAGGTCCTAATGCGAAGGTAAATCGCGGATATGCCCAAATCCGCCTGGCGAAGACCCCTTATACTCCTGACCTCAAGGGAGCCCTCCTACAACGCGATAGTTGAACTCCCCACACTGAGGTTGCAAGCCCAGCAATACCGCTTCCTTAACTGAATGGATGTGCCCGGGGGGGGCTCCTAAGGACCCTGAAACCCAAGGAAGAAATTAATCCACAAGGATTCCCCTTGGGGGGAATCGAACCGGTGACCTCCCCTACGGGAAGCCACCCAAGATACCATTAGGCCATGGCCCATTAGGTAATTATTTTCTTTAAGTTGATGTGAAACAATATGACTTCAACACGCTCGTTCACGTGTAACCGACATGATCATCGGCTCTGCACGTAGACCATTAATATGTCTACATGACCATCGACTCAAACTAAACATGGGTAAACAAATCCATCATCAATTTGACCAGCTCTAATAACATGATAAAGTCCAATGTTTCATTCCAAAACCAATTGACTACGAGAGAATTAAAACTTGGGCCAACTCCGATACCATGATAAAGTCTGAAATTCCATTCCAAAACCAATTGACTATAAGAGAAGTGATTGATGTGTTTCTACCAATTCAAATGATATAATTTAACACTTATTTAGTGCTCAACCTTGGGTCTTTTAATGGATTTTTGTATTTTTTATAAGTATAGAAAATTTGAATGAATATGTTGTGGATTATGGTCGAAAAGGATATAAAAATAAACGATAAAAAATGGAGCGGATAAGGAGGAAAGAATAAAAATGACAGAAGGACAAGTAGGATTTGACCATAAGCAACCATTATCATTGGTAGTACTCGTTGAAAGCTTTTCAAAGATATGTGTCACGTCCCAATCAGAGTTTGTATGAAAAAGTTATAACCTTCTGAAGTTTGTTGAATAATGTACAAGTTTGCAATGCACGAAAGGCGACCGCATAAGCAATGAATCGCGGCCGCATAAGAGCAGAAAAAGGAGACAACCACACGGCATAGGTGTGCGGTCGCACACCCCCCCACATGTGCGGCCGTACAGCCCCCGTTTAGCAACTACAAATTTTCCAATTTCGATTAGGATTTGGGCCTTATTTCCTAATTTTCGACACCCATTCTCCCTAGTATAAATAGAACAAATCCAGCCAAATTTTAGAGATGTGTTTTATTCTTCTTATCAGAAACGAAAGCTAACTCCTCCAAATCGGCTACTACACCATGTTCAGCTGCAATTTTATCTAAGGTGAGCAAAATACGCCAACCCTTAGGCATTAATTGACAATAAGACAACTGGGTTGCCTTAAAGAAACGAGTGATTGACGGAGAGGAAGGAAATTTCAAGCCTACACTAAATGGATACTCATAGAAACCTACCCATTCATCAGAAACACAGTCAGCACTACATGCCTCACCAGGGACTAGGAATTTCGCACTGGGGGGAAAGGCATTGTTTCTCCTCAAAGCGTCAACATGGGACGCATTGAAGCTACACCGTTCATCCTCTCTGTTACGTATAAACCCTAGACATTTGAAACCCTTAGACAAAGACACATCTACATCTATTACCTTTTTCTTGCTCTTCCCCATTGTTACAATCAAAAGAGATAGAAAACAAAAGCGAAGAAAAAGAAACTCACCGGAAAGACGAACAGAGACCTAGCACCGGACTTGGAAAATATTTGAAAAGATTCAGTTTACCTTTTTAAAACCGTGCAAATGAGTATTTATGGCGAAGAAATGGTTATAGGCGCCTAAAGAGCCCATAATTACCCTAACTTCCTATTAACCACACAAATCAAACACCTCAATAACTCCTTGAAAGCCGGAAAGACACGTGGCAAAATATTAAGACTCTCCGTGTTCCACCTGGAGATCAAAATATTTTGGGGGCAATTGTTTGGGGTTAAAAAATCAACTCAGCATGATCCTACACCTTGGCAGTACATCTTGCAGCACATCTTGAGGTAACATCTTGAGTTTACGTCTTGAACTAACATCTTACAAAACTGTACGCTTGATTTATTTTTCAGGAATAATATTATGCATTAAAAGCTTGGACATACATTGACCTTATTCAAATTATGACTGCATAAAGGCTCCTTCAATTCGTAGACTTTGTAACGGTCGTGATCTTCAATGGAGCATGATTCAAGGCGTAATATTAGGACAACATTAATTCTATTATTTCCGTTACCTTTTCTTGATATTTAAAGGAAGAAAGAACAACACCTGTAAAAACGAGCACTCTTAGCTACCACTTTCATACTCTTGTATTCCACACTTTGTACTAAAAAAAGATAAAATAAACAAATTTGGTTGAGGTAGGTTTTTCCTAAAACCTCCCGAGGTTTTGTGTCCCAGAACGTTTGTTCAAGGGCTTTCCTCGTTACATAACTGTGTTCATCTTGATTGTGGGATCATATTCCATTTGTACCCAAAATTTCTTGAAGACAAACTCATATCGTTGAAATTTGTCCAAAACAGACGCCATCACGTCCTCACTATTTCATCTCAGGACACCACCACAGCCTCACTATTTAATCTCAGGACGCCACCACGTCCTCACTATTTCATCTCAAGATGCCACCATGTCCTCACACCTTCATCTCAGGACGCCACCACGTCCTCACTATTTCATCTCAGGATGCCACCACATCCTCACACCTT
This sequence comes from Adenophora triphylla var. japonica, assembly GCA_022495995.1. Lineage (NCBI taxonomy): Eukaryota > Viridiplantae > Streptophyta > Magnoliopsida > Asterales > Campanulaceae > Adenophora > Adenophora triphylla. The sequence goes on along the minus strand of JAFEMH010001578.1, from coordinate 122,465 downwards.
CATCTCAGGATGCCACCACGTCCTCACACCTTCATCTCAGGATGCCACCACGTCCTCACTATTTCATCTCAGGACGCCACCACGTCCTCACACCTTTATCTCAGGATGCCACTACGTTCTCACTATTTCATCTCAAGACGCCACCACGTCCTCACTATTTCATCTCAGGATGCCACCACATCCTCACAATCCCAGTTAGGACGCCATCACGTCCTCATCATCTCAGGCCGAGACACCTCTGAATAGTCTAAACTCAAGACGAATGCCTACAAATAGTTCCCCACAGGTTGAGGCCCCTCAAAATTTTCCTCGACACGAACTACGATCAGGCTTGATTCCCATTCGGGATACGTAGGAATCCTGCCAAAGGGTCCAGCCATCCGACCCAAGCGGTCACCTCACACATGAACTACAATCAGGCTTGATTCCCATTCGGGATACGTAGGAATCCTACCAAAGGGTCCAGCCATCCGACCCAAGCGGTTACCTCACACACGAACTACGATCAGGCTTGATTTCCACTCAGGATACGTAGGAATCCTACTAAAGGGTCTAGCCATCCGACCAACACGGTCATCTTCTCTCTCTCGATGAGCGATTCAGCTCGGGACCCTCATTTTTATTGACGACCCCACTTCCTTTATAAGTGACATCGCCGAGGGGCTTCTGTAAGTACCCCAATCTAGACCGCTCTCCATCCGAGCACACGGGAAACACAGAGGACTCACGCATTCGTGATCCCTAAGACCCGTAACGTCCAAAAGGTCCAGACTGACCAGCCAAACCAAGGAAGGACCTTTCAGGGATAAAAGGGAATTCAAGGTCTTTGCAAAAAATAACAACAAAAGGCAAAAATACATCAGCTTGCATACATGTCCGTACGAACCACTTTGCAATGCAAGATGTGTCCGTACGGATACTTATGTCAACACGCCAACATCATTGCAAAATCTCCACAAAGTCCACAATATTTCCTGAAATCCAGGAAAACCAAAAAACTGTAATTGCACAAAGGTCCGTACGGACCACTTTGCAATTTTTTGAGGCCTATAAATAGAAGGCTCCCCCTCCCATTTCATTCACACCTCAACCTTCTCCTATCTCCCACCAGCCTTCAGGCACCCCTATAAGCCGTCCCGGCCTCTTTTGGCCCTTTTCGAGGCCTCCCGAACCATCCCGAGGCGCTCCAAAGCCCTCTCGAGGCGATCCCGATTCATCCCGATCAACCTCCCGACGTCCTTCCAACCCTATTCATTCCAAGCCAAACTCCAAACACCCAAACGGCTCAAACCGGTTCAAACCCGCGAGTCCAAACGAGTGTGAACGAGTGCTAATTAGGGGAGGTTCTGCCCGAGTGAGTGCATAATTTCTCTCCTCTTTAGAAACTCCGAGTGTGATACCGAGAGTTAATTAGGGGATATTTTGCCATTAGTGAGGGTAAAATCTCTCTCCTCTTTAAACAACCTCAACCAAACATATTCCTCCTACAAACCCTAGGGAGATAGAACCCAACCAACATTGGTGAGCTCTCCTTCCGCACATTTAAATACTGCTCTAAATTCAGTCTTTAAATACTTTACTGCTTTAAATTTACTGCTTACAATGTAGTCTAAATTTACTATTCATGCAGACCAAACCGTCCAAACGATCCCACAAGGCCTTCCATTGCACTATGGAGGTCTGACGGTGATAGTGGTTTATTAATATTCTTGCACTATCTTTCAGTTATTCAATTAATGCATTTTATTTAAAAGCACGCATACACACACCATTTAAAGAAATAAGGGTATCGAAAGACTCATGTATACGAGGCGAATCGGGTGAGCTCAAATATCTCTTCCCGAGGCGTAACCTGACCTCCGAACTCAAAAATCTCATCACACAACAAAACAAACAAAAAAAAGCATTTTCTCAATGTTTTGGGCATGATCAAAATGGCGTGGCGACTCTACGAAACGAAAGCGCAGCAAAACGGGCTACCCGGCTTCGAGATGCCGTCCACGCGTCGGATCGGGTAATTTCACTTGTCTATCTTTTTTTTCTGTGCCAAATGCACGTCTTTCCAGCCTTCATCAGCAACAATGGTCTGTCTTTCTGGAAATCTCAAATTTTTTATAATCTCTCCACTTGCCTTTAATGTTGTTCGAACATCTGTGCACATAACTCTGCACTCAACTGGTTACACATGTGGTCATTATTCCCCGTTTAATTCATAAATCTGTAAGTATTGTTTTTTCTCCAATCTTTTCGTCTGGCTCTGCTCCTCTCAAGCTGAAATTTTGATCATATTTCACAAAGGGGTTTCTTAAGATATTTTCATGGATGTGCGCACACCTTTTGAAAATCTCTAAAGAAAAGGGGGAGAATAGGGGAAAATGCCTCGAAGAAAGTCATTCAAGGAGGAGATGATCATCAATCAAGGGGGAGATGTATCTTAGATGATCAATCAAAAGAGATACATGAGATGATCATCATGGAGATACGACCAATTTAGGGGGAGCTGAAAATGATGATGAGGATATAATGTTTGATCTTGAACTAACACTATAACTTTGAACTATGATCTGTAGTTAAAGTTTCTTTTGGACTTAACAACTCTTTTGCAGGTTTTGATCAGAACAACAAAGATATGGGGAGATTGAAAGAGTATGAAAATACTCTTATATCTTTTTAAATCTTTGAGATTTTGATTTATAAATTAGTTTGTATAATTTATGTAATTAGGTTAGGAAATAATTGTTAATATAGAATTAGATTATGTTTTGACTAACATCTGATTTTTTGTTTAGATATATTTTTGTATTTTGTATATTTTAGGCAAGTGCTCAAGGATGGCAAGGAATCTTTCAAATGATAAGGAAAGAAGAATCCCTTTTGATAAGGAAGAGATTGGAAGAATCCTTGTTGAAGAAGGATTGCTCTCCCTATATAAAGAGGCCGCCCCTCTCATTGAGTATTACGGATTTTAAAGAGAGAAACGGAATTTTATATATCTTCTTGAGTCCTTTTATTTCTGTGTTCTTGAAGTTCAGATCTTTGAATCTTCAAGACTGTTTTTCTGTTTGATGTTCTTAAGTTAGAACGGCTTTTGTCTTTTCATACGATTTATTTTCTTTCATTGTAAGTTTTCTTTACAACTTGTTTTCGACAAGGTTGTGTTTTATGAAAGTTTTCCAGCAAGCATAGTCTTGCTGGAGTGTTTAATTTCGTTGCTATTCCGCTGCATTAAATTATGTTTATTTAAGTTATTTTCTGGATAAAGTTGTTTGCATAGTTGTGCGGACACTTGTGTGAACAACTTTACGCACAAGTGACCACACAAGTGGTTACAGTCCTAGATACAATTCTTTCAATTATATAAATTATATAAGAGGGAGAAACCCTCCATCAAGGAGTAGAAATCGGGCCAACTTTGATATCATGATAAAATCTGAGGTTCAATTCCAAAATCAATTGGCTATTAGAGGAGTAGTTGATAACATGATAAAGTATGGGGTTACATTCCAAAACCAATTGGCTATGAGAAGAATAGCCCAGGATCTTTATATATTGAGTACAATACTTGTTAATTACTGATGACGCCAAGCTGTTCAGGGTCAGGAGCGGTTTGAGGATATCTGGCTAGGATATTTAAGTGGTTGGTTTGTACCTAGATCACAACACAAAGAAGCACCGTTAAGGTCAAAGTTGGATGTTACTCCAACTCAGGCCCTCGGGTGTGAGAGTAAGAATACTGAGATAATAAGGCTTTGAATACCTTGGAGTGTGTGTGTGTTAGGGTTTAGAGTAATATGGCTTACTCAATTGTATATGGAACTTACCTTGCCCAAGGGGGTAAAGGCCTTCTATTTATAGGCAATGCAATGGTGCTTGTTGAGGTAAGCAATGAGATCAGCCCTAGGGGGCACTTTGGTATTTGACCAGCTACACGTGTCTGCAGCTAATTGGTCCTGTCAGGGAGGGAACATTGACTGTCCAAGGGACATGGCTGAAAGGGACATGAGTCGTGTAGCCGGCTTGGAGCATTAAATGGAATAGTAGGCGCCTGACTGAGCTGCATTGAATGCGTGATGGGGGAGCCGGCAAGTGGCTGAGCTGTGAGCGTAAGCTAACTTGCTCGCAAGGCTTGATATTAACCGGAGGTGTGCATGTGCCCGCGGTCAACATTGTTGGCCGCAGTCAAAGGTATATGACGCGAGCACGGTTGATGCGGGCACGCATACGGAGGGCATGGGTCCCCCGGACATTCAATCTGCGGGCACGGACCCAATGGTCACAGGTCGTGCGGGCACGAATATAGCGGTCAGGATCCTTCCGGTCTTTGATAGGATTGATGCGGGGAGGGATGCGGTCTTGACCTCAAGGGCCTATCTGTCCGCGGTCTCCCCCCCAGCGGTCTAGGAACTGCCACGTCACTGGTTCCTTGGACCAGACCGAGCGCGGGCCCGGTCCAGTAGATCCGGGTTCATCAATGGCCCATAGCTCCGAGTGTGATTATTTATGGTCTGAGCAAGGAGGTACTAGAAGCTCGGTAGGATTGGATCATCGTTTTGGCGAGCACCAGTGTTAGCGCTTTTTGTTGTTTGTTGCTTGGCCCCATGGGCCTATGGGAACGTTCGGGAGGCACCAGTGAGTGACACGTGGTCCCTTGATGGTGTGCCTCCCGGTTAACAGGTGGGCCCCTTGGCAGATGAAAAGACGGGTTAGTGGTACGTACAGGGGTACGTGTTGCTCATCCAAGGGGGGCAATAAATGCAAAGTTTAATTAATTTTCGAATTTTCAAACGTTGGAGACGGTTCAGGGTCCGAGGTAGGATTTGTGGGCTAATTAATACGGGTTAACGGGTTAACCCGTATTGGTAGGCCTTATAAATACCAAACCCTTAAACCTCCAACCCTTTTACCGTTTCCAAACCTTCGAAGAGCTTAGAGAGAGAATTTATTTGCTGCGAAATCCGTGCTAGTGTTTCTCCGAATCCAACCTTCAAGTTTTCCTTCGTAAGTATTGGGTGTTTTTCTTCTTCATCTCCTTCTATTTTTTCTTTTCTGGGTTTTGAACGAAATGACCACTCGTGAATTTGGACCCCGCCGTCCCATAGAACTAGGAGATGGGTCCACCCCTGATATCTTTGTCGTCTGTAAACGGACTGGTGGTATCTTTAGGAAGGTAGGATTGGGGTGGATAAGGCTATCCCTTAGGTGTTTCCTGTTTTTCTGTGAGAGAGATGATTGGGGGCCTTTTGTCCCACCCCGGTTGTGGGAGGCCAAGAGGAAGTACATCTACAATCGTAATGTACTGGTGCTGGGGGATCACCGCAGGCTAAGAAATTTTGTAATGGGGGTTTTGTGTTTCCCGCGAGAGAGATCGTGCTCGAACGCCGTTGAACTTGTGAGGAGAGCGATCCGTATCCCCGAACAAATAACCGACCGGGAGAAGTGTGAACTAATGGATCCCGATCAAACTAATGAGGTGGCGCGGCACCGGCACAAACCTGAATGACCCCTTGGATGTTCTGCCCCTGAGAACTGTTTTTCCCAATGTGGTGCCCGCGGCCCCTGGTGCCAACCCAATTGAACTGAGTAGTAGCGAGGAGCTGGAGCCTCTGAACTTTGAGACTACTGGAGGCGGGGAGGATGAGGATGAAGTGATCTCTGCCCGCGGTGACGCCACCGATCTCTTTGGCTCGACGAGCACGGAGACCGAGGAGGATGACCGCGAGGTCGAAGTTAGGAGGGCTGCGGGGACCTCCAAGAAGGCCGCGGAGACCACTAATATTGTGGATGCCTTTTCTGACTCTGACTCTGAGGAGGAGGCAGAGGTGGCCCCTGCCCGGAATAAGGGTAAGAGGCCGGCTGCTGAGGTGAACCCTGGTCGTGGCCGTAGTAAGAAAACCAAGGAGGTGGCTACCCTCAACTGGGAGGAGGATATTTATGAAGTGTACAACATTGACCGTAAAGCTTTCCGTGTCCGCACCCTTGGGCACGTACATTTGAAGGATAAAGACAAGCTGCGGCCAGAGACAGTAGCTGATGTCCGCGAGGACAATAGGGCCTTGGTTTTTTATGGTGCCCAATTTGAGAACGGCCTAAGATTGCCCCTGGACCCATTCTTCTACTTTTTTCTGGAGTTCAACGGCTGCCTCCCCATGAATCTGACTCCCAATACCATTAGGGACATAGTTTCCTTCATAGCTATCTGCAGATTCCTTGGCCATGAACCTACCCTGGCCGGGCTGTACGCCTATTATCAAAACCAGGTCAGCCGCAACATCCTGAGTCTGAAGGCTAGGAACTATTCAACCCGGACTTTCTCTAACCCTTCAAACAAGTTTGACCAATGGAACCAGAGGGATGTCTTGGTCATTGAGTCCAGGTTTGGCTGGACTTTCCCCAAACCTTCTAGTCCAGTTCCGATGAAGGTGGCCGCTACCAGTTATCCGGACCCATCCTCTGCCGATGCAATGCGCTGTGCCATAGAGAGGCATCTGGCCCTTTACTTGGATAGCGGGGAGGAGCCCGTTTATGATGTGGGCACAATTGTAGTAGATGAGCCCCTATTGATCTACTCGGGGGTGGCTCCTCGCAGTGGAGGGCGCCCACATGCCCCCTGCAGTAGCAATAGAGCCTTTGCCTCGTGACCCTGATTGGAGGGTGCACGAGCACTATCAATTTGAGGCTGACTGTAGGACCTGCATGCTCGGCGCTGAGTGTGATCCCCCCGAACTCATCGGTCTCTGATTTTTTCAAAACTGTTTGCCAATTTATTTTGCTTTCGATTTTTTGATTTGCCTTCTAACCATTTTCTTTTTCTCCAGAGTAGACCCCGAGGAGTATAACTTCTGATGGCCCCTTTAAGCGCTGCTCAGATGAAAGCCAAGAACAAGCAGGCCAATAGGGAGGCTGCTAACAAGAGGCAAACCAAGCATGGGAGGGGTCCCGCCAAGGATAAAACCGTGCCCGTGGTCAGTAGGAAGAGCGGGGAGCCTCTCTCTGCCCCCAAGGTCGTTCCTTCCGCTGAGAATCTGCCTCTACCCCCCAGGGGTCCTCCTCCGGCCAACGCTCTCCGCGCAACCTCCCCCGGCCGCACAATTCCTTCTGGCCACCGAGGGGACACTCGGAAGAGAAATGAGAGGGATGCGGACCCAACGCATAAGGAGAGGGCTTCCAAGTCCTAGAAGGTGGTAGAGACCCAAGTTCGGGGGGCTCAATCAGACTCGCTCTCGCTTCCACCCACTGCCTCCCTATCAAGGGGACCATCTCGCTTCGGTGTCTTACCCAATCTCCTCCTTGGCTACCCGCGAGGAGGCATAGGAGAAAAGGAAGCAGCGGGGGAAGTGCCCGCCATTACCGGGGTGGACTTATATGCCCGGCCCTCCTGCACTCGTTGGTGGCATTGGGCCGATCAATGTGCTTTTTGCCCTCGACTTCTACCACCATGTGGCCGAGAAGGAGAACCCGTCGCCTTTGATGGGGGATATTGGGGTTGCCCTTACTGAGGTAGGGACCTTTCTGCCGGTTTCCTCACTTAGCCTCTGATTTTCCACATAATTCTGACTTTCTTCCTCGCAGGTGGGCAACAAGGCCATGAGGCTGAGGGAGACTTGCGACAGCCTGTCCGTGGAGTTGGAGAACAACACTAAGGACTTGGCGAGCAAACTCCGCGAGCTGGAGCAGGCTCAGGAGAAGGTGGGGACCTTAAGCTCCCTTCTTGATGAGAAGGAGAAAGCCTTATCCACAAAGGAGACCGATCTGAAGGGTTTCCAGGATAGGGTTACCGAGCTGGAGAAAAGCCTTGAAAAGGCGAAAGGTCAGCGGGATGAGCTCCGCGGGCACAAGAGCCAGCTTGAGCAAAGAAATAATGAGCTCGCGACCAAACTGGGGGCTGCTGAGGAGTCAGTCAAACTCCTGGAGGCTAAGGCGGATGAGCTCTCCGAGAAACTGCTACCCCTTACGCAGTTTGAGTTGGAGAGGGAGAGGATGCTGGCAGAGGCCCGCAAAGAAGCTGTCGAGGAGTACAAAAACTCCGAGGAATTTAAGAACTCGGTTGAATAACGAAAATGCGGCTCGCATGAGGCCGGGGTCCGAACACGATATTCGGAACTTCGCGGCCGGGCAAGTTTTCCGTGCGTGAGTTGGCCTTGATTGGCTCGCTCGTTGCCACGGATGATGAATGCTTGCTCCGGGCATGCGTTAGTTCCTCCGTCCGAGGACGAAATAAAGGGCTTGGAGCTGTCATTGCGGCTTCTTTACCTCCCGTGGCAGAAGTGACGGCCCTTAGCCTGATCGCCGATCTAGCTGAACTACGGTTTGGGGAGAACCCGATATCACTCGGGGAGGCCCTTGCTCGCGTTCTTCCTGATGGGCCTGTCATTGGAGATCTTTTTTCCTCGCCGGGCGCTCTCCGCCCGGTCTCTCTCGCCGAGCCCACATCCGATCCTCCACGAGGTTTTGATGACCCGTCTTCCTTCTCCTACTCCAACTGTTGAAGCGGGCACAGAAGGTGCGGTCAAAGAGAATGCTAACGCGGCCAAGGATCCAGCTCCAATAGCATAGGTTTTTTGTTTTTTCTTTTTGTAATAGACTAGGACCTTTTTGTAATAGTGTAGGAATTTTGTAATAGTGTAGGAATTTTGTAATTATTTTCCTTGGTAAATAGAAGCATTTTTCTGTAACTTATTCTCTTTAATTACTTGCCTTGTAGGCTACTTATGAGTATTTTGCAATTTTTGAGTACCTTGATACTTGCATTCTTGCTTTTTCTCTAGCTTCTTTGACTTGTAATTAAACTTTATACTCTCCTTCTGCGGACAAAAGCTTAGTAGGCCCTTTGCCCGCATTTTTTGAGTTTTCCTAACTCTTTATTCAAAATCACTTGGATTTTTTGTGAGAGTCAGCCTTATTCATCTTGTGATCGCTTTTGTTTGGCCTTGTGGCAAACTTTGGGGCCTTAACCCCCTTTGTCTGTTTGGCTTTGTAAAAACTTTTTTGATCACTGTCATCCGTTTACACGTATTTCCAGCCTTGCGAGCCGTGGTGTAAGTCAAAAGCAGCCAAGGCAAGCTACCTTCCTAGGGCATGCAGAGTGTGGCCGTGAAGCTATAGTCCGCGCAACAGTAGGTAGGAGCATATTTAGCATAGAGGCCCTTTAACCTACTGGCATCTGTATCCACTAACGGTGGTTCACGCTTTTTTGACCCTTTATTCAAAATCACTTGGATTTTTGTGTGAGGGTCTTCTTCGCGATCTGGTAACGGGCTTATATGTAGGCCTTTGTCACATACAGGCATACGAGTAACGGCCCTAACGAGGACCTCCGCGCACTGAGCGGGGACAGGGGCCTTGGCCTTTGTCCTCGTTGGCATCTATATCCACTTATTCTTGGTGGTGTCACACGGGCAGGACAGGGTATCCTCCCCGCGATCGGAGTACGGATCGTAATGGATCTTTGTACTCATATAGGCTTGCGGACCGAATAGATCGTTGCGCATCAGTAGGTAGGAGCTCATATGTTTGCTCCTTAACCTACTGGCATCCGCTTGCGGGCATCCACTTTAGCTTTTGAGGCTGGTGGGAATAGGTTTTTGCATCAAAATATGATGAAACATGATGATAACTTCCTTTATATACACAGTCTATACTCCTTCCAAAAAATTACAAAGATTTTAAAAGAAGTATCTCTTAAGGTGGTCGCTATTCCAAGCGTGCTTAAGCTCTTCTCCCTCTTTTGGTCGCAATATGTAGGTGCCCTCTTTGACTATCCTTGTGACCTCATATGGACCTTCCCATTTCGGGGACAGCTTGTTGAAACCAGGTTGGGCCCCTTGGACCTCTACGCTTCTGAGTACCCGATCTCTACCGAAAACTCCTCTTATTTACTCTTTTGTCATGGTGCTTCTTCGCTCGCTTGTAGTTCACCATTTTTCATATGCCCGCATTCTCTTTCCTTCGAGATCGTCTGTGTCACACCTTCTGTTTGCCTCGTTTTGAGACTCGTCGAAGTATGTGACTCTGTACGAGGGTAGGGCAACCTCAACTGGAGCCATTGCCTCTGACCCATACGTGAGCGAGAAAGGAGTTTCTCCCGTAGAATTCCTCGTAGTTGTGCGGACAACCCATAATGCGGTGGAGGAGCTCGTCCAACCATCGTCCTCCTCGCCTCCAAATTTTTCTTTAGTGGCGGTCGAGAACTAGCTTGTTCGCGGCCTCGGCTTGGCCATTTCACGAGGATAGGCAATCTGCGGACTTACGGTCTTGCACCTTCATTCTCACACATTCAGCAGTGAATTTTGCGAGAGAATTGGGTGCCATTGTACGAAATAATTGCTCGGGAACCCCAAATCGACAATAGATGTGATCGTGGACAAAATTGATTGTATTCTCTCGGAGATAGTGGCTAAACCCTTGGCTTATGTCCACTTGGTAAAATAATCCACGGCCACCACAAAGATACTTGATGTTTCCCTAGCAGTTGGGAATGGTCCAATGAGATCAATCCCCCACGTATCAAACGGCCATGATGGTACGACCAAAGTTTGCTCTGTTGATGGTAGTCTAGGGATGTCTGCAAATCTCTGGCACTTATCACACTTTCTTACATACTCCTGTGCATCCCTTCTCATTGTGGGCCAAAAGAATCCTTGGAATTTGATCTTGTTCGAGAGGGTGCGAGCACTGGATGTCCGCCACAAACTCCTTCATGGACCTCATAGAGTAAGTTGGTGACCATGTGAGTTTTAACACATCTTAGCAAAGGCTTGGTGAATGATCGCCGAAAAAGTACCCCATCGAGGACGAGGTATTTCGCGGACACCATTCTGATGGCTCTAGCCTTTACTGGGTCCTCGGGGAGGGTTTGCTTTTCGATGTAATCCTTCATTTCATCTACCCCGAGTCCCTTACTTGATCCTCAATATTGTTTATCCGAATCCGATCTATAGCAGCCTCTCTCGTGAATTCAATCCGGCAATCGCCTCTAACTCATCAATTTCTTGATCGGTTATTCGGAGAGGAGGTCGGCTTCCACGTTGTCCTCTCTCATGACTTGGTTCGGCTCATAGTAGGTGAAATTTTTGATGAGGGTTTTTGTAAGGCCACGATGCGAGTTAGTACTTGGGTTGATAGTATCATATTCCCCCTTAATTTGATTAACTATGGTGAGAGTCACTATTGATCTCTATATTCTCGAACTCCCAAGTCTCTTGCCAATTCCATGCTCGCTATAATCGCCTCATACTCGGCTGATTGTTTGATGCTTCGAATTTGAACCTCAAGGCTCTCTTAAATTTCTCCCCGCGAGTGCAATCGAAGTATGCCCGCGCCACTAATCAACTTGCTCGCTGAGCCGTCCACGTATAGAATCCATACCTCCTCTGGACGCTCCCTTGGCCGCGTGATTTCTGTGCTCGGGCTACTTGGGCCTTCTTCGCATTACGCCCGCTTTCTTTTTCCTGTGTCACCGTCCGCCATTTTGAATGATGATTCTACCACAAAATCTACTAAGGCCCTGCGCTTTGATTGTCTTTCTCTGGGAGTAGGTGATCTGGAACTCAAAGTGAAGTTCTATAGACCAAGCTAGCATTCTCCCCGAGGACTCGATTTGTGTAAAACCTTTCTAAGCGGAGCCTCAGTTAATACAGTTATAGGGTGTGCAGAAAAGTAGGCTCTTAATTTTCGAGCAGATACAAGCAAGGCGTAAGCTAACTTCTCTATATTAAGATAACGCCCTTCTACGGCGGACAGTGCCTTAGATACATAATAAACTGGTTTTTGAGAGTTATTCTCCTCCCTTACAAGAACAAAGACAGCCTACCGCGTATCAAGCAATGCCTAAAAACAAAAAAAGTTCTTCCCGGCACCGGGCCGCCGAATAGAGGTGGCCGCCCGAGGTATGTTTTGACTTCTTCAAAAGCTTGATGGCACTCTGCTCCATGTAAATTCATCGCTCTCTTCCCTTTTAGAGTTTTGAAGAAAGGGAGGCATCTCTCTGCTGACCGCGAGATGAAGCGGCCAAGTGCGGTGATGCGACCATTGAGTTTTTGGACATCCTTCACGCAAGCAGGAGGTTTCATGTCTATCAGGGCTTGGATTTTCTCTGGATTAGCCTCTATCCCCCTTTGATTGACCATGAATCCGAGGAACTTGCCCGCCTTGACCCCAAAAGCACACTTAAGGGGGTTTAGCTTCATGCTATTGCGGCGCAAGTTTTTGAATGTTTCCTCCACGTCGAGCTCGTGGGAGTTTTCCTTAGTTTTTATAACCATATCTTCAATGTAGGCCTCCAGATTTCTGCCTAGTTGGTTTTCGAAGACCAGATTGACCATTCTTTGATAGGTGGCTCCTGCGTTTTTCAACCCGAAGGGCATCATTTGTAGCAGCAAGTCTTGCCCGCAGCCGATGAAAGCTACAGAGCGGACATCTTCAGGAGCCATTTGGATCTGATGGTAGCCGGAGTATGCATCAATGAAGCTCAATACTCTGTGGCCGGCTATAGAATCCACCAATCTGTCGATGCGAGGAAGAGGGAAACAATCCTTGGGACATGCCTTGTTGAGATCGGTGAAATCAACACACATCCTCCATTTGCCGTTGGATTTTTTGACCATTACCACATTGGCCAGCCATTTGGGGTAGGAAATCTCCTTGATTATCCCCGCTTTTAACAATTTTTCCACCTCTTCCTTGATCGCAATTTCTTTCTCCGGAGAGAAGTACCTTGATTTCTGATGAATGTTTTTGAAGGATGGGTCATCGTTTATTTTTGTGGAGGATCACGTCCTCGCTGATTCCCATCATATCTTCCACCCTCCAAGCGAACACATCACAATTTGCCCTTAAGAATTCGATCAGGGTTCTTCTCTCCTCGCTGTGAATTTCCAGGCCGACCTTAACTGTTTGCTCGGGGAAGTGGGGATTGATTACCACCTCCTCGAGCTCGTCGTTAGGCTGGAGGTCGCTGATTTCACGGTTGTGCAAGGAGTCAATAATTATGGTTGGAGGGTTGACCTGAGCTCCAGTCAGAGTTTCCATAGAGTATATGATATCGCGGTCAATCTTCCCCTCTATTCCCCGATCAATATAACCTCCCTCAATAGGGGCCAACTGCTTTGATTTTCTGCTCGTCTTGATCTCCACCTTTGTGGAATGGAAAGAAAGCATGCCAATTGGTATGGGTGCCGGCGGGAGAGCAAGGGTTTTTCCCTTTTTTGATTTGTCCTCGCCTTTTCCCTCTATCAATTTGTCCTCGCCCTGTATTGGCGGGCAGGATGCCTGGCCTTTCGTTCTTTCCTTTTTTCCTCAAGTGCTCTGGAGGAATCTCCCGGCCGGTTCTTGATGGTAGCAACCCCGCCCGGGTGTTAAATTTCACCCTTTGGTGGGGGACGGACGCAACTATTCCCAATTCGGCCTCGAGCGCTTACGCCGAGAATGGCATTGTACCGGGAAGGAAGATCGACCACCATGAAAGTTATCTTGGCCGTCTTCTCGCATGGGTTTTTCCCCAATAGTTACGTCAAACACAATCGTCCCCTTTACCCTTACGCGTGATTTGTGAAGCCCTCAAGCATGCCCGCGTATGGAAAAAGATGTGCTTCGCTATTCTCATTCCTACCAACGTATGGTAGTAGAGTATATCGCGGCCCTCTCGTATCTATTAACACTCGGCCTATGTTTGCCCGGTTGATTCTCATTCGAGGGTAAGAGGCCGAGTGGAATGAAAAAGGGTGGAGGCAAGTTCACTCCTTTTGAACCCAATTTCCTGCTCTTCTTCCTGAGCTATCATGGGGATGGAGAAAACCTTTTCCAATGTCCGGATTTGGAGGGAGAGCCGTTTGTTGGAGGGAGGTTCTTCTCCAATGAAGTTTATGTTGTAGTCTCCATCGTCATCCTCAAAATTGTCTCTTTCCACCTCTCGGGACCACGAGGGTTTCGTGCCCGCCGCCGGTTATTATTGGGGGCCCGGTTGTTTCCCTCGATCCATCCGGTTAGTTCCCCATCATTGATTCTTTGCCGAATTACTCTCTTTAGCCGGGAAGCCCCTTCCTCGTTCCGTGCCCGTGATCATTATGAAATTCGCAGTAACTTTGTCCTACTCCTCTCACTTGGTTTTTCTCGAGCATGGGGAGGAGGAGGAAAATCTCGATGCCCTCATGATCACGCTCGCGGCTCGGTGAGCTCGGTGTAGACTGTTTCCGCAACTTTTATCCGGAGTTTGTCCGACCCACGGCCTCTGTTCTTGCCCTGGTTGTTAACATGGGCAGCCTCTGGGGTGGTCTCCTGAACTTGGCTTATTCTTTCCTTGGTTGAAGCTCGGGAACGCATACCGCTCTCCTCGGCAGAGGCAATGGCGTAAGCCCTTTCATACATCTCCTCCACCGTTTTTGGCGGGCCGGAGGCGAAATTCAATTTTAGGAAGGAGGAGGAGAGGCCTCCTCAAAGCAAAGTCTAATATCCTCCTTCTAGATCCACTATCTCCTCGCTCACCTTTCTCGAAGCGAGCAATGTAATCTTTTGTGGATTCAATGGGGCCTCGCTTCGACACCTGACAAGATCTCGTCTTCGGTCTAGCGGCACCCTGCCCAAAGAAAGGCATTAAGAAAATGTTCCCGAAGTGGCCGAAAGAGTCGATGGAGCGGGGTTTTAGAGCCGGCATCCGTGATAGGGTCTTGCCCGTGAAAGTGGCGCCTAGAGCTTTGCACATTACGAATTCGTCCGCGGAGAATAATGCCATTTGTCCCTCAAATCGACTCCATGTGGCTCCTCGCGTTCTTGGAACCATCATATGTATCCATCTCGGGGGCTTCCCTTCGGATAGGTGCCCGCGCTGATCTTGTCGCCGAAGGCATCCATTGTGCGACCACATTTTTGGGCCGCCTTCGACGGGTTTCCCACATTTTCTCGCATGAAATCAACGAACTCGTGGTTCTCGCTATCAATCTTCTCGTTTTTTACCGCGTGGAGCCACGGCCTTCCTCGTCGGAGCCGGGGTAGTGCTTGGGGCCTCACACGTTGATTAGATCGCGCCTCTTCGCCAATCTCCTCGCTATCATCCACGCGCACCACACCGCGCTTGGCCATCCGTCCGCGCTCAAGCGGTCGGGTTCAACCCGGTTTGCCCCCGCCGCTTGACTAGCAAGTGATTTAGCGGGAGCTCGCTGGGAGAACCTTTGGGACCCTTGTGGAAACCGTAGCCCTCCATTGGCCTCTATTTCGAACATTTCCAACTCGTTGGTCGGCAATCACCATGGCCTTAGCGACCGGCCTGGATTTGGGAGTCCGTAATTTCTTGTCTCCTTAGGATTTGCTCTGGGGAGAGAGGAGTGTTCATGGTGGTGTTTCGGGGGAGCTTGGGGGTTTTGGGACTTTTTGTTTAGGAGGGCTTGTGCCTTTTCAAAGCACGTATTTGGTCCGTGAGCCCGTGTATGGCTTTCTCGACCGGGGAAAGGGTGTGAGCAGATCGGGAGCGAGCCCCCATTCCGTTGAAGACAGAGTTAGTTTGTTTTCCCTATTGATAGCGGAGGCGAGGCTTGGTTCTCATCCTCCAAGGTCAAATGACCGGCGTTTTCCGATCTTAGACATATTTTGTGAAAAGATGATGGAAAAAGAAGAGCCTTTCGGCACTCGCTTTGTTTGGGACACGAGAGGTGCCTTGAAAACAAAATATACGGGAAGTAAATAAAGAAAAGATTAAACCGTTTCTACAGTTCCTCGCAATGGAACCACCGATGACGCCAAGCCGTTCGTGGTCGGGAGCGGTTTGAGGATATCTCGGCTAGGGATATTTAAGTGGTTGGTTTGTACCTAGATCACAACACAAAAGAAGCACCGTTAAGGTCAAAGTTGGATGTTACTCCAACTCAGCCCTCGGGTGTGAGAGTAAGAATACTGAGATAATAAGGCTTTGAATACCTTGGAGTGTGTGTGTGTTTAGGGTTTAGAGTAATATGGCTTACTCAATTGTATATGGAACTTACCTTGCCCAAGGGGGTAAAGGCCTTCTATTTATAGGCAATGCAATGGTGCTTGTTGAGGTAAGCAATGAGATCAGCCCTGCAGGGGCACTTTGGTATTTGACCGCCTACACGTGTCCGCAACTAATTGGTCCCGTCTGTCGGGGAGGGAACATTGATCGTCCCAAGGACACGGCCGAAAGGGACATGAGCCGTGAAGCCGGCTTGGAGCATTAAATGGAATAGTAGGCGCCGACCGAGCCGTGCATTGAATGCGTGATGGGGGAGCAAGTGGCTGTCGAGCCGGTGCATAAGCTAACTTGCTCAGTAAGGCTTGATATTAACGGGGAGGCAGGCATGTGCCCGCGGTCAACATTGTTGGCCGCAGTCAAAGGTATATGACGCGAGCACGGTTGATGCGGGCACGCATACGGCGGGCATGGGTCCCCCGGACATTCAATCTGCGGGCACGGACCCAACGGTCACAGGTCGTGCGGGCACGAATATAGCGGTCAGGATCCTTCCGGTCTTTGATAGGATTGATGCGGGGAGGGATGCGGTCTTGACCTCAAGGGCCTATCTGTCCGCGGTCTCCCCCCCCCCCCAGCGGTCTAGGAACTGCCACGTCACTGGTTCCTTGGACCAGACCGAGCGCGGGCCCGGTCCAGTAGATCCGGGCTCATCAATTACCAATGTATGATAAGTGCTCCAACACGCTCCCTCACGAGTAACTAATTTTTGGGCTTACGGTGTGGACTATTTGATCTGGGTGACACGGAGCTAGAACATCGTGGGCTTTGGGTTCACACATTTAGAGAGTCTGCTCTGATATCTTCATAAAGTCTATGATTCTATTCCAAAACCAATTGACTATGAAAAAAGTAGCCCAAGATGTTTATATATTGAGTACAAGACTTGTTTATTCCCGATTTGGGATAAGTGTTTCATGAGAATCCTTTACATCTCTTTCCATACCCATGGTTGAAGCAAAGAAAGAATTGTGTAGAGAAAAGGATATCCCAAAATCTTGTGAAAAACGTGTTTTTCATGTTCATTAGAAAAAAAACGTGTTTCTGAATTGGGTCTGAACCGGGCAGAACCGCGTGGTAACATTTTGATAAATAACTGTAAGTTTTTTTTTAAAAATAATGCCCGGTGATCAGCACCACCTCCAACACCGCCAAACCCTCCACCACCCCACCAACACCTCTTCGGCTCCACCTTGGCCGAAACGTCCACCTCCACCACAACCTCTTCGACGGAATCTGCAGTCACTATCATCACCTAATCTAGCGGGATCTATATTGCCATCAGGAAGAGAGACTACACTCAAGTGGAAAATAATGCAGACAAGGAGAAGGGTTACAGAAAATCATTTTTGAGAGAAACCCATATCTATAAACTGATTAGAGGCCGGCTTTCAGCTCACTTTAGGTTGCTGCTCTACTTGAGTGACAAATGTATACTCACTAAGCCTCAGAATTTGCACACTTTTGACTTTTTCGATGAACTGACTCAATCTTTAAACATAATTTTATTCATATATAGATATCTCTTTGCTTTTATACAATTATAAAAAAAATTACTGATAATAGGTCTAGGGAGAAACGCGTTTCTCCATAAGTTATGGAGAAACGGGTTTTTGGATATCCAGAAGTTTTATGATTGATATCCAGAAGTTTTGGGACGGATATCCAGAAAAAATATTTGAGACCAAATCCAAGGCCAAGACCAAATTTCTGATCTGGATATCACTTTCACAAGGTTCTGGATATCCAGAACATTGAATATGGATATCCAGAAACCTTAAAACTTATATCCAGAAGCCAATTTTAAATTTACGGATATCACTTACATAAGGTTACGGATATCCTTTCAAAGAGTTCTGGATATCCAGAAGCTTTATAATTGATATCCAGAAACTTACAAAATGATATCCAGAAACATTTAATAAATTTCTGGATATCCTTTCAAAAGGTTCTGGATATCCAGAACATTGTTGATATCCAGAATTTCTGAGAAGACCGAGAAACGGAGAGGAAGAAGACTCTGGAAGAACTTCGACCATGGCTTACGTCGAGCGAGGTAAATTCCCCTCTCTCTCTCTCTCTTTCTCTCTCATCAATTATCGTCCTCATCGTTTGCATCAATTATTTTTTTCATGGATTGCATCAATTATCTTAGACTCGTACTTTTTATTTGAATGACTTAATTTTTATGAGTTTTTAGGGCTTCGTAACCAGGTCATGTTGCAAATTCCGTTTAGATTTTTTCAATTGTGATGAATTCTGTCTGCTTTTTCGTTTGATCGTGTTGATTGTGATTGTTTTTACGACCTAATGTGATCCTAGAGAGCACCGACGACGGGAACGATGGAAATCTAGATTGTGATTGTTTTTACGACCTAAGCACCGACGGGAACGATGGAAAAAACCCGTTTCTCCATAAATTATGGAGAAACACGTTTCTCCCTAGATTTTGTGATATTTCTAATGGTGAAATAATAACAATTTTTAAAAGTGCATTTAAATATCTAAATTTTCATTAAATTACGATCAAAATTTGATTAAGTTGAGCAAATGAACAATAATTTTTTGCATATTAAACAGGGACGGAGGGAGTATGTAATAGAATAAATGATGATTAGATGAATTCAATCCATACATCCAGAGAGAGAATTGATATGAATGATTCAAGTTTTATTATTAACATTGTATAAATCTATACTATATTAAAAGCAAGAAAGTGGCCAAAATGGAAATTTGGCGCTCAAAAATGTCACCATCAAGTGGTTAAATTTGGAAATATGTCATGGGTATTTTAGTCATTTACATTCGTGGCATAAATGTTGATATTAGTTTTCACCATCAAGTGGTTAAAGTTGGCTCAATTTCCGAAAAAAAATTTCACCCGAATTCTTTAACCTCAAATATTTTATAATAAATTAATTTTTTAAAAAAAAAAATTCACCAAAATTCATAATTTTTTTCCTCTACAAATAGAGACTAATTTCATTTGATTCGGACACAGAAAAAAAATCCTCTTTTTTTAATATAAATCAAATATTTTATAATAATTTTTTTTGAAATTTATTTTCCACCTATAATCATTAAAAAATTCCTCTAAAAATAGAGACTACTTTCATTTGAAACGGACACAAAAAAAAAATCCTCTTCTTTGAAGTACATGTCAATATTCTAAAAAATAAATGTAGTATAAATAGGTAGTTTGAAAGAGGGAGAGGAAGAAGTGGGTTGGATTTGGAGAGGAAGAAGTGGGTTGGGTTTGATGAGGGAGTGTAGCGTTTGGGAAAAAAAAAATCATTTAACGCATTGTTAGTTATTTTTGGATTTTGATTTTTCTTCTCAAAATTAAATAAGTTATATTGAAAAAGAATATTATAATTTTGTTCATGATGAGTTAATGTAAACAAATATGATATTTATTTAAAAAAAAATCCTCTTTTTTAAATATAAATCAAATATTTTATACTAAAATATTTTTTTTAATTTTTTTTTCACCTATAATCATTAAAAAAATTCCTCTAAAAATAGAGACTACTTTCATTTGAAACTGACAAAAAAAAAATTCTCTTCTTTGAAGTACATGTCAATATTCTAAAAAATAAATGTAGTATAAATAGGTAGTTTGAAAGAGGGAGAGGAAGGAGTGGGTTGGGTTTGGAGAGGAAGAAGTGGGTTGGGTTTGATGAGGGAGTGTAGTGTTTGGGGAAAAAAATTCATTTAACACATTGTTAGTTATTTTTGGATTTTGATTTTTCTTCTCAAAATTAAATAAGTTATATTGAAAAAGAATATTATAATTTTGTTCATGATGAGTTAATGTAAACAAATATGATATTTATTTAAAAAAAACCTCTTTTTTGAATATAAATCAAATATTTTATACTAAAATATTTTTTATTTTTTTTTTCACCAAAAATCATTAAAAAAATTCCTCAAAAAATTAAGACTACTTTCATTTGATTCGGACACAAAAAAAAATCCTCTTCTTTGAAGTGGATGTCAATATTCAAAAAAATAAATAGAGTATGAATAGGTAGTTTGAAAGAGGGAGAGGAGGAAGTGGGTTGGGTTTGATGAGGGAGTATAGTGTTTGAAAAAAAAAATCATTTAACACAGTGTTAGTTATTTTTGAATTTTGATTTTTCTTCTCAAAATTAAACAAGTTAAATTGAAAATGAATATTATAGTTATGTTCATGATGAGTTAATGTAAACAAATATGATATTTATTTATTATTACTATTGTTCGTATACTAATAAATGATATTTATTTATTTATGGCATACATATATAGAGTTGAAATTAAATATCTCTACATATATAGAGTTTCAATCATTCGAAATAAAAAAATTATTTATTTATTTAACTCACTATTAGATTTATACGTAATATATTTCTCTTTTCAAATGATTAAGATAATTACGTATGTATAATTGATTAAGTGGGAAATAGATATGAAATATTTTAGGAGTGAAATTAGATTACTCTGTACATATATTAAGAAGATAAAATCTATTAGGTGATGTTTTTTTTTCCTTTAATTGATTGTAATAATCTTTGTTTACAAAATTAATTATTTGGTTGTTACATTGCTGAAAGGATGTTTTTCTGAATTGTGACATATATATATATATATATATATATATATATATATATATATATATATATATATATATATATATATATATATATATATATATATATATAGTTGAAATTAAATATCTCTACATATATAGAGTTTCAATCATACGAAATAAAAAAAAATATTTACTTATTTATTTATTTAAGTCACTATTAGATTTATACATAATATATTTTTCTTTACAAATGATTAAGATAATTATGTATGTATAATTGATTAAGTGGAAAAGAGATATGAAATAATTTAGGGGTGAAATGAGATTACTCTGTACATATATTAAGAAGATAAAGTCTATTAGGTGATGTTTTTTTTTTTCCTTTAATTGATTGTAATAATATCTGTGACGATGGGCCTTGGTCCTTGTAATGATTGGGCCTAGCCCACTGAGAATGTGGTGGCAATAATATATAAACAACTGGGCTTGCTCGTTGGGCCTAGCCCGTCACTTTTATTCCGTTCAGTGGCCCCCAGGTGTGGAGCTTCTTCAACGATCATTCCATCTAATTCAGCTGCGATCTCACCATCGGTGGCCCCCGAGTTTTGGTCGATCTGAAGGCATAGCTCGCCTATGATGACCTGGTCGACCATAACTGCATCTAAATCGACCATAGTGTTTGAGGAGGGACGTGTCGGCTCATTCATGACTTGGTCATGTAAGTGATAGGTCGCCTCATCTACACAAGTGATTGTAGATAGCCGTGAAGTTGTGGTGACCGATTTAGAGAGCTTCTAGTATCCCTCAGGAGTGTCAACTTCTAGCTCCCTCTTCTTTCTTGTTCGTAGGACATGGTCAAGATATGCTCGGGCTGTACTTTTAACGCAGCCTACTCCAGCTAGCGTAGGAAATTTAACCCGCTGATGGGGGATGGAGGCCACCATACCTAGAGCGACCTGTCCAGGGATACCCAGTATAGCAGCATAATCACTATTTACGTCAATAACTATAAAAGTTACCTTTGTCATGACCCTGAAAGGGTGTTGTCCGATGTCGACCTCCAGTTCAACCTGACCCTTGGCATCCACCCTGTGGTTGGTGAAGCCCTCAAGTCGACCATCATACGGCGATAACCTTTCCTTTGTCAATCCCATCTCCTTGAAAGTTCTGTAAAAAAGTATATCCTTGCAGGACCCCGTGTCAACCAGAATCCTGGTCTTCGTGCAACTATCTATCAACCCCGGAATTACAAGAACTTGTTCCCTTTTACAACCATGTTGGTAGCCAGCTCGTCCGGATAGAAACTGATGACTTCATCCCTGATATAACTTCTAGGTGGCACGTGAGGAGCTTTGTTGAGCTGGAAAATCTGGTGCTTCAAAGCAGTGTTGCTAGTTTGCTCGGTGATAACTCCCAAATTTAACCGAGGCTGCCTTGGCTGAGCCACACCTTCTGCAGTTCGCTCACCTTCGCCAGGCCGAGCTCCTTTCACAAACCTGTCGAGCCTTCCACTGTCGACCCACTTCTGAATAATACGCTTCAAACTAAAGCACTCCTCTGTAGTGTGACCCGTATCCTTGTGGTAATCACAATACTTGCCGTTGTCCCTTCTGAACTTATTTGCTGGGTTCATAGGGGCAGGTGGGCCTAGCTCGACGGTGTTCATGATTTCAGTGCGACTAACGGTCAGCGGGGTGAAATTCTCGGGCACTCTCTCTGTCGCCATTATTCTGTTTTTCCCGTTCTTGTTGTTGCTACCATTTTTTGCTTGGTCCTTCTTATCAGATTCTCCAGCCTCAGACTTGGAACCCTTTTCTTTCTTCTTTTGTTTCATTTCCTCGGCCATGGCCACATCATAGGCCCTCTCAAACAGTTTCTGCCTGGTGTTTACCTTCCTGACCTGCAGCTCGTACTCAAAATCAGGAGAGGACACCCCATTCCTAAAGCAGTTTATTACCTCCCTGTCTGTTAGGTCCTCCTCGATCTGGTCGACCAACTCCTTGAACTTAGTGAAGTAGCTCATGGAGCTCTCAGTTTTTCCTTGTGCAAGATTGTTCAAGTCGGTGACCGTCTTCTTTCGGGCTCCAGCTGTCGAGAAGCGATCTAGGAACTTCTTCCTCATATAATCCTTTGAGGTAATACAACCCGGCGTCAAACCACGAAACCAAGTCAGTGCTGCACCTGTGAGGGTGCTGGTTAGTACCTTGCACAATACATCATCCTCGGAAGAGACCAAGCACATGGTGGCCTCCAAATGTTGCATATGGTTCAAGCCATTGGTCTCACCTGAATACTTGTCAAGAGCGGGCAGCTTGAAACCTACAGGAGGTCTTCGCTCGAGCAATTCTCTGGACAAGGGGCGAAGAGTATGGTTATTTCGTTTGCTCCTTCCATTATCCTCCTTCTTGTCGGCCTCCATTTTATCTAACCTTTTTTTCAAAATCAACCACTCCCTAGCATCTGGATTGTCGTTCCTTGAGTGTGAGACGTCGTTGGATCTCTGCCGTTCTCCCCGATGGGGTTCCCCCTAGAGTAGGCCCTGTGCCTTTCGCTCGACGTTGTTGGATCTCTGCCGTTTTCCCCGATGGGGTTCCCCCTAGAGTAGGCCCTGTGCCTTTCGCTCCTAGGAGGAGTTAGTTCTCTACCCCGTCTGTCCCTGTGGGAGGGTGACATTACTGACTTTACAGGCGACCTGCGCCTATCTCCTCTGACTGGGGACATGCGCCCATTCCTATCTCAATGAGACTGCGACCTCTCAGTTCTGGCAGGCGACCTATGCATATTTCTGTTGGCCTCTAGTTGTCGCCTAAGATCTAATTCCGCCTCCTGCTCCCTATTCCTGTTGAGGCTAGATCTTAGGTCGTCACTTGGAACAGTGATGTGGGAGCGAACATGTTGTATAATCCTCTGTTGCTCGCCATTATGCCTGGCACCCCCATCCTGCCTAGCACTCCTACTAGGCTGCCTGTGAGAGGTTTGGGAGGGAGCCGCTCTCTGTGATCTCCTATCATTCTGATCAGGCGAGTCGGGCATATCAAGCAATTTTGCCAAAATTTTAGCCCGCTCCTGCAACATCTCCTTCCTACTGAGGGGATTGGTTGAGGGACCTGGCTTGTCCCCTGCAACCGTTCGTCTTGCTTGTTGACGCTTTGGAGGGGGTTGTGCTTCTGGTTCGACCAGAGGCCTTTTCTCCTTTGCGGAGGAGGAGGAGGAGGCAGGTTAACATTGCGATTTCCAGCACCGGCGTCTGGATTACCACCGGCATTCCTTGATTAATCTCATCCGAGGCCTCTGAAACATGACCGTCTGAAGTCATTGCAATGGTGTGAGAAAAGTTTTGAGGTCAAAAAGCAACGATTCCCGATAATGGAACCAAACTGATGCTGTAAGAATCGTGCTTATCAATCTCCATTCAGCCGCAAGATTGATCACCTGGCTATTTGACCTGAAACAAGGAACCCACGACTAGCCGGAATGGTCTCCGGCGAAGACCCTCGGGCGTGAGAGTAAGTATGGAGTATTTGAGAGCTTATAAAATATAATGAACAAGAGTATTCAGAATATCAAATAGCAATTACCTTTGAACGGTTGACGTTGTGATGTATTTATAGGCGTTTGTGAGAGTTGTAATTGTATTGGGATTGCATCAGATACCTACAGATTAGCATATGAGATTGTGTCCATATATAACTCCTGATTTGTAGGACTCATGTTATGGAAATAATTGTGTACCTATTAAGACTCTGTAGGTCGACGTATTCTTTGATAGGTCGAGGTCGCCTATTGGATCAAGGTCGACCTGACTGAATAATAGTGTCGGATGATACCCGAATAGAATCTGGATCGTATGTTGGACGATAGCTAAGTCGGGACCATATAGGTCGGACAATGAGCTAGGTCGACTGATCTGTGATGATGGGCCTTGGTCCTTGTAATGATTGGGCCTAGCCCACTGAGAATGTGGTGTCAATAATATATAAACAACTGGGCTTGCTCGTTGGGCCTCGCCCGTTACTTTTATTCCGTTCATACTCCATGTATTTAATGTCTTGTATTTTTTATTCAAGATGTTATTTGGTTAAGGAAAATTGTTTACATAATCGTATTCTTTGTTGTTCTCCGTGTTATTTCTCCTCTATTTACGTTAAATATCACTATCTCATATTACATTATTTAACTTTAACCGATATTTAATTAGATATATTGTTGTATTAATTTTGGTTAGGAAAATTGTTTACATATTCGTATTTGATGTTGTTTTCTTTGTTATTTACTTTCCTAGATTTACGTTAATATCACTATTTCATATTATATTTTTAATTTTAATTGATATTTGATTATATATATTGTTGTACTAATTTTGATTTAAGGTAAATTATGTAATTTTCGTGCATCACACGGGTATACTGCTAGTATATATAAAACCTAGAAACCACTAATTAATGAAATATATAATTAAAAAATGAGAATTAATACGATCACAATAAAAAATTATAATAATAAGAAAACTATTATAATAAAAAAAATATATAATACTCCCTCCGTCCCTAAAAATTTTACTCCTTTACTGTTGAGAACGGAAAATAAGAAATAATGTTATTAAAGTAGGTGTTGTGAGTGGGAGGAGAGAGAATGAGTGGAGAGAATAGTAAATTTGAAAAGTGTCGTGAGTATGACAAGTGGGTCCCATAAATAAAGAAGTATTAAAAAAATTTCTTTTTAGGAAGGTGGGACTTTATTTAAAGTGGGAAGCTCAAAATAGTAAAAAGGGTAATGTTTTATGGGACGGAGAGAGTATCTAATTGTGCAACATTATTATATGTATACTCCCTCCGTCCCACTATACTTGACACTTCTTTCCATTTTGGGCCGTCCCACTATACTTGACACCTTCCAAAAATAACCAAGTTTTTATATTTTTATATTCACTCTACCCCACCACTCATTCTCTCTCTTCATTTTCTACCACATATTTATTCAACCAACACTACTATTTACCCCACTCATTCTCTCTCTTCATTTTCCATCACACATTTTTTTTATTTTATTCTTTTTCCTTGATTTTTGAACCCACCCCTTGAGTGTCAAGTATAGTGGGACGGAGGGAGTATGTTTGATATGGTGTGCATGTGTTGGTTGATCCAGCAACTTGATAAAGCAGTTGGTTGCCATGAATTAATGATGCTAAGTTTTGAAGACGTTGACGCCGTTAGAGAAATGGCGGGAAACAATAAATGGGTTTGATGAAATGTCAAATTTATCATTGATGATCATTGGATAACGTTCAAAATGTGGACTTGGAGTTGGTCAACCAGCCTGCATAGTCATTGGAACAAATTTTGACCCAACCAACCCCTGGTACCAATGTGCCCGCCCGGGTTGATTTTATGTCTCATAAGTTAGGCTTCTCAAATTAATTCTTCAGTAACCCACCTCAATTTTATCATAAAATTATCTTCGTTACATTTTGATTTTGCTTCCTAAACTCTCTCTATAGAAAGGGATAACAATAAATAGTAAAATCATACTGGGACGGGGGACTATTCTTTCAGTTATAAAATAAATATTATTCTTTCAGTTATAAAATAAATACTCCCTCCGTCCCTAAATGTTTGTCCCGTTTGACTTTTCAAACATTTTAATTTAGTGATTTTGAAGCTTTAATTTTGGTTATTTTTACGAACGCTTTGAAAATTATTGATAATATACACCGCCGTTATGTAATAATCCATCCCTAAATGTTACAAGTTTTGAAAATTTAGTGATTTTGAAGCTTTAATTTTAGAAATGAGACAAACTTTTTGGGACAAAGAAAAAGGGGAAATGGGACAAACATTTAGGGACGGAGGGAGTATTATTTTATGTTAGGAAAAATTGCAAATAAAATTACTTATTATTCAGTTTTTTACGTGTTTCACCATTATATTAATTTATTTTTACATACAACACATTGAGTTGGTCTTATAAAAAACAAGTTTTTCCTTAAAATAAGAAAAAAACGTGTTTTTCAAAAGCGGGCATTATTATTCAAAACAAACGGTGGCATTTTCGTAATTAATAGTTTCCCCGTTTGTGCCAGTGTCTGTTTAACAAACTGCCAGTGTGATAAAGTGCCAGTGCATGTGTCACAAAATGCCAGTTAAAAAAGTGTCAGTACCAATTTAACAAAGTGTCAGTGTAAACTGGCACTGGCACTTTGTTAAACTGGCACCGGCACTTTTATACGGGCACTTTTATATACATGAACTGGCACTCTTCACACTGGCACTCTGTTACACTAACACTGGCACTCAGTTACACTAATATTTTTGCTGGCTCTCAAAAACACAAGCACTGGCATTCAAAAAAACATGGACTGGCATTCAAAATCACGTAAACTGGCACTCAAATACACATACACTGGCACTAAAAAATACTGGTAATCATTTTTGCTGACATTAAAAAAAAACATGAACTGGCATTCCAAAAAACATGTACTGGCATTCAAAATTACGTACACTGGCATTTTCAAATTCACAAAACGCAAAAACACTGATTTGTTCTGTACCACAAATTGTACTGGCATTACACAATATATAAACTGGCACTCATAAACACATGTATTGGCACTCCAATACACGTGCCCTGGCATCTAAACAAAGTCAAAAATAAATCACGCCAAGCAGCACAAGCGACTTTGCCAAATTCTGATTTTGTTCAAATTGATTCCCCAAAATTGTAAATTGTTGAGATCCACTCATAGTAGAGGTAGGAATGACGTCCGCGAGCAAAACCTGGTCATTTATAGCTGTTGATTTGGCCATTGCCGGCGAGAAATTGACGGAGGCGAAATTCCGTGTCGCCAGCTCTGGAAACAGGGAGAGATGGCATCGGCGGATTTGAACCTGAACGTCGTTGAACCACCGTCCATCCCGCCGGAATATCTGCCCTTTCAATCCTTCCTCACCGTACTGATCATACAGAGCTCTCTTCTGCGGATCACTCAAAACCTAATACCCAAAATTCACAAAATCAAAATCAATTAACCCAACCCAAAAAACAAAAATTGAATTAAGGCAATAATTGAACGAATGGTTGTAAATACATCGTAGGCTTCCGAGATAGTTTTGAATTTGGCTTCGGCGTCTTTCTTGTTGTTAGGGTTTTTATCAGGATGCCATTTCATGGCGAGCTTGCGATAGGCTTTCTTCAAGTCATCGTCACTGGCCGGAGAGATGAGTGAGGAAGACCATTTTGGGAGCGGCAATGGTGAGGCTCTGACTTTGCGTATAGAGAGAGAGTAGAGAGAGAGAGCGCTCCTTTGCGTTTTGTGTTAGAGAGAAGAATATAAAAACACGTTTTTTGTTAATATCACAAAAAACACGTTTTTTATGAGTTTTTGGCCAACACATTAAATTGATTTATTTTTGAATCCACGATAACTTTCACTAACGGGATTTTCCCCCGTTAAATAGTCGTCACGTGCAGTGCACGCGATTAAATTTTAAAGGATATTTTAGATAGTTTACACATTCAAAGGTATAACTTGTTCTAAATTAATACTCCCTCCGTCCCATTCGAAGCATCACTTTTTACCCAAAAGGGTGTCCCGTTTAAAACGTCACCCTTTCCTAAAAAGGAAATATTTTATTAATATTCTATTACACATCCACTATTCCCTCCACTAATTCTCTCTCCTCTACACTCACAACACTTTTTAAATTCACTATTTCCTTCACTAATTCTCTCTCATATTTTCAAATTACACTCACAACATTTTTTCTTCCCACACTTTTCCTTAATTTGCGTGTCACCCCTAAAATGGCGACGCTTCTACCGGGACGGAGGGAGTATTTCACTGACCTATTGATCTTTTTACAATTTAGTAACTAAACTTCAACTTCAACTAGGAGGGTCAAGTCAAACACCACCATTGCACCGTCATTATTTAACGAAATTTCAATGGCAATGTTCGTCTCCTTCCAAATCAATCCAGATTTTCACTCATTTTGCATCCATTCAACCATCATTACTTTCACTATCAATTCATAACAATCGCCATCCAACCATCATCTCAAATTCCCACTTTAAAAAAGCACCAAAAATTTAAAAAACCCAATCAAACCTTTTCAAAACCTAGGTCCGACTTCAAATCAGATTCAAAAATCACATACAATAAAAAATTAAAATACACAGATGCACACACAGACACACATACAAATGCACACACACGAACACAAAAGAGAGAAAGAGAATGAGGCTCAACGATTGCAGAGAATGAGGGCATCGTTTGAAGGAGATGGGAGAAATAAAGATTCGAGAGAAGGGAAACGAAGGGGAGGAGTGGGGCGAAGTGGGGCGAGAACAAGAGAATGGAGATGGACGAACATGGAATAGAATGGAGATATTAGGGTTTTTTATTTGAAATGGATTTGGGTTTGAATTTGGATTTGATTATGATGAAATTGATAGAGTATTGTTCATGTATGGGATGTGAAAATGAGTGAATCTGGATTGATTTCGGAAGAAGATAAACATATTCATTGGAGTTTTGTTAACAAAGTTATTACATTCGTTAAATATTGATGGTGATGGTGATGGTGATAGTTACATTTAATGGGAAAGATGGCATAATTGAGAACAAAAGTAAAATTTAAATCATACATCTTATTTTTTTTATTTTTAGACCAATCTATCGAAAATATTCCTGAAAAAAATGTCACATAAAATGACACATGTCTTTTAACGGGAAAAAACTAACTCTGTTAGTAAAAGTGAACATGGATGGAAAAAAGAAATTAGTTTAATGTGTTGTATGAAAAAATAAACTGCTTTAATGTGTTATATGAAGAAAAAAAATAGTTTGATGATGAAACACACAAAAATTGAATAGTAGAGTTATTTTATTTGCAATATTTCATTTATGTTATACTATTTTTTTCTCTCTCTCTCCCTCCACCAGCATTCGAACCTGAACCATAGGCTATGAAGAAACATTTTCTTCACCAATAGGCCAAGGTTCGCCGGTTTATGTTATACTATTTGATAAGAATAAAAATGGACACGAAACTTAGTTACTTTGATACTGTGATGGAGTATTTCATTGCAATTGCAAAGACTGAAAGAGCCTCAAAAGAACATTACACTTATGTTTGGACATTAGAGACGGATAATACAACAATTGGATGAATAGCATGTAAAAATAGACATTAATTCAAGCTTGATAACGGACTAACAGTAAGAAACACATCTACTTTCCGCCTCCGCCGCCTCCAGACCCACTACCAACTCCAACACCGTGACCTGCACCACCTCCAACTCCCACTCCAATTCCAATGCCTATTCCAATCCCCACTCCACCTCCATGGCCTCCTCCAATGCCGCCTCCGGATCCTCCACCAGCTCCACCACCTAATCCTCCACCTGCACCACTCCCAACACCTCCTCCAGCGCCAAAGCCTCCACCATGACCTGATCCACCGCCTACTCCACCACCACCTCCACCACCAAATCCTCCCCCACCTCCAACTCCTCCAGCTCCTCCTCCTCCTACACCACCACCAGCACCAAAACCACCACCATGGCCTGATCCTCCACCTAGACCACCACCTCCTCCACCACCTCCACCCCCGCCTCCACCTCCTCCACCTGCAGCACCTCCTCCTGCTCCACCACCAACGCCTCCTCCAGCACCAAATCCTCCACCACTACCTGATCCACCACCTAGACCACCACCTCCTCCACCACCTCCTCCACCGCCTCCACCTCCACCGCCACCTCCACCAGCACCAACACCTCCTGCACCTCCGCCCACTCCACCCCCAGCTCCAAAGCCTCCACCATGACCAGAACCACCTCCGACACCGCCTCCCCCACCACCTCCAAAACCTCCACCTCCACCAACACCACCTCCGGCACCTCCGCCAACTCCTCCTCCTGCGCCAAACCCACCACCACTACCTGATCCACCTCCAAGCCCTCCACCACCTCCAGCACCACCACCTCCTCCTAGTCCTCCCCCACCTCCTCCACCTCGACCACCACCAAGCCCTCCTCCTCCGCCTAGTCCACCACCTCGACCACCACCTCCTCCGAATCCTCCACCACGACCCCCACGACCACCAAAGCAACCACGTCGGCTATATCTACAATTATCGTCATCACCCCACCTAGCTTTGTCAACCTTGTGATCAGCAAGAGCAATTGCAGTCAGTTGAGAGACAATGCCGAGAAAAAGAAGAAGGGCGCAAAGCCATTTCTGAGAGGCACCCATATTATTGTATAGCTTGCAATTTGCTTAGCTCTACTGATCATTCCTCAGTTAGAAGTCTGCTTAAATAGGATTTATGGGCCGAGTGGGAAATTAAGCAGCAACTATGCAGAACCATAAATGCTGCATGAGCATGTGACGCGTTGAGCCGTTGGGGATGTGGCCGGGAACATTAATTAGTGAGAGAATTATTGATCAAGTCAAAAGATGTATCAAAGAGATCATCTTTATAATTAGTTAAGCTTTAGATTTAGAAATGGTCAACCCTACCGACACAACTTACGTACCTCGCATATGCATTGCAGCAACTACTTCAATGGAGGTTGCCCCACTATATTATGGGTCTTCTTAATTATTGCTGTGCATTCTCTATCTTCTCTCACTCACTGTGTGTGTGAAGGATGGTCGCTTATAGGCATTACATTTGTAGATTAAATTCTCAAATGGCCAGAAGAAAGTATATACATATTGTTGGGAAATTTGTCTATTTCGACAATAAATAAGGCTTTCTTGAAATTAACGAAATGACAAATAAATAATGAACCATAACATAATAACGGGGCAGGAAATAAAGATAAACTAGAATGCGGAAATTAAAGCAAACCGAGTAATTAACGAAGTCGAGTCTTGTGTTGGACACAATCTCCGCAAGAAGATATTGCCCCGCACTGGTGCTAACGGTCTGCGGCAATCTTCTCTCAAGATAAAACGACTTTACAGTCATTAATAGGAGCACTCCAAATTAATGACTTCGGCGAACAAAATTCGTGTTTGACACTTCCAGACTTTGAAGAAGAATTATGCAACGAGATGCTCTATCTTCTAACAGATGATGTTAAGAATTCCGTTGAATTCTGTGACTGAATTCCATAATTCAGTTAATTATCTAACTGAGTTAGTTAACTCCGTTAGATAATTGATTCTCTACTTCTAGTGAGAATAGAGAGTGAATTTGTGATAGAGAAAAGTGATTTTATGAATGAGTGATTGAATTGACAAACTGGTGGGGGGTTTATATAGTAGATGAAGAGTTAGAGTGTCTCTTGGGAATAGGCACAATTTGTGTCTGGTGGAATCTCGGCCATTGGATCAGATTCGGATGAAGGGCTGAGATCTGATGGATTTGACCCACCTTTCCAAGCATGCGCGGGTCACACCCTTACCCAGTAGCCGACCCGTCTGCTCCAAACATCACAACCTTAGCCAACTGTCAAGCCCAATCCATGACCCAACTGGGTCTCGGCCCAGGACCCATTAGGGAGAGTCCAGCCGCTTTAGCCCAATTACCATGCGGCCCAATCTGCCTCCATGGTCCAGATCCAGCCTAAATATATCAAGCCGCCCCAAGCCCACGAACCGAACCAGTCTCACCGAGCCATGGACCGCTACCGAACCTTGTCAAAAGTTTAAGGCTCCAATAGCTCCTAGCGACGATGCGCACGTGCGAAGTGCAAAGTGCGCCCTAAACCGCCCATTCCGCCCTTCGCGCGTTGTGGGTCCATTTTGAGCTAGAACAAAACTAGCTCAATAGCCCACTTGGATGCATGGTTGGCCCAATGGTTCAACTAGGTTGGCCCAAGGAGATCAACTTGATGACTCCTTCCTTGGATGGTTCCACTTAAAAACAAGCATTACTTTACATCTTTAAGCAATGTGGGATAACTATTTCATATCCCATAAACTCTTCATATACCCATTTCATTTTGCATACTTTGATCATTAATTTCTCATTCACCACAAATTGGTTTTGAGAAAGTAGATATATCAAATTAATCTACTCCAAATGTAGATTATTAATATGCAATCAATTTCCATTTTTCTACAATGGAACCCAATGGAATTCTTGGTCAAAAGTCGGTCAAACCTCACTTTTACAAAACCAAAATTCCAACACATATATTCAATTAAAGCATGGAAAATGAAAATGTAGGTTTTGATTTCTTGCCTTACGACAGCAAGCCAAACGTTTAACTCGTCTATCGAGATTGAGATTCATGAACAAGTTTGATTTCGCGTGAAATTACAATTTCGTCTTTAAAAATTTAGGACCGAGATGCCCAAGCAATGCAGCTTGGCGTCAAGCACCCCACATCTGCCTATATGAACACTAAGTCCACTTTAGGCAAACTGTTGGATGTGATGGCTCGATGTCCTGACAAAGGGGCCCACGCCCTCTATGGATTGCAGAATATCAGCAAACGTGGAAGCTTCAGCAGCAGTGGGGCGGCCGCCTGGTAATGCATGAGGCTGATTCAGTTGCTGAAGCGGCGTGAGGCTGGCGCCTGGAAGGAATCGAGGCGGGCGCCTGAGCTGCCGAGGCTGAAGACGTTTGCCGACTTTTTTTATTCGTTTATCTTTATTAGTTGGGCTAGAGTTTGTTTACTTAATATATAAGGATTGTAACCCTATGTAACTATTGAATTTTTGCACAGAATAATAAGAGTGGCAGCCGCAATTCATAACCCCAAACAATTCCATCTCTTTCGATTTCCAATTGCTTTTGTGTTTGGTTATTGTCAATTCCTTCCGCTGCGTTGCACAACACAAACCATGTGGTAGGTCCAAATGCATATATTTTTTCTTATTTGTTTCAGATACAGCGTGATAAAGTAGAAATGATATGATTCCTTGCTGCGAAATCAATGGTGGATAAGAAATCATGAAAAGAAAAAAATATGAGAAAGATACATATAGAAAAAATAAATCTTAAATGAGAAAAATAAAAAAAAAATAATAACCTAAAAAAATTAACCATCAATTCAAACATGACCTATCTGTTGGGGACGGATTTTTCATTATATGTATATGGTTGGCATCTTAAGCAGGTCAACATGTCAAGACGCCTCATTATCCTGATCTCTACAACTTGACCTCTACAACTTGGTCCACAACTTGGTCCACAACTTGGTCCACAAGTTGGTCCACAACTTGGTCCACAAGTTGACTTTTTACAAGTTGACTTTTTACAAGTTGACTTTACATGTTGAGTTCACATCTTGGACCGACATCTTGGTTCAACGTCTTCATCAACATCTTGAAGCCGGACCAACTTGGGAGCAGTTTTGCGGTTCCTATTTTTTAGGAGATAATTGTGCACTCATAGAAGACCAATTCAACCACGACTCTTCACCAACCACCATCAACAATCATGCCCGAAATCTTCTCCTCAGTAACTACATCATGCCTATTTTTTAGGGATTTAATTATTATCTTTTTATTTTACCTTTATTATAAATAGGGGTATGGAAATTAGGAAAAAACACATGTATTCACTCACTCACAATCACTCTTGTAATCTCTCTCCATACTTCCGAGCTTGTAACTCACCGATCATAGTAAAACTTTGGTCAAGGTAGGTTCCAAAACCTCCCGAGGTTTTATGCCGGCGAACAATTTGTTCAAGGGCTTTCCTCGTTAAAATCCCTTTGTTCTTTGATTATCACATACACAAATCTATATTCCAATTCACCCAATTCTTTCCTTGAAATATTTGGTTATTTACAATCGCTTGTCGAAATTTGTCCAAAACAATTTGGCGCCGTCCGTGGGAAATTTGGTTTTTTAGATTTGTTTAGAACATCAAAATGGTCAATCCAACTTCCGGTCAGGTAACCTCAGTAACCTCCGTGGCTGGGGGCAAGGCGACTGGGGGGCAGCAAGATGCACCTCGAGAGATGACCGCGTCTGAAATCAGTTTTGGTTTCGTGACTAATATGGCAACCATGTTGAATGAACTGAATAAGCGAATGGATGCTCAGCAGGATACCAATACTATGATTTTCAATGCAATTGAGAGTCTGCGAAAAGGGAATCAAGTTGAGCCTCAAGTTGTAACTCCATTATCACCTTTATTTCCTAGAACTCTTTTTAGTGCAGGTACTGGGGGCAATCTTGGAGACATCCCCATGGCGAGTGCGGTCTGGTGATAGTACAAGCTGTAACAACTAGTCAAGTTGCCCAACATGGTCACACCTTCCCATTCGGCCAACCTGTGCCAACATCTTGCTATACTTGTGCCACTTCAGTCTTTAGGACAAACGGGAGTTTTTATAATGCATTTGATCACTCTTCTTCTCAATTTTATGCTAACACTTTTGCGAAAGTCAAGTTGCTAGAGAGTTGCGGCGAGATCAAAGAGATGATTAGGAATGTGCCTGGAGTTACCTTGCCTTATCATCAAGCTTCTCCACCTTGTTATAATGAGTCTCGCTTTGTTCAGCCGATAGCCAACATGGAGATCCCGAAGAGATTTGCGGTGCCCCACATGAAGAAGTACGACGGGAGCACGAGATCCGATGGAGCATGTGTTGCTATACCATGAATTAATGGACATTATCGGCATTCCTTCAATCTTCAAAGAAGCCTTTGTCTTTGTAGGGGCTTTGGTTCCACCTTGTATGCGGACCGGCTTTGAAATGGCTAACCGGCCTATCCCTAAACTCTATATCATCTTATTCTCAATTAGTCAATATGTTTGTGAATCAATTTTCATGTAATAGAGCTTTTGAGAAACTAACTAGTGACCTCTACGGGGTGGTGCAACAACCTCGACGAAAGCTTGAAGGACTATTTGAACGGGTTCAACAAAGAGGCGGTGACTATCCCCAACTTGAACATGTCCATGACCACCGAGGCATTGATTGGGCTTGAAGAAGGGATCACCTTATTATGACGAATTGGTTATGACTCCATGCAAGAGACTTGAAGATGTCGGGACGAGAAGCATTAAATTCATCGAATTTGGAAGAAGATAAGCTCATAGTCCTAAAATAACCACAATGAGGCCGACAAAATGAGAAAAGATGACCACCTATCTTCAACATGTCAAAATGTTAGCAAAAGTACCTCAAGTTGTATTCCATGTAAGTTGTCATTTTTTCATAAAAGCAAACTCCAAAAACGGGTATGTTTTAAATTTTGCCAAGTCATTTATTTATGTTTGTCAATCCTTATGTTATGCTAAAAATTCTTCTTGACTTAAGCATCGGAGGGTAAAGCTAACACCCAATCCTAACATGAATTTGTTTTGCAAGGTATACAACTTGAACAAACGGCTTAGGCTCAACATGTTGACACGCCGCACGGGCGATACATGTTGAGACCTAAGCTGGAGCAGCTCAACATGTTGACACGCCGGTACGGGCGATACATGTTGAGACCTAAGGCTGGAGCAGGCTCAACATGTTGACACGCCGATGCGGGCGATACATGTTTGAGACCTAAGGGAAGAAAGGCTCGATACATGTTTGAACACAGGCTCAACATGTTGACACGCCGATACGGGCGATACATGTTGAGACCTAAGCTGGAGTAGGCTCAACATGTTGACACGCCAGTACGGCCGATACATGTTGAGACCTAAGTGGGCAGTCAAACATGTTGACACGCGCACGGGCCGATACATGTTTGAACACGGGAAGAAAGGCTCAACATGTTGACACGCCGATGCGGGCCGATACATGTTGAGACCTAAGCTGAAGCGAGCTCAACATGTTGACACGCCGGTGCGGTGATACATGTTGAGACCTAAGGCTGAGCAGGTCAAACATGTTGACACGCCGATCACGGCGATACATGTTTGAACACAGGGAAGAAAGGCTCAACATGTTGACACGCCGATGCGGGTGATACATGTTGAGACCTAAGCTGAGCAGGTCAAACATGTTGACACGCCGGGACGGGCTGATACATGTTTGCACTGAAGAAGAATTTCAACATGTTGACACGCCGATGCGGCGATACATGTTGAAACTTTAAACTGGAGAGGATGGAACATGTTGACACGCCGGGGCCGGGCGATACTTGTTCTATTTCTTCAAACGAATTAAGGTTTCGACACCTTCGCCTGGGCGCACGTTTTCACACTTATTCAAGTTGTGAACTATTGGTTGTAACATTAACATGTTACCAAACGAATTAAGGTTCCGACACCTTCGCATGGGCGCACGTTTTCACACTTATTCAAGTTGTGAACTATTGGTTGTAACATTTTCATGTTACCTACGGTTTATAACATTTACATGTTATCTAAAGAACAAACAAAGTGTCTCTCAAAGACATGCCAAATCAAATTTAAAAATTTTGAGGACCAACCCTCATCTAACATTCCAAATTTCAAACACCTTAAACTAATGTTTCTTAAAGCTTTATCTTGGTTTCTATCAAGGACTTAGAAGCATCATTCAAGGCGTTCGACAACTCTTTGGCGTAATCAACCGCTTCCTTAATGTCGATGGGGAGAGTAGCAGTTTTAAAATTCCTTGAATCTCCAAGTTTTCTCCGATTCAAGAAATTTTGGGGGCAATTGTTGGGGACGGATTTTTCATTATATGTATATGGTTGGCATCTTAAGCAGGTCAACATGTCAAGACGCCTCAGTATCCTGATCTCTACAACTTGACCTCTACAACTTGGTCCACAACTTGGTCCACAACTTGGTCCACGTCCACAACTTGGTCCACAAGTTGACTTTTTACAAGTTGACTTTTTACAAGTTGACTTTACATGTTGAGTTCACATCTTGGACCGACATCTTGGTTCAACGTCTTCATCAACATCTTGAAGCCGGACCAACTTGGGAGCAGTTTTGCGGTTCCTATTTTTTAGGAGATAATTGTGCACTCATAGAAGACCAATTCAACCACGACTCTTCACCAACCACCATCAACAATCATGCCCGAAATCTTCTCCTCAGTAACTACATCATGCCTATTTTTTAGGGATTTAATTATTATCTTTTTATTTTACCTTTATTATAAATAGGGGTATGGAAATTAGGAAAAAACACATGTATTCACTCACTCACAATCACTCTTGTAATCTCTCTCCATACTTTCGAGCTTGTAACTCACCGATCATAGTAAAACTTTGGTCAAGGTAGGTTCCAAAACCTCCCGAGGTTTTATGCCGGCGAACAATTTGTTCAAGGGCTTTCCTCGTTAAAATCCCTTTGTTCTTTGATTATCACATACACAAATCTATATTCCAATTCACCCAATTCTTTCCTTGAAATATTTGGTTATTTACAATCGCTTGTCGAAATTTGTCCAAAACACTATCTATACACAAATGTGTCATGTATATGATGCTTAATTAGTAAAAGGGCTTATTTATGAGGCTCAACCATCACTCAGTTAGGGTCTGAAACATTAATGTAGAGATTGTGATTCTCTTAGGCATAACTTATTTTCCGAATTTCTACATAATTTTCTTTCACGCATTATCCAAATACGATTTTTGGTAAATAAAATGACTTCAACATATATAATATAATTTTGGATCAAAAATTTACTTTTCAGTCGGAGCATTTCTCAAAAATCAAGCCACCTATATTGACTTAAATCGGATAAGATCATTCAATCCAATCCAAGTAACCCCATTTGTCCCACAAGTTGTAAATTGCAACTTCAAGTAATAAATGGCTATTGACTTTTTTCAAAAAAAAAAAAAAATGATTTATTTTATTAATGATAGATAAAACGTCACTTAGGCGATATCAATTGGTTTATAATAGAATAGCATAAATCTAAACAAGAGATAAAATTTGCCCCAATGGAGCTTCTAGATTTCGAACCCGTAATTTTCCTATTAAAAAGTTCTTATCAGGATACCGGATACCACCAGAGAAAAAACTCGTTGATTATTGACTTGTATGACATGACTCACAGCTTATTAAAGGTTCCTTTTGACCTGGCATACTATTTCAGGCATTCGGAACCTCTATATCCTCCATATTATTGTACAGCTCATGTGTGGTACTTCTGAATTTCGGAGCTATTTTAGGCATTCGAAACCTCTATATCCTCCATATTATTGTACAGCTCATGTTTGGTACTTCTGAATTTCGGTGCATATTGTGCAGTTCAATTGAACATCAATTGGATTTTTATAGCAGAATAGATATATTTTTTAATAACATGAGTTAAATCTTATAGTATGTTACATTTGTAAGTGTAACACCAGTTTAGGAAGAGAGACAGATTGGAATTTGGGTACTCAACGTGAATCTACCCTTTGCATTCAATATGTAATATATACTAAGCAAAGATACAAGCCCTATACACCCCCTTTTCTTAGTCTGGGATTGATATCTATTTATCTATGAAAAAGATAAGTCTAAATAATACACACAATACAATCCATAAATATACACCTAACAAATCATCCGCAATATTCTGAGAATATTGCTAGCGTGATAATATTACTCGCTTACACCCCCCCCCCCGTAAGCCAAGCGTAACCGGAGTGAGTTGCAGCTTAGATGACAAGAGTTGAAGACGAGTCCGAGATAAGCCTTTCGTGAAAATGTCAGCGAGCTGGCATTGGTGGAGACATAAGATAACTTAAGAAACCCTCGTTGATGAAGCTCCCGAACAAAATGATGATCGATCTCGATGTGTCGTGTCCGGGCATGAAACACCGGATTCCGAGCCATATGAAGGGCTGATAAATTATCACATAGTAGATGTGGAGGTAACAAGTGCAACCCAAGCTCACGGTACAGGTAGGAGAACCACTTTAGTTCAGCAGCGGTGGTTGCTAAGGCGCGGTATTTTGCTTCACTGCTTGAGCGGGCAACCGTGGTTTGTTTCTTTGCGGTCCATGCGATGAGATTAGGTCCAATAAAAATGCAAGCACCAGTGGTTGATCGACGAACGTCTGCAGACCCAGCCTAATCAGAGTCAGTGTAGGCCCGAAGCGTAGTGTCAATGGATCTAGAAAATTTAAGGCCGAGAGATATGGTGCCTTTAATAAACCTGAAGATTCTTTTAACCGCGATAAGATGAGAGGTGTGAGGAGAGTGCATGAACTGGCAGACTTGATTCACAGGTGGAAGAGGGTCGCCATCGGAGGCGAAAAGATGGGTGCCTGGAATCACTGGTGTCGAGACGGGTTTGCTTCCTTCCATATGAAACTTGCGAAGAAGATCAGAAGCATATTTGGATTGATTTAGAATTAGAGTATCAGTGGAATAATGAGTTTCAATCCCAAGGAAGTAACCCAACTTACCAAGTTTGCGGCTATCAAAGGTGGAGCAGATTTGGTCAATTACTGTTGACACCTCAGCTTATAATGACCCCGTGATGATGAAATCATCAACATAAACTAAAATAGCGAGAGTGGACGATCCAGAATGTCGAATAAATAGGGAACTATCTGCTCGACTATTAAAGAATCCGATAGAGAGAAGAAACTCGTGCAACCGCTGAAACCAAGCCCTTGGAGACTGTTTCAACCCATAAATAGCACGATGTAAACGACATACGTGATCCGGAAAATCGGGATGAACAAACCCCGAAGGTTGAGCCATATACACCTCTTCTTGAAGTAACCCATTGAGAAATGCATTTCGAACATCTAATTGTTGCAGCGGCCAAGATCTGGAATGAGCGATAGCAAGGAGAGTCCGAATAGTGGGAGGTTTGACAACGGGACTGAACGTCTCATCATAATCAACTCCTTCTTGTTGCGTATAACCCTGAGCAACGAGGCGAGCTTTATGACGTTCCACTGACTGTGAGCACCCCAACCCGGGACCTAACGCGTGTCCCGAGCTGGAGAAGCCCAGTCTAATAAATCCCATCTTAAATTTTTAAAAACTTTTATTTCCCTTTAAAAGAAAACCAATTCTCAAACTGCCAAATTAAATCAACTAGTAATATCTCTACTTGAAGAAATTTCAACAACAACTTCCATAAACCATAATCTGATTACTTACATCGAAAACTCACAATTAACTTGGTTTTACAAAAGAGTTTATATACAACTTCTCAAAAGAGTCTTACTTAATAAATACACCTAGTCAACCAACTCATATACTTAACCTGACAAGTCCCAAAAGCAAAAGTCCAAACTCTTATCCCCAGCCTCACTGGTTCAGTGTCACCTTTGTCCCAAGACGATCTAAAACAGTAAAAGGGGAAGGGGTGAGAATAAATCTCAATAAGCTATTATGAATGCAGCAAGATGCCAAATAAGATGCAACACATAGCATGGTTACACATAACACATTATTAAAGCGGTAAGCACCTTACGTTACCTCATTTTATTTTTCCCGTCTGAACAATAAGTCGTACAACATGGGAGTAAAACTCCGCTCTTTGATGAATTGCCCCCATGCACCTTCACCGCTTATAGGACTCATACCCCAGAGATCCATATAAGAAAATAAGATACTTATATGACCCTTATTCAGAGTATCATATAATATCGTCGCTATCTGTAAAGCTTTTGGCTTAATACAGAAGCATTCCACCTAACTCCATAAAATCACAGCGGACTGTAAGGCTTTTGGCTCAATACAGCTGCTAGCACTCCCACTCTATGGCCACAGAGGGACCGGTCACAGGTATAATAAACCTTCAATCACTTATAGAACAAATCAATAATTGATTGAATTCCATTATACCCCCGAATCATATATAATATAAACACGTTCAAGCACATAATAGCTACTTGAAATAAAATCCACCAAAGGGATAAGAATATAACAACATGGTAATGTATACTCATGCTAAATCAATACCATAGTGCAACATTCATTTAATACACTATACATAGTATCATCAATGAATATTAATCCAAGTAAGGCAACAATATGGCCAATAAATCAACAAATGGGATGACAGTGCAACCATACGATAAACATATCCACACTTGGGATAACCATGCAACCATATAATGAACATATCCACCCTTGGGATAACAAGTTAACAACATAGCATATAAATCCACACTTTAGATAATAATGAACCAATGTAATGACTGCACATTTCCAAACTAGCACGATAGTGTAACACACAGCTTCTACACTATTCAAACCACTCACCAAGGATATGGGGCAAGTAAGGCCACTATGTAT
Organism: Adenophora triphylla var. japonica; assembly: GCA_022495995.1. Taxonomy (NCBI): domain Eukaryota; kingdom Viridiplantae; phylum Streptophyta; class Magnoliopsida; order Asterales; family Campanulaceae; genus Adenophora; species Adenophora triphylla. The sequence goes on along the minus strand of JAFEMH010001578.1, from coordinate 80,809 downwards.
CATAAACCATTCCTACATAGTCATTACACAACCTCAAATAGCCTTAATAAAAGTTCAAGATCTACTTCCCAAGTTTGAACTACTTTGGTGAAGTTACTAATCAAGCTTATCAACCATTTTTCGGACAATATTTAAACTACTTCCCCAAATCCATTTTGACTAAATAAGACGTCATGATGTAGCCAAAGTATTCTACTTTAATCTAGATTAAAGAGGATTCATTTTGGTTCTATTTTGATTAGGTTTAAACAGCTCACAAATTGGATCATAGTCACCAGGCCAGGGCACGAATCGTGCCCCTTTGACCTTTCCCAGATTCATGCGTCCCTTGCAAGGCACGACTCGTTATTTCCACAGGGCGCGACTCGTGCCTTAGGGCACGACTCGTGCCATTTCAGCCCCAAGTGATCAGAATGAATTAACCTCAAATCCATGAGTCGTCTCCACGAGTTGGCCATGGGCACGACTCGTGCCAAGGGGCACGACTCGTGCCACGGCCAGATTCAGGTATCTGCAGCAGCTTTAAGTCCCTAAGTCAAGAAAACCCAAAAATCCAACTTAAGCTTCCTCTAAATTGTGAACATAAGAATATTTACCAACCTTTCTAATATCATTATAACCCATTTAAACCCATAGTGACATCAACCTAGGCTACTCACACTTTGATTTCCTACTCATTTCACCATCACATTTCACACTTATTTTTCTAATCTAACTCAACCCATTTTCTTACATTCTTTGTCACTATCATGAACAACAACACTTTCCTAGGTCATTACTCCATTTCTTAACTCCAAGAAAACGTTCCAACATATCAACAACCATTATATCATCCCTCCTTCAACTTAGACCACTCTTCTATAACTAAAAGTAATTCCATCTTTACAACAATCATTTTAACTCAATTAACATTATTTAAAATACCCAAAATTCTTTCCTTTCAACAACACATTCGATAACACATAAAATGAGCAATTATTAGAAAGAAGTCATAATAACTTACCTTAGCAATATGAGATGAAACCACGATTTTTCTAGCTTGATGTGTTCCCCTCAACTCCACGAACACGAAAGTACACCCGGATCATCAAATGGAGAAGAATTGGATTTATTATGATTTTCTAAAAGGGAGGATCTATGGAGGAATTTCCCATGGAGAAAAATGGAGAAGAAAATATAAGGAAGATGATGAGTGAATGAGGAGGTTAATAATTGAAGAAGATGAGGGAGAAAAAGGTGGGAGTATGGCCTTCCATACTTCCATTAAATGAGATATATTCCCAAATTGCACTTAAGCCCTCCAAGATCTAGAGAAGGCAACTAACACCTCTACTTCTCTTCTTTACACAAAGACACCTTAACTACTCATACTATTTTATTTATTTATTTTATTATAACTCCACCATACTACTTAAAATAATTTATTTATTTTCCATTATTATACTTTCACAAAATACTTTAATATATTTCCATTTAATCCTAAGGCTTTAAGATTATCTCATAACCTTCTTCAATTACCATAATAAATCAAAGACATAATTTAAGCACATAAAGTCAACAAATAATATAAAAGGCATATAATGGTGTGCTAAAATAGTGCCTAGGTTTAGGGTCGTTAAACTGACCCATCCGCTTTGCGTTTGACTTTGTAGATCCATTTACTTCCGACTACATTCATAGAGGGCAGTCTTGGAACTAATGACCAGGTACCATTTTTGTACATGGCAGACAGTTCCTCGTGCATGGCAGTATTCCAATGCGGAATAGGGGCTGCTCGCTTGAGGGTCTTAGGTTCAAAGTCAGGTGAAGTTGGACTGGAGGCTAAGAGAGAACATGGCAGTGGATGACGAGTTGCTTGAGCAAAATCTGCTATGTGACGTGTCCTAACTATCCCAGCCTTAGCCCTTGTAACCATGGGGTGTGCATTTATGACCTGTGTGGTAATTGGGTCAGATGCAGGAGAGCCCATATTTGAAAGAGTCCCAGATGAAGTTGTTAACGCAGGATTTGGATCCAACATTGGAGAAGAAGATGGGCCATCATCGGAGACACCCGAATTTGGGCCAAGTTGTTGAGGGGAGGAAACTTGAGCCTGTCGCTCAATGGGAATTGGGTGTCGGGAGAAGAGGCGGCCAGGGGGCACAGTCGGCGGCATGGATTGCTTGCTCGGCCAGGCCCAGTGGTGATGGGCGGGCCGTGGTAAGTGTGACAGGACCCCGGCTAGATGAGCGGGGTGAACGGAGGCTGCAAGTGTTTTGAACAGGCTGCCTTTGTGGACAAGGATGGCTAGAGCTGGACATCAAATCTGTTGAAGAAGTAGCCATAGGAAATACAGTTTCATCAAAAAGAACATGACGAGAGATGTATAGTCGTCCTGTGGATTGGTCTAAACATCTATACCCTTTTCGGAAATTATCATACCCTAAGAACACACACGGGGTGGATTTGGGCAATAATTTATGGCGATTATAAGGGACGAGGTGAGGAAAACAAAGACATCCAAAAGTTTTTAGAATCAAGTAATCAGGAGTACGTTTGAGGAGTTTTTGAAAAGGAGAAATATACCCCAACAAATGCATGGGAAGCCTATTGATCAAGTATACAGAAATGTTGAATGCCTCAAGCCAATATTTTTGGGGAACACCTGACTGAGATAAGAGACACAAACCCATTTCAACTATATGTCTATGTTTTCGTTCGACAGTGCCATTTTGTTGCGGAGTATGAGGACAAGTGGATTGGTGTTTTATTCCATGAGTTCGGAGAAAAGAAAGAAAAGCACGACTCATAAATTCTCCACCTCCGTCAGTTTGAACAGTTTTAATTGAATGAACTGCTCCAATTTTTCTTTGAAGTTGGTTTTCAATTTGAATTTTGAACATTGAAAATACATTCAAAACATCAGATTTTTGCAATAGCGGATAAAACCAAACAAAACGAGAAAAATCGTCAACAATACTCAAATAATATTTAAAACCACTAACAGAAGTAACTGGGGAAGGACCCCATACATCCAAATGTAGTAATGCTAATGGTTCGGAAGAATGAAAATTACGAGAATAAAATGGCAAACTACTAGATTTGCCCAACGGACAAACATGAAACATATGTTTATTTGTAGAAGAGCCAATAAAAGGAATTTTGACTCTATTGACCAATGACTTGAAAACCTGAGACGAGGGATGGCCAAGGCGAGCATGCCAAGTTGAAGAAGATGCACACTCACCTATAAGAGTCAGAGGATTGACCCGAGATGAAGAATCAAATTTAAGCGTGTAGAGTCCATCAGAGCTATTGCCAGTAAGAATAGTCCGCTTCGTGATATTGTCCTTCACACGAAAACCGCAACCATTAAACTCAAAATAGCAATTATTATCAATGGAAAATCTACGAATAGAGAGTAAGGATTTATGCATATTTGGAATACATAAAATATTACGAAGAACAAAGGTACGATTGTTATGAGAAAAAGAGGAGTGGCCTATGCCTGAAATAGGTATCTTGTTACCATTTGCAACTATTACTGAATTTGTACCTGAGTAAGGTGAGTAGTGAGAAATACCCTCTGGATATGAGGTCATATGATTTGTGGCCCCTGAATCGAAAACATATGAAGGAGTCACAGCAGAAGGACCGGAACCGGAGTGATAATCAGTTAATGCAGATGAGCCATAAAGAGCATAGTTGGATCGGTCTGGGCAATCCTTTCCAGTATGATCAGTTTTGGAGCAAATTTGGCACGCTGACTGGTCCACATAATTAAATGGTTTTGGTGGAGAATAGAAATGGGTGGGCTGGGATGCTGGATTTGGATTGTAACCAGGTTAGGGACGTGGCTGGCGACGGTGAGGGTTAGGGTTAGGGACTGGTGTTGGAAGAATCCCACGGCCATCACGGCCATTGTCTTGTCCTTTGTTATTCCTGCCACCCCGTTTACCACGAGAACTACCACGCCCATTACCTGGAGATGGACCTCCACCGGTTCTATTATAAGACGCAGAACGTGGTTGAGGATTAACACCCGCAACAAGGGCACTAGTTGGATGTAAAGTGAGAGATGAGAACCTTGATTGAAGGTCTTCTTCCTGCAAGAGAAGATCTTGAAGGTCATCTAAGGAAGTTGTTGGTTTGTTATTTTGGGAGATTCCTTATAGGCCGGACCAAGACCAGCAATCAGACGTTGTTGTAGATCTTCGTCGGACACAATTTCACCCGCTTTGGCCAGAGCATCATAGATGGAGACAGCTTGAAGGAAGTAGTCGTCTATGGAGGTATCCGGCTTTTTGGACAGAGAGAGAAGGTCGTTCTTGAGCTTCTGTATATGGATCCGTGATTTTCCACCAAACCTTTTCTCAAGAAGTGCCCAGGCAGTCGGGGCTGTGTCACATGGATTGACACGCGATTGAATCTTGGCTGATACAGTTGCCTTGATCCAACCGAGTACTAGACTCGAAGCCTGGTGAAAATATTCAAACTTTGGGTTTTCACTACCGTCGATCGGTTTTCCGGAGGAGGAACGGTGTCGATCCACGACAGATTTAAGCTTGTAGGTAGTGAGTGCGAGTGAAGAACAGGGATCGCCAATTGAGATAGTTATCATTGGTGAGATGACAGTGTCCTAGGTAAGATTGAATATTAAGATTGAGAGGAAGAGCATACGGGTTTGTATGCGATTTAGACGGAGAGATTTCGGTTACAGAGGTTTCGGTCGTTACTCGGTCGTTACTGCCATGGCTCCTTTAAAAGGAATCTGATACCATGTAAGAGTAATACCAGTTTAGGAAGAGAGAGTTTAGGAAGAGAGACAGATTGGAATTTGGGTACTCAACGTGAGTCTACCCTTTGCATTCAATATGTAATACTCCCTCCGTCCCAGCGAAAGAGCCATCAAATTAGCCGGGCACGCAAAATAAGAAATGTGATGTAGGAAAGAGAAAAAGTTTAAATGTTGTGAGTATGAAAAATTAAATAGGAGAGAGAATGAGTGGGAGGTGATGTAAGAAAGAGAATATTGTGAGTGTAAAAGTAAAGTAGGAGAGAGAATGAGTGGAGAGAATAGTGATTTAAGGTTTCCTTTTTGGGAAAGTGGCTTTTTAAATGGGACGCCCAAAAAGGAAATAAATGGCTCTTTCGCTGGGACGGAGGGAGTATATGCTAAGCCAAGGTACAAGAGTCCTATACACCCCCTCTTCTTAGTCTGGGATTGATATCTATTTATCTATGGAAAAGATAGGTCTAAATAATACACACAATACAATCCATAAATATACACCTAACAAATCATCCGCAATATTCTGAGAATATTGCTAGCGTGATAATATTACTCGCTTACAACATTTTTATACTGTACTCGGCATTATCTGAATTCTGAACGTAGTTGATAAATATTTTATGTGAAATAACACACTAACAGCGGAAAAATTAAGAATACTAGATTTAAATATCAAGAACTCAATTTGGTGAAAAAATTCAGCAAACTGTTACAACTTACAACCGATTGGATGGCTAAATGATTAAGAGGTACAAAAACGATCATGAATTGAATTAATTCAGTGCTAATTGGTTACACAACAAAACTATTCAAAGCAGCAGTAACAAGCAGGAAGGGTAGAGCTGTTTGTTTCAGTGTTAACTGAATTAAACCTCTTTCGGAGCTGCCCTCTTAAAAAAAGTCACCCTCTCGTGACCATTTCCAGATTTTGTTCTTCTCTAGAATCTTAAAGATGAATGAGTCAGTGCTCGGCCACAACGAAGAGCATTTCCAGGGATGGGATTTTCGTCCCTCCACGAATTAACTGGAGAATAAACACGGAGATAGAACTGCTGGCCTAAGTACTGACGAGCCCAGTTTTCAGACCTTACGTTCCACATTCCTACATTGTCTAGTGGCATGTACGCTGCACTCCACGACTTTGGGTATACCTGATGCAACATTTAGGTACGAATTAACAGTCTAATTGAGATTTAAATAATGTAGCATTTTCGAATTTGGGGCTCGTGTGTGACAAACCTTACTATATCATATAGTGTAATTCATGTTACTATAATGTAAGTTATGTTACTATAAATATTATGTCATGCCGATAAAATGTAACTCATATTATAATAAGATGTAACTGATGCTACTGTAACATGTAACTCATTTACGGTAAAAGTCAGAGTGGACCAGATCCTAGTATTTTCTTTATGTACCTGGACAGTGCAACGAGAAATTGTGTCTCGTAAATTGTAGTTTAATCTGCTTGCAGGCGACCACTGCCCTCCGTCCATCCTGCATGATCATCGCACAATATTATCTCAATATATTGACATTTTTTCAAGAGAATACAAGAAAGTAAAAATAAAATTATGGAAAAATAGATTACCCAACAACAAAGAAGTGGTGTCCATCAACATGCCAAGATTGAACAGTGTCTTCCGAATTCTCAAACACAACCTCAACAAAACCTCTGAAATCTGCAGCCATGACAGAAGTTTGGAAATACCCGCCACTACCAGAGGGATTATCCGGGATGCTTCCCAGGCTGAAAACCCCTGGAATCTTTAAGTAGTCAGCAAGTTTAAGAGGTGTATCCGCTTGAACAAACGATACACTATTGACTGCATATCTCTGTTTTCCATCAATAACCGGAGCGGAATTCGCAAGTCTGATTGTCCGAGTAGTGTTAATCAATCCATAATGGTAGGACCCTTGCGGGTTTGGTCTGGGCCCGCTAGCCGAAAGATTTCGCCTAAGTGATCGGGCCTGGTTAATTGACCAGTCGATCTCAGTAGTGGGTCCACCGGGAGGAGGACCCAAAACTCTTGTAGCTGAATTACTATAGTGAAGAACAGATGTTGATGTAAGAACTTGAGAAGTAAAACGGGTCGAAACAACTATGTAGTAGTCACTAGCAGGTTGGTCCGCTGTGACCAGCACCGAATATGACTGCCCCAAATGGATGTCGAGGGATTCGTATGTGTTTTGCAGTGTGTGTGTGCCTTCTACCTCAACCAACATCATTTTGTGTCCTTGGATTCTGAAATTTATGGATGTTGTAAGGCCCACGTTTGATATCCGAAACCTATATGTGTTGCCTGACCATCAAGAATTATGAATTAAATCGTTGTATAAACACAATTAATGGTCCAAACAATGATAGAAGCATCTGATTAAATCGCTAACCTTGATCAACATTGAATGTGTAAGCATCTGATCCACGTCCGTTTATAAGAAGGCCGTCTGGAAAGGGAAGATCATGACCACTGTCCAAAATTGCTTTTAAATCCTGTAAAATTCAAGCTAGGCTATAATACACACAAAAGGAGGTACATGGAGGTGGTGGGATAATTAGGTACTTTCCTCCGTCCTATAATAAATGCCGCACTTTCCTTTTTTGTCGGTCCCAAATAAATGTCGATTTTCTAAATGAGGAAATAAACCAAGTACAATTTCACCTTTGTACAAGCAATGTACAAGGAATTAAAACACATTCTTTAAAAATGTTGACAAGTCAAATACGACATTTATTTTGGGACGGAGGGAGTAGTATAGAGTAAGTAATTTATACTTACGGTATGGTTTTGCTTGAACCAGTCGCCAGCCAGTATAGTGTAATCTGCAGCTGGTGGAGCGAAAGGAACTGGAATCACAGAACGGCTAGAGATTTTGATGCCGCCAAAGCCGCCAGCAGCCTTGTGGAAGGCGAGGGAGGGGAAATAGAAGAAGCTACCAATTTGATCCTTGACCTGAAGAACGTAAGTGAAATTCTGGCCAGGTGGAATAGGGCAGTTGGTTCCCAGCATTCCGTCCTGCCATGAGTTCCTTCGTTGCTGCACACCATTCCTGCCCATGATCATAACGTTAGAAGCTACTCAGACTGTCATGCACGTTTTAAGTCGGTATAGCCCAGTTTTAACTTTTAATGGTTGATAAAAACATAGCAGTACGTAATTGATCGGTAGTAATTTTAAGATTGTGAAAGCTTGATACACTGTTTAGTCCCGATCTAACTGGTTAAACTTTTAGAACAAGTTTAACATGGTATAAAAGCTCTGATTCTGGATTCTATTCGTCTCACTTGCAATATTACCCGGAATTATGAGTGCTAAAAAAAAATCACTACGTTGGGCATGCCCGAAATTTGGCATGTTTATTGACTCTCCACGTGTGCGACCGAGTCACACACGAGGGGAGTGTAAAAGCTTGATAAACATTGTTTATCAAATCCTGTGGTTAGGAACCTATAGAATAGTCACTCCCTACTAAGGAGCGGAATGTAAAAATGGAAAGAGCTAGCAAGTGCCACGGGAAAGTCGAGGTCGGGGTCTGATCCATTAAGGGAAATACAGAGTAATAATTCAGCTTCTATCACGTATAAAATCTTAATCAAAGTTCAATCAAGTTACTCTTCAAAGTCAAAGTGAATCAATTGTTTGAACAGTCTTGAAAAGAAAAAGAAAATACAGTAAAAGAGAAGAGAGAGAGAGAGAGAATTGACAGACCAGGAGAGGAGAAAAGGTTCAGTTAAGCTGTTGAAGACATTGATAATCAAGTTGTCATTAGTCACCGACTCAATTGGTGGTCCGGGGAAGTGTCCATTTATAAGTATCCCCTGCACCCACATTATCATTTCAGTCATGCATCAGTGTGTTGTACAGTACATCACCTTAAAGCCTGTACAATTTCTGTATAGATTTTTCTGTTTGTATAGAAATTACTATGGATATGGTGTCAATGCACCGACCAACAAGATGGCGCGTGAGTTGATGGATGAAGAGATTCACCAAATGAGGTAGATATATATCCAAAATACCTTTAATAAATAACATCTGAATAATGTGGACGAGTAGGGGTGTAAATGGTTCAGTTTGGTTCGGTTTTGGCTAATTCTGAGGCCAGAATCGCTGAGTCATGCGGTTTGAAAAATCTCAAGCCCAGAATCGAATCAATGAAAAATTGGCAGAGCCAAACCAGTCGTGGTTTGGTTCGAGCCACTGTTGATTTTACGGTTCGAACTGTGGTTTAAACCACAATTCAAACCACGGTTCAAACCATGAAATACAACATTGCTTAAACCATTAATTAGAACATGATTTCAAACTACACAATTCATTGTCATCTTTGTTTAGATTTTCCAAACATAACATAAACAAGAGATTCAGCATTTAAACGCAACTTGAAATTGTGCTTCAATTTTTATGATAACAACATGCTATTTGAGTACTTGTAATGGTATGTGCTAAAGAGTGAATTAACATTATTACAAGAGATTAACCAAAAGAAAAAAGGGTTATGGCCTAAAACCCATCAATAGAATTAGGGGTTTTCAAATCTAAATGTAAGGTGAAAATGAAAGATATACATATCTACGGTTAATATTGAACGGTTTGGTGGTTGGTTTATTGGTTCGGTTTGATGGTTCGATCTCGAGGTCTCGAACCGTGGTGTGGGGGTCCAAATCGTAGACCAAACCGAACCACACGGTTTGCTATTTTTTGGAACCGAACCAAACCAAACCACGGTTACTTGAAAACCGAACTAAACTGCATGGTTTGGTTTGGTTCGATTTCGAACCGCGATTTGAACCGAACCACTTACACCTCTGCTATCGAGCGACTGCACTGCCCCCCGGATCCCACATACTACTATCTTAAAAATTGAAAACAAAACAGAAAACAGGGGATTGGGAAGAAATGAACATACCTGTTGTTTAACACCGAGAGGGTAAATATCACCAAAAGTGATATTCCAAGTGAAGAATCTATAAGGGTCTTCTCCATTAATGTTGTTTCCAAGCAGCATTAATACCACACACATCAAACACCACATGACCCATCTCCTCCTCTCTTCTCCTTTCATCACTTGTCCAGTTGTCGGTGTATGTGTCTCTGTGTGTGTGTGTGTGAGAGAGAGAGAGAGAGAGAGACAGAGAGAGAGAGAGAGAATAACAATTGTTGGGTTGGGGGCAAAATGAAACAAGTGAGGGGTGAGAGATCTAAGAGGCCGGGTTACTTAACGCGGACAACATTCCATCTTTCTTTTTCTTTTTCTTTTTCTTTTTCTTTTTCTTTTGTTGCGGTGAGTGAGTAGTGAGTAGTTGCTTTTATGCTGGAAAAAAACGAGGCGGCAAATTTTGGTCATGATGAGTGATGAGGTAATTACATACTCCCTCCGTCTCGATAATTGCTTCATCATTTTTTCTCGACTCGCAAATTAAGAGTTTTAAAAATGTTGTGAATGTAATAGTAAAATATGAGAGAGAACGAGTGGAGGAAATAGTAAGTTTGAAAAATATTGTAAGTGTAATAGTAAAATAGGAAAGAGAATAACTGGGTTGAATAGTAAAACTCTTAGCCAAAAAAAAGGAAAGGTGAAATTTCTAACGAGACGCCCTTTTTAAATAATTGGTGAAGCTTTTATTATTATTAGGACTGAGGGAGTATCTGTGATCGGTGTTTGTGCCTTTTTTTCAACATGAACCGAATCAGCATTAACTACCAAAAATTCGGACAATGTGGTCAAATATTTATGTAATTTTTTTTTTTTAGTTCTACGGACTAAATTTCATTTATGCAAAATTCATTATAAATATCTAAACTATAGGATGCAGTAATATTTTATTAATATTATACGAGGTTATTTTGTAAAAATAAAAAAGCATTCACAAAAATATATCCTCAACCAAATAAAATAGACTAAATACCTTTAAGATAATATATTTACTTAAATAATTAAATGATTTTACAATTACTTTACAATAATAACAAATAAAGCTACGGTAAAGATTTCTAAATAATATTCTCTTCGTCTCATATTAAATAACCTTTTTGTCCCAAAACAAATGATCTTTTAAAACCTTTTAAAAAAAATTGTTCATAAATGATTTTTTACTAGTTTTTTTTTTCATGTTTATTACTATTTATGTTCCGAAATAAAAGTCTTATTGGTCAACTAAATTGAATTTTGACCAACATTTAGATAAATTATTTATTTTCATGAAATTTGAATATAGTTATAAATAGTATCATCAATAACCATTTTCGAAATAATATGAAATAATCAAAATTTCATAATTTTTTGCTCAAACACAACTTGACCTATCTAATGAGACACTTATTATTATGAGACGAAAAAATATATATTTGCAAAATGAAAAGTTTGAAACTGAATATCAAGAATATTTATTCATTTTTTCTACTAGAACGTTTCTAGAATGACTTTAAATATCAAATGGTCGTTCATTTTATTTTGGGTTAATTACAAATTAGGGCCTGAAGTTTCACATGAGGTCCCCAAGAGGGGCCTGACTTTTTTTTTTTAGCGATTTAAGGCTTGACTTCACATTTTTTTTATCAAATCAGGGCTTTTTGACGAATTTCATCCAAAAATCCGTTAAGTTAAAGAAAAGTTAACGAAGGGACTAGTTTGTAATGATTATTAGTTTTAAGGGGTCAAATGCAAAGTTTAAATATAAAGTGTTCAAAATTTATTTCTTTTTCCAAAATAATTAATATTATCTTAATTCAAAAATAATTAATATCCGGAATAAATATATGTTTTTTAATTTTTATATTAAAAAAATAATTTTTTTTTTTTACTTTTATGTCACAAAATAATTAATGTTCGTAACATATAATGTATTAAAAAAACTGAAAATTTTAATTATTTAATATAATGTTAATATATTACGAACATTAACTATAAGATTAATATAATGTTAACCCTTTAAAAAATGCACTCTCACTTCCTATAATTTATCTAATTTCTAGTGTATCTCTGAAAGTCAATTTTAGGGATTTTTTTAATCTTTGACCAAACAAAAAAAAAACAATATTCAAATAAATACTTAAATAAAATGTGTGCGTTAATCTTAACATCAAATGGCAAAATGGATTACACATTTTATTTAAACAACCATATAATATAAATACATCAATTTATTAATGATGTGTATTATCAACGGCTCATTATTATTATCAATTAACCATTAAGAATAATGATTGTATTACTATTAAGTAATTCATTGTATATTGTTAACTTGATTTTTTAATCTTTATTTTAATACAATAACGACTAACATTTGATAGACTTTAATTATATACTCCCTCCGTCCCTAAAAGTTTGTCCCATTTGACTTTTTTGTTAAACTTTGATCATAAATTTATAAGAGATTAATCATGTTTATGAAATTCTAAAATTTGTTGTTGATAATATTATTAATGGGGAATCAATAGGAATTTTTAGAATTTCATGAACATAATTAAATTGTCATATATTTGTGATCAAAGTTCAACTAAAAAGTCAAATGGACAAACTTTTAGGGACGGAGGGAGTAATTTACAATAATTTGCTTATTTCACGTAAACTTAACTTGACTTTTATGTTAATATTATCATCAATATTTCATAATAAAAAAATCATTTTTTAAAAATACTTCCAATGTGCTAAAACTATAATTCCAAATTTTGGTTAATAATCCCAATAAAATTTAAAATTCGGTTACCTATACACCTTAAAAAAATATCATATATGATCTCTTAAATTTTATTAAAATACATTTTTGCTACAATTTTTGTAAAATTTTAATAAAATTTATCACTAAAAAAATATTAGGACTATCTTTCCGAGATAAAATATTTTTGTTTAATTATTTTTAAGTTGTTGTAAGAAGGTATAAATAAATAAATTGTTCTTAAAAATGACTTGTCAATAATGAATTATTTAATGTGACGGAGGAAATATGTGAAAAGTTATTACAATGTTCTCAATAACAATATTTTACTGTTAATACTTATTTAGTTTTGTATATACAAATTAGTATACTATTGTTCCTCTAATTGAGGATATCTTGAATAAAATGTGTAACTCATTGCACCACATAAATTTTATTTAAAATTAATCATATTAATAAGTATAATAACTTTTCTCTATTCGTCAAATAATATTAAAAACCTACTAAAAATTGGCCTTATAAGAAAACTTGAAATAGAAAAGAATTTAGGGGTAAATTGAATTTTTAAAACATTTTTTAAAGACTAATGTTCGTAATATATTAACATTATATTAAATAATTAAAATTTTCAGTTTTTTTAATACATTATATGTTACGAAAATTAATTATTTTGTGACATAAAAGTAAAAAAAAAATTATTTTTTTAATATAAAAATTAAAAAACATATATTTATTCCGGATATTAATTATTTTTGAATTAAGATAATATTAATTATTTTGGAAAAAGAAATAAATTTTGAACACTTTATATTTAAACTTTGCATTTGACCCCTTAAAACTAATAATCATTACAAACTAGTCCCTTCGTTAACTTTTCTTTAACTTAACGAATTTTTGGATGAAATTCGTCAAAAAGCCCTGATTTGATAAAAAAATGTGAAATCAAGCCCTAAATCGCTAAAAAAAAAAAGTCAGGCCCCTCTTGGGGACCTCATGTGAAACTTCAGGCCCTAATTTGTAATTAACCCTTTTATTTTTTTCATTTTTGATAGAGAAATTGTAAAATGATGAAACAACTGTTATCTCAAAGTTGATGAAGAACATTTCAGGCCTAAATCTGTGGGCCATCCCAACAACCCGCTGCCAGCCTATACCGCCATTAAAGAGAGTTACTATTTAAACCCCAAAAAATTATTAGGTGGCGTTTGGTTGGAAGGAAAGTGGGGGAAAGGAATGAAAAATTCCCTCTTTTCCATTCCTTTCCTCCGTTTGGTTCAAGCTTTTAAAAAAAAAAATTCTGAAGGAAAGTTGAATTCCTTCAAATGAAGGAATTCAACTTTCCTTCATAAAATCGATGGAAAGTTTAATTCCTTTGGGAATGGAAAAAAAAAATTTTTTTTTGACCAAAATACCCCCAAACCCTACCCACTCCTACCCCCTACCCAGCCCCTACCCAGCCCCACCCAGCCCCTATGCCCCACCCCCCCACCCCCCACCCCCACGAAATTTTTTTTATTTTTTTTCGCCTACCCTCCCCCCTTACCCCCACCCCCACCCCCCCTTACCCCCACCCCCACGAAAATTTTTTTTTAATTTTTTTTTTCTACCTACCCTACCCTCCCCCCCACCCTACCCCCACCCCCCCACCCCACCTCCAAAAAAAAAATTTTTTTAAAGGGTAAATTGGTTATTTTATATGCTTTCATTCCATTCCTATAATTTGTATTTTCAAATCAAACATGATTTGCCAAGGAATTGAATGACAATTCCATTCCATTAAGGTGCCAACCAAACGGAGGGTTGACCGGTTTTTCCATTCCAATTCCTTAAGGAATTCAATTCCATTGACAATTCCATTCCTTCACTTTTTTTCCACCGAACCAAACGCCCCCTTAGTAAACTCCAAATGAAAAAATTGCAAAAATGTCATTGAGGTTAATTACTTTTTTACCCCTTTATTCATCTTCTCCCATTCACTCCATTCACCACTCTCCCCCCCCAACCCCCATTTCCAGCCCCTTACTTTCTCTCACTATAAAAAAAAAAAAATCTCATTCTCAAAATTTTTACATTTTTTTTTAAAATAAAAAAAACGAAAATTATCAGAGTCGGCCATCACCTGCCGATTTTGGGCTGAAAAGTCGGTCATACAGGACGACTTTAGGCTTAAAGTCGGCCACTACCGGCCGATCTGGGAAAAAAAGTCAACCACACAGGCCCGACTTTTTGTAATTTTTTCCACCGTACCCGGATGACTTTTTAATAAAAGTCATCCACCATGTAGCCGAACCCCTTGTTTTTTTCATAAAATTCACCTAATTTTTTTGAAATTATACTACAAAAATCATTTGCATGAGCTAAATAAGTCATATAATTTTTTTTGAAATTATACTCCAAAAATTATTTGCTCATTTTAATCTTGTCTTGAATATAAATATTTTTTTAAAAAAATTATGTATATAAATTTTAGAGTATAATTTCAATAAAAATTATAATTTCTTTTAGGTATATGACTTATTTAGCTCATACAAATGATTTTTGAAATATAATTTCAAAAAAATTAGGTGAATTTTATGAAAAACAAGGGATCGGCCAATGGTGGATGACTTTTTTCCCAGAATCGGCCGGTAGTGGCCGACTTTTTTCCCAGAATCGGCCGTGTGTGGCCGACTTTTAAGCCCAGAATCGGCCGGTAGTGGCCGACTTTTTCCGTCGGAGTCGGCGGGTAGCGGCCGACCCCAAACCAGTTCCCTTCCTTAAATCCTCTTCCTCTCCACTTTTCTATCTAATCACCGTCCCAGTTCTTTTTTTGGTATTCTTGACTAGCCAACACCGTTCCTTCATAAACCCAACTCCTTCTTCCTTCTTTATTTCTCTCACCACTCCGCCATTAACACCCCTCCGCCATTAAACCCAACTCCTTCTTTGTTTCAGACCCAACACTGTTCCTTCATAAACCCAACTCCTTCTTCCTTCTTTATTTCTCTCACCACTCCGCCATTAACACCCCTCCGCCATTAACAACCCTCCACCATTGCTACACCCTCGAGCCACCACCAAGCCGCCATCTCTCTCCTCTTCATCTTCTTGTTACTTACCTCCATCCCTCTTCCGTTCCCATAAATTGTTCCTTCTTCTTCTTCTTCTTCTTCTTCTTCTTTCTCTCTCTCTCTCTCTCTCTCTCTCTCTCTCTCTCTCTAGGCTGTAAATGAAATGGGTGTGGGTGAGTGGGTGAATGGAAGGGTATAAAGGAAAAGTAAAAGGGTGTGTGTAATTTATTTGGGGTGATATTAGTAATGGGGTATACTCATAGTTTTTTGGGGTTTAAATAGTAACTCTCCCATTAAACCTGATAAGCCCAGCCTGTGTAGAAGAGGCTGCCGAATCTGGAATTTGGGCCACGGGTCGGGCCAAATACACCACTACAAAGCCTGTCAAATTTAAATTTTTGGATAAATATTAAAAAAATTGTATCTTGGAACAAAGGAATCGTTGCCTTAGACTATATCCATTAGCAACCAATCCAACCCAATCCAACCCAATCCAGCAATTAAATATTATTTTTCTCTCCTCCATTTACTCAATTTATATCTACAATCAACCTCTTCTTTTTTTTATCATCCATCAGCAACCCAATCCAACCCAACCCAACTAACATTATCTCTTTAAACTATCTTTTATTTAATTTATTACATATTATCAATACTCAATTTATATTATTTTTATAATCTTATAATAAATTAATAAAAATAAATTTAACTACTAAATTTATAATAATTGCAAAAAATAAACTTAATAAAAATATCAAACAAAATTAAAATTAAAACTTAATACTATAATACATGACGAAAATAAAATTGCAATACATGAGAAAGGGAGTATTTGAGTTGTGTCTCAAAAATACCAAACTGGTCTCTATTTATATTTATGGAGAATAAAAAAACAAAAATTTAGGTAATTTTTTTAATAAATTATAAATATATTTATAGCCATTTTAGAATTATATTTAAAAAAAATAATTCAAAAGTTGAAAGAATCAATCAAAAAGTGACACTTGGCACAAAAAATTGGAAAAGCTGTGTGGTGACCAAAATTGGTCAACCGAACCAAATCTGGTTGGTTGTTTGCTTTTGTTTTTCATTTTTTTCTTTTCTCCTTTTTTTTGTCTTTTTCCCCCAACCCAACCCATGTTCATTGATGGACATAGTCTTAGTGAATAAGTGATTGCAACTAGATGCTTCAACCTAGGTTCGATCCCCCTCACTTCACCTTTGTGATTTTTGGGAATTTGGGAAAAAAAATTTAAAAAAAAAATCCGCCAAGCCCATTTCAATAGATTCACGAGCAAACGGGAAGTGTCGGACATCATACATAGGAATGGGACGGGTCGGATTGGTCCGCGGGCAACCCGTCGTGCATCATCACTCAAAGTATTATTGGATGGATGGGATAGTAGTATAATGTAACCACCTAAAAAGAGAACTGGTTCAAACTAAAAAAATTGTGCAAAATTTATCTTGCAAGAAGAAGGGTCAGACTATAAAATATTGGATTAATTCCTTCCTACCCCTTTAGCCCAGATTTTAATTCATAAAAATCTATTCCAAATTCAAAATTTCAAACTCATTAAGAAGCTCAGATCAAAATACTGTGTAAACCCAAAACTCCTTTGACCTGGTCAAATATGATTTCTAAATACCAATTTTACCCCTCCCCTCATTCACCCAACGTAACCCGCTTAGCCCATCCCGTCCTTTTCTATGTTATTTTAGAAAAATTGAATCAAAATGTAAAATGTGGGATTCGAACTCTAGACCCTCCACTATAAATCAAGGTCTTAACCGCTTGACCAATGCTTTGTTTACGTTTAATTTTGCAATATATTTCATTAGTATAAATTGTGGAGGAAAATTAATTTTAAAAAAAATGAGATTTCACAATCAATTAATGAGATTCAATATTCAAAATTTAATTAAGTATATATTTGAGTATAAGACTAGAATTACTCTTATATCTTAAAATTTAAGAGTAAAAAAAAAAAAAAATCACAAATAGCTTTGTATATGATGTTGTTAAGTCCTATACCAGTTGCTATAGGACCATTCAAAGGTCTTATAGCTTTGTATATGATGTTGTTAAGTCCTATATCAGTTGCTATAGGACCATTCAAAGGTCTTAATGCGTTGGTATAAGATTGTGTGAGATCCTATACTACTTGTTATAGGACCATCCAATGTTCTTATAGCTTTGTATATGATGTTGCCAGGTCATATACCATGTAACGACCCTAACCCTAGGCACTATTTTAGTATCTTTATATGATTTTAATATTATTGTTAATTTTATGTGTTCATTATATGTCCTTGATTTCTTATGTTAAGTGGAGATGGTTGTGAAATAATTATAAAGCCTTAGGATAAAATAGAAATAAGTTAAAAGTATTTTGTTGAAGTATGATAATTGAAAATAAATAAAATGTTATGTGTAATCAAGGTGGGTTGTGTAAAGATGTGGAGTAGGGAGTCTAGTTGTATCTTTTAAACTTGGGAGGACTTAATTGTAGAAAGTTGAAAGATGGCAATTAAAGTAGCAAGGGGGGCCATATCCTTTCTTTCCTCACCTCACCTCCTTAGTCAAATTCCCCCATACTTCATCCATCATCCTCATTAACCTTCCCACTCCTCCCTCATCTTCTTCATCCTTCTCCTTTTTCCTTCATGGAAACCTCCTCTCCAATCTTTTCCTTCCAAAAATTCTAGTAAATTCAATCCTTCTCCATTTGACAATTCGGGTGTACTTTCGTGTTCGTGGAGTCGAGGGGAACACATCAAGCTAAGAAAATCCTTGTTCCATCTCATATTGCTAATGTAAGTTATTATGACTTCCTTCTAATAATTGTTTACTTTATATGTTATTGAATCTCTTGTTGAAAGAAAAGGATTTTTGGTATTTTGAATAATGTTAATTGAGTTGAAATGGTTTAATCAAGATTGAATTGATTTTAGTGTAAAATGGTGATCTAAGATTGAAGGAGGAATGGTATAGAGTAATTGTGAATGTTAATAATTTAAGAGTAAATATTGAATTTGGGTTTTGGACAATTTTTTAGAATAAATAAGTGAAGAAAATGGTTAGTATTGTGTTATGGAGTTATTGCATGTAGTTATGTCCACTTTACTTTGATTTGGGAAATGTTATATTTCAATTGGGTAGAAAGAAATAGAAGAGGATTTAGTATATTTTTAATAATATGAGCTATTATGACTTTCCTTCAATTTAATGTTCATGAAATAGTTGAGGTTGAAATTGTTGTTATAATTGTTGTTTGAGACTTTAGAACACTTTCTTGGAGTTGAGGAATGAGTTAATGACATAGAATAATGTTGTTGTTCTTGAAAGTATAAAGAGTGTAAGAAAATGGGTTGAGTTAGATTAAGAAGGTTAAACTTGAAATGTGGTAGTGAAATGGGTAGGAAAATCCTCTTGGGCGGTCGCCCATGGGAGTCTTGGCGCGGTCGCCCATATGTCCAGATATTGGCCTTCATTCCTTTCCCACTTGGGCGGTCGCCCATGCTGTCTTGGGCGGTCGTCCATGTCATCAGAATTCTCCCCAGTTTCCTTTCTTGCTGATTTTCACCAACAACCACTTAACCTGATTTCTAATCATTTTAAAGTAGTGGAACCTAATCTATCCCGGATATGAATTAATCCTTTTTAATCTAGGTTAAGGTAGAATACCTTGGCTAGGCCATGATGTCTTATTTGGTCAAAGTGGAATTGTGGGAGTAGTTAAATATTGTTCAGAAAATGGTGAATAAGCTTGATTTGTAACTTCACCAAAGTGGTTCAAACTTGGGAAGCAGATCTTGAACTTTTACTAAGATTATTCAAGGTTGAGTAATGACTTCGTAGAAATGGTTTATGGTTCAGGGTGGCCTTACTTACTTTCATACCCTTGGTGACTAGTTTGAATAGTGTAGAGGCTATAAGTTGCACTATTGCGTTAGTTAAGAGTGTATATGTATTACATCGTTATATTGTATCCCAATTGTGGATTATTTGGCACGTTGTTATATTGTATCCGAATTGTGGATTATTTGGCATGTTGATTATATTGTATCCCTATTGTGGATTATCTGGCATGTTGATTATATTGTATCCCAAGTGTGGATTATTCGGTTATATTGTTACCTTACTTGAATTCATATTCATTGATGGTATTATGCATAGTGTATTAAATGAATGTTGCACTATAGTATGGATTTAATATGAGTATACATTACCATGTTGTTATATTCTTATCCCTTTGATGGATTTTATTTCAAGTATCTATTATGTGCTTGAACATGTTATATTATATGTGATTCGGGGGTATAATGGAATTCAATCAATTATTGATTTGTTCTATAAGTGATTGAAGGTTCATCATACCTGTGACCGGCCCCTCTGTGGCCACAAAGTGGGAGTGCTAGCAGCTATATTGAGCCAAAAGCCTTACAGTCCGCTGCGATTTTGGTGATTAGGTGGAATGCTTCTGTATTAAGCCAAAAGCTTTACTGGTAGCGGCGATCTTATATGGTACTCTGATTAAGGGTCATATAAGTATCTGATTTTCTTATATGGATCTCTGGAGTATGAGTCCTATAAGCGGTGAATGTGCATGGAGGCAGTTCACCAAAGAGTGGAGTTTTACTCCCACGTTGTACGACTTATTGTTCAGACGGAAAAGGTAAAATGAGGTAACGTAAGGTATTTACCGCTTTAATAACGTCCTATGTGTAACCATGCTATGTGTTGCATCTTGTTTGGCATCTTGCTGCATTCATAATAGCTTATTGAGATTTATTCTCACCCCTCTCCCTTTACTATTTTAGATCGTGCTGAGACAGGTGACTGAGCTAGTGAGGCCGGGGAAAGAGTTTGGACTCTTGCTTTTGGGACTTGTCAGGATAGGTATATGAGTAGGTTGTTGGGAGTCCTATTTAAGTATTACTCTTTTATAAGTTGTATGGAAAACTCTTTTGTTAAACAATGCTAATCAGGGTTTTCAATGTAATTGATCAGGTTATGGTTTATTGAAGTATTTGTTGAAATTTCCTCCGAGTGGAGATATTATCAGTTGACTTTATTTTGAAAGTTTGAGAATTGGTTTTCTTTTAAAGTGAAATAAAAGTTTTTAAAAAAAAATTAAGATGGGTTTTCTTAGTTTGAGCTCCTCAAGCTCGGGACACGCGTTAGGTCCCGGGTTGGGATGCTCACAGTTGGTATCAGAGCTTAGTTTAGAGGTCAAGGATAGATGTCTAAACTAAGAGGGAATGTGTGGTAATTGACGCCGAGTGTTTAATGCAGGAATTGTTCTAATGGCCGGAAGCAATGATGACCAGCGAAAGGTTCTAGGAAATGAAGGAAATATGGGGACAGGTGGAATTCAGAACGAGGAGATGGTAAATTTATTCAGGATGTTTGTACAAAATATGGAAACTCGAGGGTCAGCTCTGAATCAATCTAAAGGATGTCAAAGTGATGAATTGGAAAGGTTTGTGAAGATGAATCCACCGAGCTTTAATGGAGATCCGGATCCGTTAAAGGCAGAAAAATGATTAGAGAAAATGAACAAGATTTTTGAGGTTATGGAAAGTCCCAACCAAGAGAAAGTTAGGTATGCCGTTTTCAAACTTGAAGGTCCAGCTGATCAGTGGTGGCAGATTTTGAAAGGAAATTGGGAGCGGGATCATACGCCCCAGACTTGGGATAATTTCACCCAGCAGTTCGAGGATTATTTCATTTCAATGGTCACAAGGGACAAGAAGGAGATCAAATTCTTAGGACTAGAACAAGGGAACATGACGGTGAATCAGTATTCAGTCAGATTTGAGGAATTAGCTCGGTGTTGCCCTCATTTGGTATCGCATGAAGCGAGAAGAGTTCATAGGTTTGTAAAAGGTTTGAGGATTGAGTTTAGAAAGAAATTATTGATTGATAGCTTCACCAATTATCAGACAGCCGTGGATAGAGCATATAAGATCGAGAATGACATTGAGGAAAATAGTGGAAGATCGGAAAGTGGGATTAGAAATAAACCAAGGTATCTTGGACAAGGATCCAAAATCACTAGAGGACAGCCAAGGGATTCAACTTCAGGGAGTGTGAGAGGGGAACTTGTTGTAGCGTCTTCGTCTAGGCCAATATCCAAACAATATGGGATGACTTGTAAATTTTGTAAGAGGATTGGACATACCGAAGATCAGTGTTGGAGTAAGCAAGGCATGTGTATTAATTGTGGAGCAATGGGACACTTTAGGAGGAATTGCCCAAGGTTGCAGCGGGGACGAGCTTCAAGCAGCGGTCAGCTGGGTGGACAACAAAGAGGTAGTACCAAAAGAGATAACGAAGGGGAACCAAAAGAGAAGGTCTAAGGTCGAGTATGTGTTTTGGGTCTAGGAGAGATAGCTCCCTCAGAGGACACTAGAGGTATATTTCCTGTCTCAGGAGCTAGGGGTCATATTTTTATAGATCCTGTTTCATATCATTTATGTTGGCATCACATTTTACTTCTATGTGGCATACACTGCTTGAGATTTGTTTCATGTATTAGAGGTTTCTGCTCTTATGAGAGAATACCTCGAGTCTTCCTTGGTTTACCACGATGGTGATGTGGTTATAGCTGGGCATGTATTGCCAGTTGATTTGGTATGATTACCAATTTACGATTTTGAGATATACTTGACCTGGATGGGTAAGTAGTTGTTGTGCATTGGTAGACTATCATAAGAAGTGAGTCTCCTTTTCTATGCCTAATTTGCTTATATAAGTATTTGATACAGATAAACCTTAGGTGGTAATTTTGTTATATGTGCGTTAAAGCCAGCAAATTTGGTTAAAAAGTGTAAAGGATATTTGGTATGTGTTAGACTTGCATAAGAAGTCTTTTCGGAAATTTTATGTACTAATTTTGAGTATATGGTAAATGTGTTTCCATTGGAGTATCTCATGTGTTGGTTATGGGTATGATGAGCCAAATTTTTTTTAAATCTTTATATTGATGGCTTTATGGTAATGGATGACCTTTCTGTTTATAAGGAGTTACGAGAGAATCATGAAGATCATTTGCGAACTGTGTTATTTGCCTTTAGTGAGAGGTCATTGTTTGAGAAGTTTGGCCAGTGTGAGTTGGCTCGAGAGGATTCCAAAATTTAGGTTCTATAGTCTTAAGCTTGGATGTTACCATGGATCTTACGAGGATTGAGTCCGTGATCTTTAGGTTGGCAAGTACTATCGAAGTAATTTTTAGGAATTCTTGAGAATTGTAAAATCGTTGATTTAGTTAACCCTAAAGGATATAGCAATGGTGTAAGATGTAATAAGGATGAATCATATTGATAGAGATGGAGAATAGATTGGCTATAAATCCGATCCTTACCTTACCTAGTGGATGTGAGGACTTTGTGAATTTTAAGTGCGTATTAAAGGAAGATTAGGTTGTGATATTATGAGAAATGGGAAAGTTATAGCGTATGCTTCGAGGAAGTTAACTTAGATAAAGCGAAATTTTCTTATTCCCTATTCGAGAGTGGTTGCAATTGTGTTGCGTTATTTAAGTGGGATCCTTATCTTTTTGAAGCTCCCTTTGGGATTTGTTACTGACCCTAAGAGTTGAAGAATTTAGTTACTCGAAAGGAAGAGATTAAAAAACTATCCAGATTCTAGAAGAATAGGTTGTGTGTGGTATGATGGATTTCCTTTCAACCTGAGAAGTTAATTAACCTTGATGAGTTTGGGTATAATAGTAGTTTTTAGTTTGCATGACCCCTCATTTGTATGGAGTTATTTCCCTAATGATGATTAGACGGATTGGACTTATGTGGGAGTACCGTTGAGAGTTATTAGCATCGCAAGTCCGGAATCAAAATTCTAGAGTATTCGGGTTGTGAGATGTATAGAAGAATCATGTCATTGAGGAAACTATTTGAAAGTTGTAATTTGAAATGTGTGAGAGGTAACCTTTGCTATTTGATCATTAAGGTAAGTCTTTTTAAAATTCGGGACGAATTTTCTTTAAGGGGGAGTGAGTGTAATGACCCTAACCCTAGGCACTATTTTAGTATCATATTATATGCTTTTAATATTATTGTTAATTTTATGTGTTCATTATATGTCCTTGATTTCTTATGTTAAGTGGAGATGGTTGTGAAATAATTATAAAGCCTCAGGATAAAATAAAAATAAGTTAAAAGTATTTTGTTGAAGTATGATAATTGAAAATAAATAAAATGTTATGTGTAGTCAAGGTGAATTGTGTAAAGATGTGGAGTAGGGAGTCTAGTTGTATCTTTTAAACTTGGGAGGACTTAATATTAGAAAGTTGAAAGATGGCAATTAAAGTAGCATAGGGGTCATATCCTTTCTTTCCTCACCTCACCTCCTTAGTCAAATTTCCCCATACTTCATCCATCATCCTCATTAACCTCCCCACTCCTTCCTCATCTTCTTCATCCTTCTCCTTTTTCCTCCATGGAAACCTCCTCTCCAATCTTTTCCTTCCAAAAACTCTAGTAAATCCAATCCTTCTCCATTTGACGATTCGGGTGTACATTCGTGTTCGTGAAGTCGAGGGGAACACATCAATCTAAGAAAATCCTTGTTCCATCTCATATTGCTAATGTAAGTTATTATGACTTCCTTCTAATAATTGTTCACTTTATGTGTTATTGAATCTCTTGTTGAAAGAAAAGGATTTTTGGTATTTTGAATAATGTTAATTGAGTTGAAATGGTTTAATCAAGGTTGAATTGATTTTAGTGTAAAATGGTGATCTAAGATTGAAGGAGGAATGGAATAGAGTAATTGTGAATGTTAATAATTTAAGAGTAAGTATTGAATTTGGATTTTGGACAATTTTCTAGAATAAATAAGTGAAGAAAATGGTTAGTATTGTGTTATGGAGTTATTGCATGTAGTTATGTCCACTTTACTTTGATTTGGGAAATGTTATATTTCAATTGGGTAGAAAGAAATAGAAGAGAATTTAGTATATTTTTAATAATATGAGCTATTATGACTTTCCTTCAATTTAATGTTCATGAAATAGTTGAGGTTGAAATTGTTGTTATAATTGTTGTTTGAGACTTTAGAACACTTTTTTGGAGTTGAGGAATGGGTTAATAACATAAAATAATGTTGTTGTTCTTGGAAGTATAAAGATTGTAAGAAAATGGGTTGAGTTAGATTAAGAAGGTTAAACTTGAAATGTGGTAGTGAAATGGGTAGGAAAATCCTCTTGGGCGGTCGCTCATGGGAGTCTTGGGCGGTCGCCCATATGTCTAGATATTGGCCTTCATTCCTTTCCCACTTGGGCGGTCGCCCATGCTGTCTTGGACGGTCGCCCATGTCATCAGAATTCTCCCCAATTTCCTTTCTTGCTGATTTTCACCAACAACCACTTAACCTGATTTCTAACCATTTCAAAGTAGTGGAACCTAATCTATCCCGGATATGAATTAATCCTTTTTAACCTAGGTTAAGGTAGAATACCTTGGCTAGGCCATGATGTCTTATTTGATCAAAGTGGAATTGTGGGAGTAGTTAAATATTGTTCAGAAAATGGTGAATAAGCTTGATTCGTAACTTCACCAAAGTGGTTCAAACTTGGGAAGTAGATCTTGAACTTTTACTAAGATTATTCAAGGTTGAGTAATGACTTCGTAGGAATGGTTTATGGTTTAGGGTGGCCTTACTTACTTCCATACCCTTGGTGACTAGTTTGAATAGTGTAGAAGCTATAAGTTACACTATTGCGTTAGTTAAGAGTGTATATGTATTGCATCGTTATATTGTATCCCAATTGTGGATTATTTGGCACGTTGTTATATTGTATCCCAATTGTGGATTATCTGGCATGTTGATTATATTGTATCCCTATTGTGAATTATCTGGCATGTTGATTATATTGTAACCCAAGTGTGGATTATTTGGTTATATTGTTACCTTACTTGAATTCATATTCATTGATGGTATTATACATAGTGTATTAAATGAATGTTACACTATAGTATGGATTTAACATGAGTATACATTACCATGTTGTTATATTCTTATCCCTTTGGTGAATTTTATTTCAAGTATCTATTATGTGCTTGAACATGTTATATTATATGTGATTCGGGGGTATAATGGAATTCAATCAATTATTGATTTGTTTTATAAGTGATTGAAGGTTCATCATACCTGTGACCGGCCCCTCTGTGGCCACAGAGTGGGAGTGCTAGCAGCTGTATTGAGCCAAAAGCCTTACAGTCCGCTGCGATTTTGGTGATTAGGTAGAATGCTTCTGTATTAAGCCAAAAGCTTTACAGGTAGCGGCGATCTTATATGGTACTATGATTAAGGGTCATATAAGTATCTGATTTTCTTATATGGATCTCTGGAGTATGAGTCCTATAAGCGGTGAATGTGCATGGAGGCAGTTCACCAAAGATTGGAGTTTTACTCCCACATTGTACGACTTATTGTTCAGACGGAAAAGGTAAAATGAGGTAACGTAAGGTGTTTACCGCTTTAATAACGTGCTATGTGTAACCATGCTATGTGTTGCATCTTGTTTGACATCTTGCTGCATTCATAATAGCTTATTGAGATTTATTCTCACCCCTCTCCCTTTACTATTTTAGATCGTGCTGAGACAGGTGACTGAGCTAGTGAGGCCGGGGAAAGAGTTTGGACTCTTGCTTTTGGGACTTGTCAGGATAGGTATATGAGTAGGTTGTTGGGAGTCCTATTTAAGTATTACTCTTTTATAAGTTGTATGAAAAACTCTTTTGTTAAACAATGTTAATCAGGTTTTTTAATGTAATTGATCAGGTTATGGTTTATTGAAGTATTTGTTGAAATTTCCTCCGAGTGAAGATATTATCAGTTGACTTTATTTTGAAAGTTTGAGAATTGGTTTTATTTTAAAGTGAAATAAAAGTTTTAAAAAAAAAAAAATTTAAGATGGGTTTTCTTAGTTTGAGCTCCTCAAGCTCGGGACACGCGTTAGGTCCCGGATTGGGGTGCTCACATACCATTTGCTATAGGACCATTCAAAGGTCTTATAGCTTTGTATATTATGTTTCCACGTCCTATACCATTTGCTATAGGACCATTCAAAGGTCTTATAGATATCTATATTATGTTCCCAGGTCCTATACCATTTGCTATAGGACCATTCAAAGGTCTTATATAAGAGTAATTATAGTCATATACCTTTAGTTATAAGACTAATTTTAGTCTTATTTTTTAAGGTATAAGACTAATTTTAGTTTTATACATTTAGGTGTAAGATCGACGAGGAGAGTGTATAAGACCGACGGAGTGGAGGTACTGTATAAGACAAATTTTCACAAATATATACTTAATTAAATTTTGAATATTGAATCTCATTAATTGATTGTGAAATCTCATTTTTTTTAAATTAAGTTTCCGCCACAATTTATACTAATGAAATATATTGCAAAATTAAACGTAAACAAAGCATTGGCTAAGCGGTTAAGACCTTGATTTATAGTGGAGGGTCTAGAGTTTGAATCCCACACTCTTCATTTTGATTCAATTTTTCTAAAATAACATAGAAAAGGACGGGGTGGGCTAAGCGGGCTGTTTAGGAATTCTAGGTATATTAAAGTGGAGGGTCTAGAGTTTGAATCCCACACTTTTCATTTTGATTCAATTTTTTTAAAATAACATAGAAAAGGACGGGGTGGGCTAAGCGGGCTGTTTAGGAATTCTAGGTATATTAATTACAGCGGATTTCTGAGAAATTTCTGA
The DNA here is from genome assembly GCA_022495995.1 of Adenophora triphylla var. japonica. Taxonomy (NCBI): domain Eukaryota; kingdom Viridiplantae; phylum Streptophyta; class Magnoliopsida; order Asterales; family Campanulaceae; genus Adenophora; species Adenophora triphylla. The sequence goes on along the minus strand of JAFEMH010001578.1, from coordinate 53,573 downwards.
TCTCGATTAGATATTTATGGATTTGTGATCTCACTTAGGGGTTTTAGGGTCCTTGGCTCTAAAATATTTACTAACTTTTCCCTATTAGAATTTTAATGTAAAAATGACACTAGTAAAAATTAATTTTATAAAATATGGGGTCAGTTGACCCCCTTCTTCATGCCTTAGTCTCGCCACCACAATCAAATTTTAATACGACATAATATTTTATGATAATATGACTTACTACTTTATATTATGTGTGTTGCATTTGATTAAAAAAAATTACATTACATCTTTATTTCAAAAAATTAGATTTTATCGTAGGCAATATTCGATTGCAACGGATACATGTACCCATTTCCTTAGGGGCTTCATTCGCGTCATTCTATATTGTTACCAATGGACAAATGTTCCCATTTCCAAATACTCCCTCCTCCGTCCCAATAAAAATTTCACTAATTATTCAAAAGGACGTCCCGTTAGAAGCTTCACATTTTCTTTTTTGACAAATAATATTTACTATTTTCTCCACTCATTCTCTCTCCTACATTATTTTAATACTCACAACACCATTATAATTTACTATTCCCTCTACTAATTCTCTCTCCTATTTTCAAATTACACTCACAACAATTTTTTTTTCCCTCTCATTTCCATAATTTACGTGCCCACCCAAAAGGGTGAAGCACTTATTATTGGGACGGAGGGAGTATAGTTTTGTCTAAATGTCAAAACAATCTTTTCCGGTGCCATTTCCCTTTTCATTTATTAAATAAGACAATGTATTTATATTTTTTTATAAATGCGTAAGTTTACACACACACACACACACACACACACATATATATATATATATATATATATATATATATATATATATATATATATATATATATATATATATATGTATATATATATATATATATGTATATATATATATATATATATATATATATATATATATATATATATATATTTCTATAATTATGAAAATGAATATGTTAAAGTAATTTTAATTATGAAAATGAATAAATTAAAGTAAATTTAATAAATAGGTTTTCTTATTTAAGAACCTTAATGTGTGCCATTAGGACACACGTTATACAAACCGATACTAAATTAAACTACTGTTTGGACTTTTAAACAGTGAAAATAATTAGTAGAAGCGCAAATTTATAAAAAAATTGCTGATCGATTTAAAATAAAATGACAATTATTTTGGGAAATAGTTGCCAGTCAAAATGTTAACCAAAATGTTAACTTTATCACTTGTCATTATTGGAAGTTAGCTATAGGAAAATATAGGTGAAATATTATCCTTAAAATTATTTGGATATGGATAAAATACTTGGTGGGTTTTTTATTTTCCCAATCACATAGTAAAAACTCAATGAATTAATAATGTTGGGACCAGTAAAATTTATTAATTTATAAAGTTATTAATTTATCGATAAATTAATAACTATTAATTTAAAGAGTTTTTAGACTATTCAACGAATTTCAGATTTTCGTATAAATTAATTGTATGTAAGTACAAAATAAGGTTAAAGGCATTGTAAGTTGATAATTACTTTGAATTTATTATACACAATTTTTTTAAAAAGATTATACACAAGATTTGAAACTTACAAGAAAACAAACAAATATTGAGTCATATTTTTCACTAAATTGTAATAATTAATTTTCAATTTCTAAGGATTTATTAATTTATTATTTCTGTGAGACTTAAAATTATAAATGGCTGCTCTCACGAAAAAACTATTACTTATTATTTTATCGATTTAAAAAAAAAAAATCCACCGACCCAAATCGGGATCAAACAAATTTATTATTAAAAGTTCTATTGTACTATGTTAATATCCAATTCTAAACAACCCTCAACCACCCACCACCCCCCTCCCCCACCCACACACACACACACACACACACACACAAATAAAAAATTCCTACCCCCTCCCCTACACCCACCGTCAATGCTTTATTTTACTACATGGTCGATGATCACAAGTTGTAGGGGTGTAAATGGTTCGGTTTAGTTCGGTTTGAACAAATTTAGGAGCCAAACCGCTAGTATCGGTTTGGAAAAATTCCAAACCGAGCTGAGCTAAAAAAAAAATCGAACCGAGCTGAGCTAAATCGGTTTAGCTCGGTTTAGCTCGGTTTGAACCGCGGTTTGAATCAACCAAACAAATTTACAATTACATTTTGTCATAAGCATAGATCCCAAAACAAATGCTAAAACATGCACTCATTGTTTCAACTTGAAATTCATCCATTGAATGCAATATATGAACTTAGCATAGGCTTTCTGTTTAAGAGCATAGTTCTGATGTATTGTTTCAACTTTTAAAAAATAATGAGGAACATACTATTGTTGGTTGAACAGCATACTTATGATGTACAATTTCAACATTTCCAAATACTCCATCCTTTGCTTACTTAGTTGTACCTGCATTTGCTTGTAACAAAGTGTAAAATTACTCGAAAAATATCGTAGTTAAATTTTCTCTCTTAAATATATGAATACTAAATATATGTATGCATTTTATTGTTTGTTCCTGTAGTAATCAGACTGTCAAGCCTTCGACTATAGAAAGCAAAAAATTAAAGACGAAAATTAGGATCAAAAATCAAAACTAGCAAAGTACTGACATCTGACAACTTGTCAAGCATACAAGCCTCAAAAAAATAAAAAATAAAATAAGAACAAAAATCTGGGTAGGTTTATGCCTCCATTAGGAGTATGTGCCACAAAAGACTGCTTGGTAATGATCTAAACTAGCAAAGTACCGAAGAAAACACATAAACCACTAAATGTATGTTTCGGGTAAAGATACAATTTTAGCACAAAAAAGGGTAGTATCGTCTAAGTTAGGTGTATACAACATACCTCTACTTTTGTTCTCGACGGTGAGAAGGCGGCGACGGTGAGAGGCGGCGACGGTGAGAGAGGCGGCGACGGTGAGTGAGGGGGCGACGGTGAGATCTACTTTAGAGAGAGAAGGGGAAGAGAGAGAAGGCGATTTCATGAGCGGCGGCGACTGGGTGAGAGGCGACGACTGTGTGAGCGAGGCGGCGATGGTGAGATCTACTTTAGAGAAAGAAGGGGAAGAGAGAGAAGGAAAAGAGATATAATGAAAGTTCTCCAAGAGGCAGAGGTAATGTATTAAAGATTTTAGGGTTTTGAAATAAATTAAAGGTAGGGATTAATTTGATTTGGAATGAATGGTTAGGATTATGGTTTATGGTGGTTTGGTTTGACTTCATAGCTCGGTTTCGTAGGTCGGTCTCGTAGCTCGGTCTCGTAGCTCGATTTCGTAGGTCGGTTTCGTAACTCGGTCTCGTAGCTCGGTCTCGTAGCTCGGTTTGAAAGCTAAACGGTTTAGCTCGGCTCGGTTCGGCTCAGCTCGACACCCTCAAACCGCAAGCTAAACCGAACCGCTCGATTTGGCATTTTTTCAAATCGAGCTAAACCACTCAAATAAAAAAACCGAGCTAAACCCCACAATTTAGCTCAGCTCGGTCTCAAATCGCAGTTTGAGCTAAACCGCTTACACCCCTAATAACAAGTTGAGAGAGGTGTGTGTTTTATACGGCAATTTAGTACCCAATACATCTACAAAACAATAGTGAGGTATGGTCCTCCCTTCCTCAATTGATTTCCGTGCAAATCTGGAGAGGGGACGAACCCCACTTTTTTGGGCAGATGATAAATAGGTTCTAAAGTTTTAAAACTCGTATGCAAAATTTTAAAAAGCGCTAGACAAATGTTAGACAGTGGAGCTGGACCTAGCGTCTAGATGGAGACTAGTCGGAATTAGTCGGAATTAGTCGGGACCTATTAAAATTATACCTCTCCTCTCCTCTCTCTCTCTCTCTCTCTCTCTCTTCAAAAAAACAGGTCACGTGACATATTCTTAAATTTAGTAATTTATGCTTATTAATTTAATAAACTATATATTAGTGAGATATAGTTTTAGGAATTCTGTTTTAGGCTTATTTTAGTAAAATATTTTTTCAAAAAAAGTTAATTTAGTGAAATATTTTTTTAAAATAAAAAGTTTAGTGAAATTGTTTTTCAAATTAAATAAATTTAGTGAAATATTTTGTTAAAAAAAGTATATTTAGTGAAATTATATACTCCCTCCGTCCAAGTTAATACTTCACAGTTACTGTTCACGCGTGGATTAAGGAAAAAAATAATGATATAATGTTATGAGTGTAAAAGTAAAATAGGAGAGAGAATGAGTGGAGGGAATAGTAAATTATAATGGTGTTGTGAGTATTAAAATAATGTAGGAGACAAAGTGTGAAGTATGTAATTGGACGCCCAAAATAGAAAGTGTGAAGTATGTAACTGGACGGAGGGAGTATTAGTGAAAATTTTACTTTTAGTCCTTTAAAGTATTCATATTACCCCTTAAATAACATTAATTTCAATTAAATTCACATGTGCACAAAACATACTAATTTAATTGGAAAATTTAACTTTTTCGTCAAAAAAACATTTATTTGCTAGTTTTTCCAACCTTCCTTACGTGCGAGTTCTAAAATTCAGGCTCTTTATTGTTGGAACATAAACGATCCATTAATCATGAACCGACTCACAACTAGATTAAGAAGAGAAGGAGAAGAAGAATAAGACGGAAGCGTGTACCTTGTGATTCCGTGTTTGTTCTTAATCTTGTTCTTGTTCTTGAGTAAAGAGGATGAAGTAAGAAGATAGACTTCAAATTAGGGAGGAGTAGATCTTCTAAATGATGAGTGCCCTTAATCTCTTTAATCTTCAATTACTTAGGAAGAGTTTTGACTGAATGAGAATAATGTTACTAGTAGATTCATAGGCTTGATGGATAGGCCTTTATATAGGAATCCAAGGGGCACTTCATTTATGGACTATACCTATTGATATATAAGACATTACCATTATGCCCATCATTTAATGGTATACTTATATTATGGAATTCTACATATTATGTTGAGTTCTATACTTTATACCATATATTATAATATTGATCATTATATTATTAAGTATTTATATGTTATATTAATCCATGTTCTTACAATCTCCCACTTGGATTATTATAACATATACCTTCACTTAATAAATTTCTTCAATCATATTTATAACACAAATGACAACCCTTATGTGCACTTTGTTATCATTCGAAAACAATCCCGTCCATTAGTCATATAAGTATAAGGACTAAAGGGGCAGTCGTTGTAATTGATTCGCAACTAAACCCACATTAATCACATATATATATCCAACTAAATAACATAAATTAAGTATAGATATGTAGCATGGAATATTAACGAATATATATGAAGAATGCATATATATATTCTCCAACTAGTCCTACTTTTAACAAATGAGATCAATTTAAAATAACACAAGAAATAGAAACAACATAAACTCCCACTGATTTAAGCATTATCAAACGTCATTACACCCATATGAGCAACATGCTCGTGAAATACTAAAGGAGATAATGCCATAGTAAATGGATCCGCTAACATGGAGTTTGTACCAATAAGTTCTATTTCGATTTGTTCATTTTGTACTCTCTCTCTCACAACAAGAAACTTAATATCTATATGCTTAGATTTAGATGAACTCTTGTTGTTGTTGGAGTACAATACCGCGGCCCGATTGTCACAATATAACTTAAGCGGTCTTTCAACACCTTTGACAATCCGCAGTCCTTCAATGAATTTACGCAGCCATATAGCTTGATTGGATGCCTCATAGCAAGCAACAAATTCGGCTTCCATGGTGAAAGTAGTAACTAATGTTTGCTTGGAACTTCTCCAAGATATCGCTCCACTGGCCAAAGTGAAGACATAACCCGATGTCGATTTGCGACTATCTTGGCATCCAGCAAAGTCGAAATCGAAAAAACCAATGATCTCAAGATGATCCGACTTTGTATATGTAAGCATATAGTTCTTCGTGTTTTGTAAGTATCTCATCACTCTTTTGGTTGCGACCCAATGTTCTCTTCCCGGATTGCTTTGATATCGCCCAAGCATGCCAACAATAAAGGCAAGATCTGGGCGAGTACAGACTTGAGCATACATTAGGCTTCCTACTGCCGATGCGTAAGGGATATTTTTCATATACTTGGTTTCAAGATTATTTTTAGGACATTGATTTAAACTGAACTTATCTCCCTTAGAGACCGGGGTGTCATGTGGTTTACAATTTTCCATGCTAAACCTTTGTAATACCTTCTCTATATAGCTCTTTTGTGATAACCCTAACATACCTCTTGAGCGATCACGATGTATTTGGATTCCTAATACAAAAGAAGCTTCTCCAAGATCTTTCATCTCAAATTTGTTTGAGAGAAATTTCTTGGTTTCCTTAAGAAGGTCCTTATCATTACTAGCAAGTAAAATGTCATCCACATATAAGATCAAAAATATAAATCTACTCCCACTGAACTTATGGTACACACAATCTTCACCAAGATTCATTTCAAAGCCAAATGAAAGAATAACTTGGTTAAATTTTAAGTACCATTGACGAGATGCTTGCTTAAGCCCGTAAATGGATTTCTTGAGTTTACAAACTAGTTGACTAGTTTGATCCGAATCAGTCACCATTTCTGGTTTCTTCATATAGATAGTTTCCTCAATGTCACCATTGAGAAAAGCTGTCTTTACATCCATTTGATGAAGCTCAAGGTCAAAATGTGCCACTAAAGCCATAATGATCCTAAAAGCATTTTTAGAGGATACCGGTGAAAATGTTTCTTTGTAATCAATGCCTTCCTTTTGAGTAAACCCTTTAGCGACAAGACGAGCCTTATGTCTTTCCACATTATCTTGTGAATCCCTTTTGGTCTTAAAGACCCATTTACACCCAATGGGTTTCACATTCTTAGGTAATGGGACAAGATCCCAAACGTCATTATCATTCATAGATTTTAACTCTTCATTTATGGCATCAATTCACTTATGAGAATTTGGACCACTAATGGCTTCATGGAAGGTGATTGGCTCATCTCCCAATAAACCTAACGGTTCCTCATTCTCGGCAAGATACACATCATAATAATCTGGTATAGCACTCCTTCTTGCTCTATTAGATCTTCTTAATGGCACCGGTTCTTCTTGATTTTGAGGGTGTTGAATTTCCTCATCAACATTTTCATGTTGTTCATTAATAGGAGAATTAACGTCATTTTGAATATTATGTTCTTGTCGAATTTCAGGCACAACTGCTTGATTTTCGATAGGAACTATAGGAAGAGGTATAGAAACGAATTCCTCTTCCATTTCTTCAAATTCAAAATTACTATTCAATTTTTCCCCTCTAAATTCAACATTCTCAAAGAACCTAGCATTTCCCGTCTCGAAAAAGGTTCTAGTTTTTGGGTCATAGAATTTATATTCCCTAGATCTTTGAGAATACCCTACAAAATAACTACTAACGGTCTTAGCGTCCAACTTTCCTTCGTTAGGTCTATAAGGCCTAGTTTCGGCTGGACAACCCCAAACATGAAGATGATTAAGGGACGGTTTCTTATCGATCCATAATTCATAAGGGGTTTTGTCAGTAGCTTTTGAAGGAGCTCTATTAAGTAGGTAGGTTGCGATTTTCAAAGCATCGCCCCATAATGAGTGAGGTAAAGAAGTACAAGAAACCATACTTCTTACCATATCTTTAAGGGTTCTATTACGTCTCTCGGCTACACCATTCATGCTAGGTGTCCCCGGCATGGTGTAGTGAGGGACAATCCCACACTCTTCCAAATAGCGAGCAAAAGGACCCGGACGTTGTTCTCCCGAACCGTCATTCCGACCGTAGTATTCACCACCATGATCAGATCTAACGTTCTTAATAGTCTTTTCAAGTTGATTTTCAACTTCGGTTTTAAAAGACTTGAAAACGTCCAATGATTGAGACTTTTCATGAAGTAAATAAATGTATCCATAACGAGAGAAGTCATCTATGAACGTAATAAAATATGTTTGTCCGTTCCATGAAGGGGTAGGGAACGGTCCACATATGTCCGTATGAATTAGTTTTAAGACTTTTGTAGCTCTCAAGGATTCATTTTTGTTTGTACTATTCGTAAATTTTCCCTTAAGGCATTCAATACAAAAGTTATTTTCCGGAGTATCAAGCTTATGTAATATTCCCTCGGACACAAGCTTGTCAATTCTCCTTTTGGAGATATGACCCAAACGCCTATGCCACAAGGTATAAGAATTTTTACTTGAAAACTTTCGTTTTATGCCTCGAGAGTTAGTTTCATTATTATGAGACTCATTTAATGAATTGACTGTGTCAAGTAAATATAGATTATCAATGTAAGACAAAGAACTAGTACCAAAAAGCTTTAAATCAAAATATAAATTGCATTTATTATTACCGAAGATACAGGAATAACCTTCCCGATCTAATGTAGTGACGAAAATTAAATTTCGTCTAAAAGATGGAATAATAAATACATTATTCAAAATCAAATAATATCCAGTACTAAGAGATAATCTAAAAGTCCCTATGTCTTCCACCTCTACCGGCTTTCCAGCTCCCATGTAGATGAATCTTTCACCTTCATTGGGCGTTCGGTAGTTCAGGTGCAACCCCTTGATACATGAACTTATGTGAGTAGTTGCACCGGAGTCTAACCACCATGTATACGAAGGAATTGAAACTAAATTAGCTTCAGTACAAACAAAGCTAAATGACATATCTTTCTTAATTCGCCATTGGCGATACTTAGGGCAGTCGGGCTTCATGTGAGTGAGGTCCTTGCAAAAGAAGCACTTTTTCACTTTTTGATCATTTGATGATCCCTTAGGCTTCTTTGATGCAACCGCAATCTTCTTACCTTTTCTCTTAATCCCACGAGAAGAGGTAGATGCATAATGTGCACTTTCGGGTTTGGTGTGTTTCAACCTATCTTCTTCCTCCGTGACATGTGAAATTAATTCATTAATATTCCACTTGTCCTTTTGACAATTATAGGTCGTTTCAAAATGACCAAATTGTGAAGGAAGAGAAATTAAAGCCAAATGCACAAGCAAGTCTTCCGACAAGTCCAACTTGAGTGCTTTTAATTTCGATGATAGATGAAACATTTCCATTATGTATTTCCTTAGGTTTTCGGTGCCTTTATACCTCATGGAAACAAGCTTCCTCAAGGTAGCACTTGTTTCTGATTTATCGCTTTTTGCAAAGCGTTGTTCTAGGGCATCTAGGAAACCTTTTGCACCATCATCCTCGGAAACACTGTTCAGAAATGTCTCCGGGACTGCATTCTTAATTATGCTGAGGCTGACGCGATTAGAACGCTTCCACCTCTCTGAACTCAAGCGGTCTTCCGTAGTGCTTTTATCAGTTAGAGGGGCAGGAGCTTGTTCTCTTAATGCGAGGTCAAGGTCCAAACAGCCTAAGACCATAATAATCTTGTTTTTCCAAGTTTTAAAGTTTGTCCCAGTTAGCAAAGGAATTGAGTTTAAGGCAGTAGTAACAGATGAAGCACTGATCAAATCTGAATGAAGAGAACAAAAGAATGAAATAAAACATATATAAGAAACTACACAATGATTAATTATATCAAAATGAAATCCATCAAAAAGATAATCAATATGACATCAAGACTAATCTTTGAATTGCGAATTGACTCACAATTTGATTTATCTTAGGGTAAACAAATAGCTCAAACAACACACATTAAATACTTGCCTTCCTTTGGGCCGGATCAAGTACAAAAAATGTTCTAAAGTTTAAGGTACTTGTTTCCCGGTAATAAAGAATATAAACAATTCATTTTAAGCACCCGTCTTCCTTTGGGATGGTTCACAGCATTTAAAATGACCAAAAGTTTAGTTCAATTATTACCCCATGAATGTAAATACTTAGTCAATAACAAGGTCTCCTTTGGGAAACAAGCATGTTATCACATATCAATATTTACATTCATCACTTTAACAAATTTGTATTTAAATAACGTAAATTATTTTGGCAACAATATTATCTAAACAATGAATAAATTTGTCTAAGCATATAATTAATCATACTTTAGGGCATTTAAGACTTTAAGGTAATTTCTGAAAATTTAAAGGTAAACAAACAAGTGAAATGTGTTATTAAAATATAGTATCCTTTTGTTCTACCCGTCCATTCTTAAAGTTTGATAACTCTAAGAACCACCGAAGCGCGACTGGTGTCCAGATACTATAATTTACTAACAAATTTTCACAAAATTATGGGCAAAACTCAAAAAATCTCTCTTCCCTAGCCAGAGTACGACTCGTGCCCACAAGCACGAATGGGGCACGAGTGAAAATGAATTGCTTGATTTTAATCAGAACGACTTGGAAGCTAGGAAACGAGTCGTGGGCACGAATGACCAAAAGGGCACGACTCGTCCCAAAAGGCACGACTCGTGCCCAATGCCCAGAATCTTGAAAAGTTACCATTTAAACGACAGGAATCAAAGGGCACGACTCGTGCCCACTGTCCAGATTGGTGAAAAGTCATCAGTTTTAACACCCTTTTATGAACAGGTTTGAATCAATTAGAGAGGCATACCATACCGCGGGGGGCTACGCCCCCCGCACCCCCCTTTGTGATCCGATACCAGTCTACCCTTTGCCAGGACAACGAGCCATAACATCCAATTTCCCACATTTAAACTATCAATTCTTAACTTAATGGTGAATCAATATTCAACCAAAGCAAGCAGATTCGCATACTCACATCACATTTTTAAATGCATGGCTATGCATATGAACAAACTCACAACGCATCCAAGGATGGTGGCTATGTTCAAAAATGGGATAATCTTACATTAAGAATTGAAAGCCTTGTGGTAAATTTATAATTTAGAAGTAACATAATACTCTAGAATCTGAATTAGAGTATGATAATTCAAGAACACATGATAAACACAGAATCTTTTCAAGAATTAAAAGCATAAGGCTTTACTAGAAACTCAAACTCAATCTAGTATATGAGTAGGCTCTGATACCAATTGTTGGAATATAAACGATCCATTAACCATGAACCGACTCACAACTAGATTAAGAAGAGAAGGAGAAGAAGAATGAGACGGAAGCGTGTACCTCGTGATTCCATGTTTGTTCTTAGTCATGTTCTTGTTCTTGAGTAAAGAGGATGAAGTAAGAAGATAGACTTCAAATTAGGGAGGAGTAGATCTTCTAAATGATGAGTGCCCTTAATCTCTTTAATCTTCAATTACTTAGGAAGAGTTTTGACTGAATGAGAATAATGTTACTAGTAGATTCATAGGCTTGATGGATAGGCCTTTATATAGGAATCCAAGGGGCACTTCATTTAGGGACTACACCTATTGATATATAAGACATTACCATTATGCCCATCATTTAATGGTATACTTATATTATGGAATTCTACATATTATGTTGAGTTCTATACTTTATACCATATATTATAATATTGATCATTATATTATTAAGTATTTATATATTATATAATCCATGTTATTACATTTATTACTATCAGACCCTAAACTTCATGTCCTAATTGTCATTTGCCCTTAGATTATTCAGTGACACCTAAATTACTGTTATGTACTCCATAGTAATATGTTACTCCAAAAACATATGCATATCCTGTGTTTACAAGTTGAGAGAGGTTTGTGTTTTCCTTAGGTATTTTACTGTAAATGCTAGATGTTGGATTTCTATATCCAAAGTTTGAAAACTTCAATGAAGAAATCCAGCAGCTAGATTTCAGCATACAGCATTTACAGCAAAAATTATGAAGTCTGGCGGCCAGACTGGAATTTGTCTGTTACAATCAGAAATTACTTTCACACCTACTGAAATTAAGTAGCAACAACTTGTATGAATGCCATTGAATTGCTTTGAAAAACCTTCCTCATAAATCACTTGTACCATGATCAATGACAATCACAGATTTCCCTAAATGAATATTATTTGGATTACAAACCAAATCTATGGTACAACTCCCATCATAATCCAAGAATTATAAGAAACTAACTCATACAAATGAAAAAAATGCGTTATAGCCGGAAAAGATTTAAAAAAACAAAAAAAACGATACAAAAGCTCGAGTAGAGCTCTCATGATGTAGATATTTTTGCTGGTAATCTTCCTCGTAATTGCTATTGCTAATAGAAAAACCTGTCACCCTTTCGTGACAGTTCAGGGGATGTGTTTTTACGTGACAGTTTATAGAGGCCGGGTCTTACGACCGGATGCCCTGCCACATGTGAGAGCGTTCTTCGGAATGGGATATTCATCTCTCCATGAATTTACAGGGGAGTATACGCGAAGGTAAAACTGCTGACCTAAGTATTGGCGAGCCCAGTTCTCTGATCTTATGTTCCACATTCCTACATTGTCCAGTGGCATATAAAGTGCGGTCCATGACTTGGGATAAACCTACATAAAAATCACTACTTTTTAGCTACTAATAATTACTCCCTCCTACCCAAAAATGAATGTCCACAAATTTCACAATATTGTTATTGATCAAGAGCAAATTTGAGAAATTTTTGAACATTCATTTGGGACAGAGGGAGTAATTCAGAGTTGTATAAATCCACAACAAAAAAAGGGTTTAAAATGATGGAATCATTCATGAAAATTTGACACGTTTCTGCAATCTACCTGAACTGTGCAACGGGAGATTGTGTCTCTCATGTTGTAGTTCAATCTGCTATCGGGTGACCATTGCCCTCCATCCATTCTGTTCAATCAACAATGATCGTCGTAAGATTTTGACAAAAAAAAAATAAAAAATACTGATAAATTTCATTCTATACATGATTAGGGATGTTTGAACAATAGAGCTTACCCGACAACAAAAAAGAAGTGACCATCAATATGCCATGACTGCACAGTATCTTCTGAGTTCTCAAAAACGACCTCAGCAAAGGCTCTGAAATCTGCAGCCATGACAGAAGTCTGGAGGTAACCCCCACCACCCGTGGGGCTGTTCGAGATGGTTCCAATAGAGAAAACCCCAGAAATGTTAAAATAATCCGCAATCTTAAGAGGGGTATCTGCCGGGATGAAGGACACGCTATTTACAGCGTACCTCTGTTTTCCATTAATGATTGGAGCTGAGTTGGCTAATCTGATGGTTCGGGTAGTATTAACCATCCCATAATGGTACGAGCCTTGTGGATTTGGTCTCGGTCCACTTGCAGTCAAGTTTTGCCTAATGGATCGAGCTTGGTTTAGAGACCAATCAATCTGGATAGTGGGCCCGCCAGGTGGAGGGCCAGAAACGCTTCCTTGAGAGTTACTATAGTGGAGAATGGACGTTGCGGATAGAACTTGAGACGTAAATCGTGTGGAGACGACAATATAGTAATCTTGTGCAGGTTGATCAGCTGTGACCAGTACGGAGTACGACTGCCCTAAATGAATATCGAGGGAGGAGTAGGTGTTTTGTAGTGTGTGAGTTCCTTCTACTTCAACAAGCAACATTTTATGTCCCTGGATTCTAAAGTTGATTGAAGTTGTAAGACCCACATTTGAAATTCTGAATCTGTAAGTCTTGCCTGCACAATGAATTCAATCCCACATCAATAAAAATGTAGTCCATAAAATACTCCCTGACTCGGAATAAATGTCTGCACTTTCTATTTTGGTTTGTCCAAAAATAAATGTCGCATTTCCGAATAAGGAAAGTGACTTAGTGCAACTTTAGCATTGTACAAGTAATGTACAAACTAGTAAAGCACCTTCTTTAAAAACGTTGACAAGTCAAATGCGTCATTTATTTTGAGACGGAGGTAATAATTGACTTTTATGGGGGGATGTAACATTATATACCTTGATCAACTGTAAATGTGAATCCGTTGGATCCACGACCATTAATGAGAAGACCATCAGGGAAAGGCAGATCAGAACCACCATCTAAAATCGCCTTCAGATCCTGATAGAAAAGGAAAAAAAAATCCCATATTAGTAAAAAATAAAAAAACTTATGACATAAGCTACTGACACCATGAAAGGGTGGTTTTGGTATAATTTGGTCTTACAGTGTGATTTTGCTTGAACCAGTCACCGGCAAGGATGGCATAATCACCGGAAGGGGGAGGGAAAGGAATGGGAATGCGAGGGCGGCTAGCGATTGTGATGCTGCCGAAGCCACCAGCAGCCTTGTGGAGGCCAAGGGAAGGGAAGTAAAAGAAAGTACCAATCTGATCCTTGAATTGAAGGATATAAGTGAAGTTCTGCCCAGGTGGGATGGGGCAGTTTGTGCCATACACTCCATCTTGCCATGAGTTTCTTCGTTGCTGTATGCCATTCCTGCTCATTTGCAGCACAGTGTACTGTTAGTTGAACTTTCTTTCTTTTTTTTTTTTTTTTTAATTTTTTTTTTAATTTTTTTTTCACTACTCACACACACACGCACACACAAAGAAGTGCCTAGGAGATAAATCCTAGGGAGAGAAAGCCTTCCCTCTAACTTCTGGGGGGATCGAACCCATGACCTAGGTTGGAAGCCATGAGCTCTAGCCAGCAGGCCAAATCCCCATGTGCAACTTTCTTTCTATATATATTTACAATTGAGATGCCGCCTGTGAAAATGACTAAACTATAGAAAAAAAATGATCGAGATTCAAGGCAGATTCTTAATTAAACTCACTTTCATTCAAAAAAAAAAAAAAACTAACTCACCAGGACTCCTTAAAGTGTATATATACACAACCTCACATGACAAAAAGTCTAGCTCAAGCGGCATTCGATATCCCGTTAGAAATGTAAGGTCAAAACTCTATTTTACTTAAAAAAAATAAAATACAATACACGACCTCACATAATCTAGAGACTGTAAACTAATAATAAAATAAACAAATTCCAAAATAGAAAAATGTCATTTTCGCCCCTCTAACGACCCTAAATCGCGTAATATCACTACATCGCTAGAACCACTCAAGTGCATTAAACTTTATTCATTAGGCTAAATCTGGATCTTGTTAAACTTTTGCTAACACTCCAAGATTACTTTAGAAGCAGTATACATTCATAAAAGGCTATGCATTTTCTAAGCACCAGTTGATTGATCAAATCCTTCCTTATATGCAGGTCATTCTATGATTAGCGATCTGGGCCAGATCGCTAATGCAGAGGGATGTAGATCCAAAAGACGACTTGAGATTTGAGACCCGGACCAAATGCATATTTAGTCCAGATCCATACCACTGATTGAAATGTGTTGAGGCCTAATGCATAAAGCAAAAGCTACCATCTTAATGGACCAAAGTGAATAGAAAAATGATGCCTACACAATTTAAAGAAAAAGCTGCTACATGCTAAACCATCACGTGTGATATATTATTCCGTCCCTAGTTCACATGGTAGCTAAATGGAGCTTGTACCAATTCAAACTACCCTCACTTTTTTCAAATTTCATGTGCAATTGTGGATCAACATTCAAGATTGGCCAAAAAATAAAGAGTACTATAATCTATATAAACAACACAAAAAGTATCAAGAACTCAACATTTTAATATTCTGATGAAACAAGTAAATCAATGTCATATCATTACTTACATAATCTTCAAATTGGTTCTTTATTTATAATACTCCATCCATCCCAAAATGATTTTTTTTTTTTTTTTTACAGTTATGGATCGTATTAACAATTCATTTTGGTGAATTACCCAGTACATAAATTGGGATAAAACAAGGAAATAGAAACATAGAGAGAAGAGAGGTGGTACCAAGAGAGGAGGAAGGGTTCATCGAGGCTGTTATAAACACTGACAATGACATTGTCATTGGTGACTGATTCAATCTGCGGCCCTGGAAATTGCCCATTTATCAATATTCCCTGCACCCCCAAATTCATATATCAGTACAAATCCCAAATGTAAGATGAAAATCAAGAACATGAAAAGGGGAAAGAAACCTGTTGCTTAACCCCGAGAGGGTAGATATCACCATAAGTGACATTCCAAGTGAAGAATCTATAAGGGTCTTCCCCATTTATGCATTGCACTATTAAAACTAACACCAACAACACAATTTCCTTCTTCAAACACACCATCTTTCACTGTGTGAATGTGTGTATATTGGAGAGGAGTGGAAAGGAGATTGGATTATCAAGAGAGGAAAAGGGATTGATTCCTCTCTAGATCTGGTTGGAGGAACAGAGTAGAGTGTTCTATCGCACTGTGTGTGAGAGGACAGGGCAGAGACTGTTTTTTATTTATGGGAGCAGAGAAAGAAAGAGAGAGAAAGAGGCCGCGCCTAAACCAAACCAAACCCCACCCCAAGTATGAGCTGTATATTAGCTACTCCCCTCCCTAGTCATTCATTCAGCTCCAGTTTGTATTACCCTTTTGGGATTTGCGCCTTTTTTTGGCTACCCCTTCCCCCTCAAGATAAAACTATTTACTCCTCAGTTAGTTCCAGTTTAAAATTTTTAATTCCTTGATTTCGATTTAAGGTTTTTATTTTCATTTATCTAAATTTAAAGTTTTTAGTTGTTTAATTTTTTTAAATAAAAAATAAGACTCACTTGTTATACTAACAATAACAATACACTTACTATTTGATCTCTACCGACTTTCTCTCTTACTTAATTTGTATACTCACAATATTTATTTTTTCTTAATTTTCTTGAAAAAAGCCAAACAAAAATCATTAAATTGAGACAGAGAACGTACTTTTATTTTTAATACCGATTGTGTTTCTTTTTAAGATTTTTTTTGTTTTATTTCATAGTAAATGATCGTAAAATTTGGGGAGAAATGGGGCCCAACTTGTCGCGTGACAATGCAGGCCAGAACACGTTTCTCCATAAGTATGGCACGACTCTTTTTCTGGATATCCGTCCCAAGGCTTCTGGATATCCAGAACCTTATGAAAGTGATATCCAGAATCAGAAATTTGGCCTTGGCCTTAGCCTTTGCCCCAAATTTTTTTTTTTTTGGATATCCGTTCCAAAGCTTCTGGATATCAATATTCAATGTTCTGGATATCCAGAACCTTATGAAAGTGATATCCAGAATCATAAATTTGGTCTTGGCCTTGGATTTGGCTTCAAATCTTTTTTTTTCTGGATATTCGTCTCAAGACTTCTCGATATCAATATTCAATGTTCTGGATATCCAAAATCTTATGAAAGTGATATCCAGAAATTTAGAATTTGGCCTTGGCCCCAAATCTTTTTTTTTCTGGATATTCATCTCAAAGCTTCTGGATATCCAGAACACGTTTCTCCATAAGTTATGAAAAAACGTGTTTCTCCAGATATCGACTCATAAATGATTAATTATGAATAGTACCTTAAACAATTATATCCTCATTAAGTTTTAGAATTACAAAAAGAAGTTATTACTTACCCAACTTATTTTTAATCCACTTGTTTTATAAATAGTGTTTTCAATAAATATGCTGTCAACTCGTTATTATCGTTGGTCTATTTTGCATTAGTTTTTCAATAAACATGCAAAGTTAAGTTAAATAGAAAACTTTTAGATCGGACAAAGGAAGTACTCGTAATTTTTATTTTATTTAGAAAGTAGTACTCCATAAAAGTATTTTGAGTAGGCAAAATGAATCAGTTCAACCTAAATGTAAAAAAGTTAGAACTATTATCAACCAATTGAAAAATGGCAGCTCAAAAACAAAACTACTCTTTTCTTCTAATGAACTAAAAAAAAAAAAAAAAAGAAAAAACACTTCCTTCTTCTCATAATTAATAAAGCATTTAAATTTAGTTTTTGTGAAGACTTTGGCAAATGATATCTTTTTACATTGCACAACTGAGATTATATATACAAAGAGAGAGCTATATGAAGAGACTAAACTAAGATACATTAATCAAAATTAAAGCAGCAATCTGAATGTACACGAACTGAAGTAGAATCATCAAGGAGGGCAACAGACGCATGAGGCGGGCGCCTGGAACAAGTTGAGGCGGCAGCCTCGGAGGCAGAAGGTTCAGCTTTGGTGAAAGCAGGTTGGGACGAGCGCCTGACTTCTGATGGTGCGGCCGCCTGGGAGGCAAAGGCCTTCAAAGAATGGCATGAGCGAGGCGAGGCGACGCCCGGGGGTTTGGTGAGGCGGGCGCCTCGCTTGGTTGAGAATGTGAGGAGGTGTTTGTAGAAGATGGAGAAGTTATCTGATTCTTTACACGCCCTCGCAAGATGGACGGTCCTTGTGTTAGTCCAATCTTGGAGGCAAGAGACACAAACCGAGCTCGAGAGAGAGGCTTTGTGAGAGCATCGGCGAGCTGGTCCTTACCAGAGATATGTTGAACTCGTAGCTTGCCAAGGTTGACTTGTTCCCGAACAAAGTGGAAAGCTAGAGCTAGATGTTTCATTCTTGAGTGAAAAACTGGGTTTGCGGAGTAACTTGTAGCCCCCAAATTATCAGAGTAGATAACCGGAGTTGTGGAGGTGCTTATGCCGAGTTCGGTCAGAAGGTTTGTAATCCAGATGAGCTCGGCGGTGGTGGCAGCGACAGCTCTAAACTCAGCCTCGGTGGAGGACCTAGAAAGAGCTCGTTGTTTCTTTGAAGACCATGTAACCGGATTGCGACCAAGATAAACAATAAAGTCGGTGGTGGACATGAAGTCATCCTTGTCACCCGCCCAATCCGCGTCACAAAAGGCATGTAGAATACGAGGAGTATGTTTGAAGAGTTGTAGACCCAAGTGTGTCGTACCGCGTAGGTATCGAAGCAGCCTTTTTAGAGCTCTCCAGTGGGTCTCTTGTGGGTGGTGGAGGAATTGAGCTAACTTGTTAACTGGAAAGGCGATGTCGAGTCTGGTGAGGGAGATATATTGGAGACTACCAATGATAGCCCGAAACTCAGTTGGATTGTGGATTGGTGTGCGAGGATGAGCCGAGAGTGGGGGGTATGTGGACATAGGAGTGGGAGAAGGTTTGGAGTTGTCCATGTTATGTTTGGACAGAATATCGCTAATATATTTAGACTGAGAGAGTAGGAGGCCATCGGGGTTGGGGGTAACCTCGATGCCAAGAAAATAAGAGAGCGAGCCTAGATCTTTCAGAGAGAAACGAGTGGAAAGACCAGTAATGAATGTGGAGATAAATGAGTCGGATGGATCGGTGACAACAATGTCGTCGACATAGACTAGGAGAAAAAGATGGTTGGAATTTTTGGAGTAGATGAAGAGGGAAGGGTCGGATAATGAGGAGAAAAACCCGAAAGAGAGTAGGTAGTGTTTGAGGGCGGTGTACCAAGCACGTGGTGCTTGTTTTAAGCTATAGATGGCTTTCGAGAGACGACATACATGGGACGGAGTGTGTGTGTTTCGGAAACCGGGAGGTTGAGACATGAAAACGGTTTCGAAGAGTTGGCCTTGAAGAAAGGCATTATTGATATCAAGTTGGCGAAGGGACCAACCTCGAGTGATTGCTAAAGAGAGAATGAGGCGAATGGTGACGGGCTTGACCACCGGACTGAACGTGTCGGAGTAGTCAAGACCGGGGCGTTGATGAAAGCCCTTGGCAACAAGACGAGCTTTGTATTTTTGAATGGAGTTGTCGGGATTGTATTTAATACGAAACACCCATTTGCACCCGACTATATTTGGAGCTTCATGGGACGGGACGAGAGTCCAAGTGTTGTTACGCAGAAGAGCGTTGTATTCCTCTTGCATGGTGGCATGCCAATGGGGTATAGAGAGGGCTTGTTTGGTGGAGGTGGGAAGAGAAGTAGGTGAGGGAAGGGTGGCAAGGTTAGCATATTTTGGGTTGGGTTTTCGGATGCCATGGGAAAGTCTTGTTTCTATGGTGCGTGGAGGGAGAGTGATTTGAGGGGCTGGAGTGGAGGCGCTTGGCTCGGCCGAGTGGGTAGGGAGAAGGGTGGTAGGCATCGGGATGGTAGGTTCATGGGTGGCAGTAGGGTTTTTAGAATTGGTGTTATGGCCAGTAGGTTGGGTTGGTTCGGTAGTAGGAAGTGTTTGGTTGGTGGGATGGGGATTTTCAGTTGGTAGTTGGGGTAGTTGGTCTGAGATGGCAGTAGGGTTTTGGGTAGTGGGTAATGTTGTAGTGTTTGGTAATATAGTAATGGAGAGGGAGCACCAATCATCTGGGGAGATATTTGATGGGGGGACGGTTTGTTGGTGAGAGTTTGATATGGAAATACCGTCTCGACAAAACGAACATGACGGGAGGTGTAAACTCGATTAGTTTTCGGGTCTAGACAGTGATAGGCACTTTGAGAGGGTGAGTAGCCAACGAATATGCAAGGGGTCGACTTAGGAGCAAGCTTGTGAGGTGTGTATGGTTTGAGCCACGGGTAGCACAAGCACCCAAAGCTTCGAAGCTTAGTATAGTTGGGTGGTTTTTGGAATAATTTTAGGTAAGGGGAGTCATTTTGGAGAGTAGGTGTGGGCAGTCTATTTATGAGATAGGCAGCGATAGTGAGGGCATGGGACCAAAAAATGAGAGGAAGCTGAGAATGAGAGAGAAGTGAGAGAGCAGTTTCGACTAAATGGCGATGACGACGTTCGGCAAAGCCATTGTGTTCGGGTGTGTGTGGGGGGGAAGTGAGATGAGAGATCCCTTCTTGAAGAAGTGATGGTGTGAGTTTAAGATACTCACCACCATTGTCAGAGAATAGTTGAACAATGGGACGGGAGAAATATTTTTCAACGAGAGCTTTAAAGCGAGTAAATGTGAGAAGGGTGTCGGATTTTCTTTTTAGAGGGTAAAGCCATGTATATTTAGTAAAATGATCCACAAAGATCACATAGTAGTTGTCATATGAGTAAATTGGTGATGTCCAAACATCGGAAAAAACAAGTTCTAGAGGGGCTTTAGTTTGTAAGGAAGAAGTAGAGAAAGGTAATTTGTGACTTTTATTTATGTCACAGGCATTGCAATTGGAGTAGGGTTTTGATGAGATAGGCAGAGAAAATTATTTTTGGAGTATGGAAATTATAGGGGTTGCGGGATGGCCTAGTTTGTGGTGCCACGAGTGGAGAGAGGTAGTGATACTAGGGTGTGCTTCAATGGAAGCGGAAGTGTTTGTGGGAACATGAGATTGTGTCGGGTTCCAAAGGTAGACACCTTGGTCAATGATTCCATGAAGAAGAGGTTGTTTTGATGCGATTGATTTAATGGTGAAGGATGAGGGTGAGAATTCAATGATAGCATGATTATCCTTACAGAATTGTGAGACGGAAAGGATATTTCTAGAGATGGTAGGAACATGTAAGGTATTATGAAAGTGAAGTGTGAAAGTGGGGTTGGAAAGGGTAAATGTACCAATGTTGGAGATGGAAAGAGAGGAGCCATCACCTATGATTACACCATCATTACCATGATATGGGCGATGAAGAGTAAGGTTTTGTAGGTTGTTGGTGATGTGGTGTGTTGCCCCACTATCCACAAGCCAGGATGTGAAGATGGTAGAAGGGGTTGTAGCAGTGTGTACGCGAGGGTGGAGATTCTGAATGGTTGGTGTGACTGCCGATGTGATCACAGTGGAGGCTACATTAGTTTGCTGGAATTTTTCTGAAGTAGGGTAGTGGGTGGCCGACGGCACTAGGGTTTGGGTTGTATAGTCATGTGTAGCCATGGTAGAATAGTAAGGTTTTGAGAATGAAGTGACGAATGTTGCCGGTGCGGCTGAAAGGATGGATTAGGTTTTGGGTTCACGGAGGAGGAGATGAGAGAAACGGCTGGTGGGGTTTAGCCGAGAGCAAGTTGGGGTATGGTGGCGGCTGAAGTTTTGGAATGGGTTGGATTTTTATTGATCACAATAGCTCTGATACCATGTGAAGACTTTGGCAAATGATATCTTTTTACATTGCACAACTGAGATTATATATACAAAGAGAGAGCTATATGAAGAGATTAAACTAAGATACATTAATCAAAATTAAAGCAACAATCTGAATGTACACGAACTGAAGTGGAATCATCAAGGAGGGCAATAGACGCATGAGGCGGGTGCCTGGCACAAGTTGAGGCGGCAGCCTCGGAGGCAGAAGGTTCAGCTTTGGTGAAAGCAGGTTGAGGCGGGCGCCTGGCTTCTGATGGTGCGGCCGCCTGGAAGGCAGTGCCTTCAGCAATGGCATGAGTGAGGTGAGGCGGACGCCTGGGGTTTGGTGAGGCGGGCGCCTCGCTTGGTTGAGAATGTGAGGAGGTATTTGTAGAAGATGGAGAAGTTATCTGATTCTTTACAGTTTTTACGTTTTTAAGAGAGTATATTTTATTTAATACATTACTTGATTAATATTAAAATATCATTAAAAAAAATTGTCTTATTTATTCAAAAAATGAGACATTTACTTTGAAATGAACCAAAATTAAAATGTGACATTTATTATTATAGAAAGTAAAAGGGGGCTATTTTGGATGCTTGATAAATTTAAGCTTTTCATTATCCAACTTGCCATTGGTTCTTATATAAAACAATAAAAAAAAAAACTAATCATGTTCTATGTTCCTATTATTATTTTTCCCAAAAAAAAATAAGTATTGCTTTAAAAAAATATATATAATTCTACTTTTGATTTCTGTGAATCACACCTCAAAATTAGTCGGTGGTAAGGGACAACATGCATTCACTTTTCACTTTAATTAATGGGAAAATTTTCCAATGGCCCTTCTATCTTCTATTTAGGGGTGAAAATGGTTTGGGTCAAATCGCGATTTATAGTTGAATCGAGCCAAATCGTATGATTTGGTTCGATTTTAAGATATAAGTGATTTAGCTCGGTTTGAAAAATTAACAAATCATGTGGTTCAGTTCAACTTGGAGTTTGACACTCCTAAACCGAACCAAGCCAAACTGAGCCGAACTGTTCTATGATACTTTAAGATTGTTGTTTGTAATTTTCATATGGTATGTTTTGTATTCTACTTTAAAGATTGTTCTATGATTATTGTTTGGTGATTGGTATTTGGTACTTTAGTTTCAAAATAATCAAGTTATGCTTGTATTTATTTTAAGTACTTATTTATATTCATTAGTCATAAAATGGTTAACAAAAAAATTATGGTTTGAAATGCGGTTTAGACCGTGGTCTAGATCGCGGTTTGGACCGTAGTCTGAACCGCAAAATCAAACCGCGGTTTAGACCGAACCAT
Source organism: Adenophora triphylla var. japonica (assembly GCA_022495995.1). NCBI lineage: Eukaryota > Viridiplantae > Streptophyta > Magnoliopsida > Asterales > Campanulaceae > Adenophora > Adenophora triphylla. Next base: position 30,525 of record JAFEMH010001578.1, on the reverse strand, counting down.
AGCGGTTTGATTTAGCTCGGTCTGAATTTTTTTATGATTTAGCTCGGTTTGAAATTTCTCCAAACCGATGCTAGCGGTTTGACTTCTAAATTTGTCCAAACCGAGCTAAACCGAACCGTTTCCACCCCTACTTCTATTCCGATGTTATTTTTTTTAAGGAGACATTTTTTGTAAATTTTAAATAAAGAACTTTCCCGAAATTATAATTCTTCGGATACTCCTAGACTTTCCCCTCCTCCCTCCCCTCACGTCATTTTCTCTCCTCTCCCCATTTTGATCTATTTCTAACCACACACATACGCACACATTTCCCCCCCCCCCACCTCTCTAAAACCTTAGATCTCTCTTCTTTCCCATTTGAATCTCTTCACTGTCTCTCCCTAAGACACACAAACACACATTTTCTCTCTCAAAGTCTTAACCTCTTGATCCTCTCCGGCATCATCTTCCTAGGGGAGCCCCTTCATCTTATCTGGAGCATCGTCATCCATCTTCGATCTAATGCACTCTTCACCGGAGAACACAGCAGATCCGACAGAAAATCGGCAAATCTAAGCCAGATCCGACATCTTCATCACAATCACCTTCCTCGTCAGCCTTCTCCCCTTTACTCCCCCCACTCATTTCGCCTGGATCTATGGCCATAACCATCAGATCTGTCCAGATCTGTGATTGACATCATCTACTTCGAAGCTCTTGATCAACGTAGATAAAACTCCGACTCGCAACACTGATTCACACCCATACTCGAACCGTTAACGCTAGTTTAATGATCATTTCTTAAATTCTTGATCAAGCCTTGCCGGCCAAGGGAGATCTTTCTGTTTGTCAGGCGCCCGCCTGAAGTAGTGCCAGGCGCCCGCCTCGCGTCGACGGAGGAGTTTCCTAATTACGTTTTTATTATGTTTTACTGTTTATTTTGACTATTAAGTGTGGGGTATTTTGGTCATTGGTTCATGTTTTTGCCTTAGGGTTTAGGGAAGTATTTAAACAACTTTTAGACATGTTTTAACTCAGTTTTTAATTAATTAATTCAAGGGTTTTATCTCTTTTCTGGTGGATTTCAGTTCTTTGTGTTTTAGGGTTCTTCACTTGAAGAATTCTTGTGTTTAGTGCGCTAAACACGAATCTATCGTGCTTCTGTGCTGCGTCAGTTGGTATCAGAGCAAGCTTAACCTGTCTTTCATCACTGATTTGTTATGGGAGATCAAGTAACGAGAGCAGAATTCGAGAGGCTAACCACAGTTATGACTGCGTTGACAACACAGATGGAGACGTTCATCGTTGCTCAACAGGGTCTAAACGCTCGTGCTAATCGTAACCGTGGTGGCGAGAGAGACAGGGGTATTGAACAGGGCCGACGCCCTAGGAGGGTCGAAAATAATGATGACGAGGATTCTAGTTCCAATTTCGATTTTGAAGTTGATAGTGATGATGAACCGGAGCAGGGTGGTAATCGACATCGCCAAGATTATAGGATTAAGGCTGATATCCCATTATTCTATGGAACCATGGGAATTGAAGATTTTCTTGATTGGCAGAATGACGTTGATCGCTTCTTCGAGGTTATGGAGGTGCCTACGAATAAGCAAGTAAAGATGGTGGCGATCAGATTGAAGAGTACTGCTGCGGTTTGGTGGGAGAAACTTGTTGCTCAGAGGCGACGACAAGGGAAGGGGCCAATCAAAACCTGGAGGCGTATGAAACAGTTGATTTCGGAACGATTTTTACCGGCAGATTATGAGCAGACTTTGTATAAATTGTATCTCAATTGTGTGCAGGGAAAAAGGACAGTTGATGAGTACACTACTGAATTTCAGAGATATACTGCGCGGGTTAGAGTTGAGGATACCGAGGATCAGAAGATTGCCCGTTACGTTAATGGGTTGAAGGGCTCAATACAAGAAAAGATGGGTTTGCATCAGGTGTGAACTTTGACGGATGCTACCACTCTAGCGTTAAAAGCTGAGCTTATGGAGAAGTCGAGCGCGAAAAACTTTACCCCTTTTCACAGATTTCCACAAAGAAGGTACTTCAAGGGCGTAGTTGATAAAGACCCAGCCCGCAAGCCAAGAATACAACCAATGCTAGTAGTAGCAGTTGAACAAGGCTCCGCACGTAAAGCAAAGAACCGTATGCCAAGCCGACAGGGTATAAGTGTTATCGTTGTCAAGGATATGGCCACAGATCGAATGTTTGCCCCACCCGGAGAACTGATGCTGTTTTGCATGAGTACGAAGAGGGAGAGGAGGAGCCCGAGGTCAATGAGTATGAAGGAGTTGAGTTTGCGGAAAAGGAGACCGGTGAGAGGGTTGGGTGCGTGCTTCAACAGATGTTACTTTCTTCCAAGGACGAGGGCCAACGGAAGAATCTGCTGTGAGCACACTGTTCTGTTGAGAACAAGGTATGTAATTTGATTATTGATAATGGGTGTACCGAAAACCTTGTTTCACAGAAATTAGTAGAATTTCTAGGTTTAACGACTGAACCTCATGATAGCCCTTATAGTTTGGGATGGGTGAATAAAGGGTGAGAACTCCGAGTAACACGAACTTGTAGGGTCCCTATTTCCATTGGCAAACATTATAGGGAGGAGGTCGTTTGTGATGTTCTGAGTATGGACGTGTGTAATATACTGCTTGGTCGCCCTTGGCAGTTTGACCATGATATTACTTATCGGGGTAAGGATAATGTATTGATGTTCACTTGGAATAATCATAAAATTGCTATAGCTCCCAGACAAGGCTTTGAGAAACAAAGCGGAGAAGGAGAAGCCTGGCCGTGATGCTCATAGGGCTGTAATGAGAAAGAGCCGACAGCCAGCCTATCAAGAGGTCGAGTACTTTTGTTCGATAGTGGTTAAAGGACTGTTGGGTTCTGTTAGTGTGGAGATCGGGATGCCACGTGATATTTCAGAACTTCTATCAGGTTTTCAGGAGTTACTTGGTGACGAGTTACCTAACGAACTCCCTCATATGAGGGACATTCAGCATCAGATTGACTTGATTCCAAGAGCTAGCCTGCCAAACCTCCCACATTATCGCATGAGTCCTAAGGAGAACGAGATACTGAGAGAGCAGATTGAAGATTTGCTGCGGAAAGGGTTTATCAGAGAGAGTATGAGTCCATGTGAAGTACCTGTCCTTCTTGTGCCAAAGAAAGGGAATCAGTGGCGTATGTGTGTTGATAGCAGGGCCATCAACAAGATCACCATCAAGTACATATTTCCTATCCCTCGTCTAGAGGACATGCTTGATGAGTTATCCGGGTCTAAAGTGTTTACAAAGTTGGATTTGCGCAGTGGGTATCATCAGATTCGGATCAGACATGGGGATGAGTGGAAGACAGCTTTCAAGAGTAAGGATGGCCTATACGAGTGGCTAGTCATGCCATTCGGGTTGTCTAATGCCCCTAGTATATTCATGAGGTTGATGAACCAGGTATTCCGACCTTTTATTGGCTCTTTTGTAGTAGTTTAATTTGATGATGTCCTGATTTATAGTAACGATAGAACTGCGCATTTGGAACATCTTAGTTAAGTGTTGCAGGTGTTGAAAGATAATCAGTTGTATATCAATCTTAAGAAGTGTATATTCTGCACCAACAAGTTGCTTTTCCTGGGGTTTGTTGTTGGTGAGGATGGGATTCAAGTTGATGAGAAGAAGGTTAAGTATTAAGGGATTGGCCGGCTCCACAATCAGTCACGGAGGTGCGTAGTTTCCATGGCTTGGCTACCTTCTACAGGAGGTTTGTGCGCGATTTTAGCACTATTACTGTACCTATTACCGAGTGCCTGGAGAAGGGGAAGTTTCAGTGGGGCTTGGAGCAAGATCAGAGTTTTGCCCTCATCAAGGAGAAGCTTTGCACCGCACCAGTTCTTGCCTTACCAAATTTTGACAAAATCTTTCAGGTGGAGTGTGATACTAGTGGCGTGAGAATTGGGGCTGTTCTCTCACAAGAAAAGCGTCCAGTGGCTTTCTTCAGTGAGAAGTTGAGTGAGGCTCGTCAGAAGTGGAGTACTTATGATCAGGAATTTTATGCAGTTTATCGGGCCTTGCGACATTGGGAGCATTATCTAGTTCAAAGGGAGTTTATCCTGTTTTATGATCATCTTGCCTTGAAGTTCTTGCATAGTCAGAAGTTGATAAACAAGATGCATACTCGCTGGGTTAGTTATTTGCAGAAATTTCCCTTCATTATTCAACACAAGTCGGGAGTTCAAAACAAAGTCGCAGATGCTTTGAGCAGGAGGGCTTCTTTGTTGATTACTTTATCGCAGGAAATTGTGGGTTTTGACTTGCTAAAGACTTGTACGAGGAGGATGCAGATTTTATGGAGATATGGTCGAAGTGTGTGGGCAAGCACCCTAGCGCAGATTTTCATGTCCGAGATGGTTTTCTGTTTAAAGGGGATCGGTTGTGCATTCCTATTTCTTCCCTGCGGGAGAAACTGATTCGTGACTTACACGGTGAGGGCCTTAGTGGACATCTGGGACGAGACAAGACTATCGCGTGTTTGGAAGAGCGTTATTTCTGGCCTCACCTGAGGAAGGACGCGAGCTCGATTGTTTGGAGTTGTTACGTTTGTCAGGTTTCTAAAGGTCAGTCTCAAAATACTGGTCTTTACTTACCTCTACCTGTTCCTGATGATATTTGACTAGATTTGTCCATGGATTTTGTTTTGGGCTTACCTCGAACACAGCGGGGCATGGATTCTGTATTTGTTGTGGTTGATCGGTTCTCCAAGATGTCCCATTTTATTGCTTGCAAGAAGACGGCGGATGCCTCTAATATTGCGAAGTTATTTTTCAGGGAGATTGTACGACTGCATGGAGTTCCTAGGTCCATTACTTCGGACAGGGACACCAAGTTTTTGAGCCACTTCTGGATTACTCTATGGCATATGTTTGGCACTTCACTGAATAGGAGTTCTACAGCACATCCGCAGACAAACGGAGGTCACTAACCGGACTTTGGGTAACATGATTAGAAGCATTTGTGGGGACAAGCCAAAGCAGTGGGATTTAGCATTGCCACAAGTGGAGTTTGCTTATAACAGTGCAGTACATTCAGCGACAGGAAAGTCACCTTTTTCCTTGGTTTACACATCTGTCCTAGGCATGTAGTTGATTTGGTGCCATTACCTAGCGGTCGTGGGGTGAGTCAAGCTGCTGAGAATATGGCTAAGGAGGTGCAAGTTGTCAAGGAAGCGGTCAAGGCTAAGCTAGAGGCTACGAGGTTGAAGAATAAAGCGGCTACTGACAAAAAGAAGCGGGTAAAAGTTTTTGCAGTTGGGGATGATGTTATGGTGTTCTTGCGGAAGGAGTGTTTTCCCGTTGGTACTTACAAGAAGTTGCAGCCCCGCAAGTATGGACCTTTCAAGGTGACCCGAAAGATTAATGATAATGCATATGTGGTAGCTCTTCCCGATGATTTGAACATCTCAAACACGTTCAATGTGGCAGATATCTATAAGTACCACGCGGATGGAGTCCTTTATCCATATGTGAACTCGGGGTTGAGTTCTTTAGAGGTGGAGGAGACTGATGCAGGGGACGATTCGGAGACTGAGGACCAGGCGGCCGCCCCACCTTTTCCCAGGCGTGCGCCTCAAGCTAGTTCAATGGCGAAGCTTCCTTCTGTTGTTCAGGGGTACGCCTCATCTCCTAGCAAGCGCTCGCCTCAAGATGGTCCAATGGAGGAGGTCCTTTCGGCAGCCCATGCGGCCGCCTCAGCCAAGCCCATGCAGACGCCTCAAGCCTTGCCGGCTAAGGGAGATCTTTCTGTTTGTCAGGCGCCCGCCTGAAGTAGTGCCAGGAGCCCACCTCGCGTCGATGGAGGAGTTTCCTAATTACGTTTTTATTATGTTTTACTGTTTATTTTGACTATTAAGTGTGGGGTATTTTGGTCATTGGTTCATGTTTTTGCCTTAGGGTTTAGGGAAGTATTTAAACAACTTTTAGACATGTTTTAACTCAGTTTTTGATTAATTAATTCAAGGATTTTATCTCTTTTCTGGTGGATTCCAGTTCTTTGTGTTTTAGGGTTCTTCGCTTGAAGAATTCTTGTGTTTAGTGCGCTAAACACGAATCTATCGTGCTTCCGTGCCGCATCAGAAACCAATCTTATGTAGTTGATGGCTTGATGTTATATCTTCGGTTGTTGTCAAAAGTTGCGAGAGGATTGTGAATGGAAGTTTTTTTTTTCTAAAAATCAACCTATGTACCAATCTTAAAGTTGAATTATGTATATTAACGTTTTTATATTTTAGTTATAAAAGATGCAATGTGTAAATTATCAAATTAATTCACAACTATTATTGTAATTTTTAATTTTTCGTTGAAAAAATTGTCTTATAGCTGAATTATAAGAAGTGAATTAGTCTTATAATTCAACTATAAGTGTTGTAATTTATAAATTATCAGATTATTTTCTGACTATTATTGGATTTTTTTATTTTTTGGTTGAAAAAAATATCTTGTAGCTGAATTATAAAAGGTGAATTGGTCTTATACTTTAGTTATATGTGTTATAATATGTAAATTATGAGATCAATTCGTTGCTATTATTAGCTTATTTATTTTTTGAGATATTGTTTTATAACTGAATTATAAGAGGTAAACTGGTCTTATACTTTAGCTATAAGAGTTACACTAGGATTGAGATGGCAGTTATGTGAATAAGTGACTTAATTGGTGATATTATTGTAACTAAGTGATTTTACTAAAGTTTAATTATGTGAGAAATGAAAAAAATATCTTATAATTCAATTAAAAGAGACGAATTAGTCTCATAATACAATTATAAGAGAACAGGGGATTTCTGTGTGATTTTCAAAATTTCGTATCCTACATTAGTTAGATTTAAATCTCGCCTGAAGGGACATAAAGGAAGTCGCTCATAATTAATTTTCTCTTTAGAAAAATAGAGTCAATTTAATTTATTTTTCGATCAATAAAAAATAAGAATATTTTATGATAAGATGATTTACACATTTCTCTCTCGTGTTTCATTTTTCGAAAATCGCTACTCCATTCCACACACCTTTCTTCATCCCCCCTCTACCCCTAACCACTATCCACACTTATCCCACCACCGTACCCCAACCCACCCTATACTACCCACATAAAAACCCCCACCCCACTTCCACCCCCTACTACTACCCACACTCTATGCACACCCCACCACCACCCTATCCAAGCTTGCCCTATAGTTTGCGTATTTTGCATTTTTTTTCCTTACAAAAATGTCATCACCCGGTTTAAAAAGCATGTTTTTTTTCTTTTTATTAGAAAAAATTGGTTATTCTTAGATTTTGACATTAAATTTAGGAAGATTATATTTATATTTATACCACTAAAATTTTGTAATTGTTGGCCCCATTAAATACACGAAAATAAATATAATTGTACCATAATTTAACTCCTTCCTAGGGGTGTAGTGGTTTGGTTCAAACCGCGGTTTGAAATCGAACTGAACCAAACCACACAGCTTGGTTCGCCTTTTAGGCATGAGTGATTTAGTTCGATTTGAGAAATTAACAAACCACATAGTTTGGTTCAGATTGCGGTCTACCACCTCCAAACAAAACTAAATAGAATCGAGCCAAACCGTTGAAGATCGAACCGGTTCGAGACCGTTAAACCTATTATGTTTCACTATGTTTTTCAATCACTGTGAATTTGGTGTACACTCATTACTTATAAATCACTTTTGCTGCTTAGTTTGACCTTTAAAAATTTAATGAAGGGTATTATTGCATTAATAATTATTTTATATTGTGTTGTCAAACACTAAAAGTGCATTAACAATTGTACTTTTATATAGTTTTCTGATTTAATTTTCGTTGAATGGTATTTCGAATTGGACAATCTTGATTTGTAACTGTGAACTGGTATGGTTTGTTTTGTTATCTTTTATGATTGTGTTCTTTCTTTTATAGGTATTTTCTATTTATTAGTTATAAAATTTTAAAAGTATGATAATAGAGTGGTTTGAGTTGTGGTATATACCACAGTTTGGATTGCGGTTTGAACCGCGGTATAAATCGCAAAATCAAACCGTAGTTTAGACATTACCGAACCAAACTATGACGGTTTGATTTAGCTCGGTCTGAACTTTTACATGGTTTAACTCGATTTGAGATCTTTTCAACCCGATAAATAGCGGTTTGACTTCCAAATTAGCCCAAACCAAGCTAAAACGAACCACTTACACCCATGCTCCTTCCAATAAATTTTTGTCATGGCCAGTGTATATTATTTTCATTTTTGAATTGCTATTAAATGAGGTTCAAATTGATAATAATGCTACAAATTCAAAATAAACACTTATCTATTTTTCTAAGGCTACGTTTATTTGGGAAAAATGTTTTTCGTAAAACATTTTCCTCATTTTACGATATTTTGGTAAGCACCAAAAAATAGAGAAAATATTTTCCTCAAAATGTTTTCCCCACTTTTATAAGTAAAATAGCTTACAAATTTTTTCTATGGTAACATCTTTACACCCACACACCTAACTTTTCATACGCCCACACGCTACCCATCCGACATCAACCACCCCTACCCCATCCCCTCATAAAAAAATATTTGTATTAAAAATATTTATAATAATTCTCCCCCTCACCTCCCCCCCCCTTTGTCGGGTAAAAAAAATCATTTTAACTTTGTTTTTAACAACTTCCCACTCCCACCATCACCATCACCTCAAGGTAAAAAAAATATTTTTTTTATTCCTTTTAAAATTATATTTTAACAACTCCCCCACACACCTAACTTTTCATACGCCCACATGTTACCCCCTCACCTCCCCCCTTGTCGGGTAAAAAAAAATCATTTTAACTTTGTTTTTAACAACACCACCACCACCACCACCACCACCACCACCACCACCACCTTAAGGTAAAAAAAAAATTATTCCTTTTAAAATTATATTTTAACAACTCCCCCACTCTCAAGCAAATTTTTTATTCATATTAAAATTATTTTTAACAACCTCACCACCCACACCAACCCACCCACCAACCCCCCTCTCACAGTCAAACTTTTTTTACTCAGAATTAAATTAATTTATTTTTTAACAATTATCCCACCCAACCCCACTCCCCTACTCCTGGCCACTCACCCACCCTACCCCGCACTCTCCTACCCACCCCACCCCACCCCACCCTCACACCCTATCCTACCCTTTACATTTCCCCCGCCACCCTACCCTATCCTACCCCTTCCCTACCCCAAACCCACCCACCTCACCCCTACTAATCCCTACCTCCTACCCTACTATCCCACCTTCATCACCTTATCCCAGCCTATCTGTTTCAACTTATCTCAAATTGTGTATTTATCGAAAAATATTTTTCTTTAATTTATTAAACACATGAAAATATTTTTCGAAAAATGTTTTCCTTATCAAACAGTCAAAAACATGCTTATGTCATATTTCGAAAAATATTTTCATTTTTCGAAAAATATTTTACGAAAAATCATTTACGAAAGTCGTTTTACGTGAAACAAACTAAACCTAAATAAATAAATAAATATGAGTATTCATTTTCAGTTTTCAAAAAATTGAGCACTTTTTTCATTTTCAACTCAAATGAAAACAAAATTAAAACGAAGAAAAAAAAACTACTTCCTCCGTTCCATTTTAATGTTTTTAGTATTATTTAACATGAAAATTAAGAAAAAATAAATGTTATGAGTATGAAAAATAAAGTAGGAGGAATAAGTTGTGTAGAGAGTTTTTGCTTTGATAATGACAAGTAAATCCTATACAGTATATTTTAAGTAATAAAACAACTAACAATTTTGGATAGAGACAAATTAAAAAGAAAAATAAAATTTTTAAATCAAGGAGGAAATACTATAATAAGAAAGAGTAAGATTTAATCTGAAAGTGCATCAAGGGTACAGTCCCGAGGTTGGTTCCTGACTCCTACATCAGCCGACATCTTACTCATTAATCAGTAGTAATTTTATTTAATTATTTTTTGTTTTAATTTTTTAAAAACTCAAAAGAGTCAAAAGACAATGGTCCTAATTCCTATCCTGTTAAAATCAGTGGATTATTTTAAGTAACAAAAATCTTTGATGCGACTACGGTTCAATTATTTAGATTTAGATTTAGATTTCCTACTACAATTGGGCAATAAACAAATCGAGTTATTTATTTCTTCCTTCTTAGGCTATGTCCAATAATCCAACCCACAAAATATATTCAACTACCCTAATATTACGACACCTCATCTTCTCTCTCCATCCACTTAATCATTCAATTACTTTCTCAACTACACAATATTTAGTTATTTAAATTCAACTCCTCACTCATCATTCTATACCCCACCACTTTGATTATTTTTTTTTGTGTAAATCAAATGAAACTTATATCAATTTGTAGGGAAAAAAAAATGATTAATTTTGGTGAAAAAAAATTAAAAAAAAATTAATTTACTAGGTGATAATTCAACTCAAATTGAAAAATGAGTGTTTTTTTTTTGTGTCCAAATCAAATGAAACTTATATCAATTTGTAGGGAAAAAAAAATGATGAATTTTGGTGAATTTTTTTTTTTTTAAAAAATCATTTATTATGAGATAATTGAGCTTAAATAATTGGGTGAAAAAATGATAAAGTGCCCACCAATAATACGGCGACACGTGTCATTGCACAGCCAAAAAAAAAAAAAAAAGCTTCACGTGCTGGGAAGAGAATGGACTAATCATGAGACGCCACGTGTCTCATTCAACCCGGTTGGAGAAGTTCAACTCTTCCCTTCAACTACCCCACTTCAACCCCTTTATTGCCCAAACTAAACTAGTTGAAACCCCCTTCAACCCCCCATTCAACCCCTCTATTGGACTTAGTCTTACATTACATTACATGCAGATGCACTTGTCTTTTTTTTTTATTTATTCTTTTCCCACCGACATCTGACAAGTTAGAACCACCGCCATATCAACATTACCCATCGTTTTCACCCTCTCCATATTTTTATTTCAGTTATTATAAATTTCAATCTAATAATCCTAGTAAACTTTGATCAAGCTTTTGTATTTCAAAATTCTTAAAAATTAAATGTGATCAAACAAAAATAAGACAGAATGAGTATGTGTTAGAATAATTGATTACAAAATTTGTAAATTGCAAAAAACAGAATAAAGAAACAGTATAGAAACAAAAATTGTAAATTTGATTCTCGATTTTGTTGCCCGAATCGTGTGCGACACACTATTTTTAATACAAATTCGCTCCCTCACCGAGTTGTGCTTGATGTTCCACCGGACGTTTGTCTCACACCATGAAACGGACGGATCGTACGGTTGTTGCACACTATTACCTCTTGCGAATTGAAGGTATGCCTGTACTATATAACCACCGAATGCAGATGCAGGAGGCCAAAAGAAAAGATCGTTCAATATGCTACGAATTGTAGAGAGGAGAGATTTCAAAAAAATGTGTGTTTCAATCAGTTTGTGTTCTCTCCTTTCTATAGCTGCCAAGAAAGGATCAAAACTGATGATCAAATTAATTCCCAAAGTTATGACCTTTGAAATCAAGTGGCAGTTACAAAGGTGAATCACGTTTGCATTATTTTTTTGCAAACGGTGGGCTAGCGCGATCATGCCAATAATTTGTAGCTACATTCGTGTACGTAGGACGCGCATGCACATGAGTTCAGTAGCCCCAAACACATTTTCGACCTTGATTTGCACCCTCCTGCGCACCCGTGTGCGAGAGATAACCTCTATTCTACACAATCTTACTCCCTACTAAAATGTATGAGTATTTAAACTAGTCTTCTTTTATATTTCCTTCCAATGTGAGATAACCACATTTCCCACTTTCAACCCACTTAATTTGAGCCTTAATATTTCATTCATTTCTCAACCATTTTGAACAAATAAATATATGATTTTAATGTTCTTATGTAGTAGAACACAAACCTACAATCAATTTGGTCCTTTGAAAAACAACCCATTTAGGAAATAACTCATTATTTCCTTCAAACACACCCTATTTTTTCAACAATCCCCCACATTAAGGAAATAATGAGGCAATGGTGATAAAGTCCGGCAGACGAAAACTTGCATACGAAGATGTGGGAATGTCCATTGAATCTTCTCTCGTACAAGTATATTTACTCTACTCGCAAGTCGATAGACGCGATGTCCTTGAATCGTTATGCTTTTTGTGTAGCCGATCATATGCTTGACACAAGTATCATCCTAACATACTTCAATTATCATAGCTATGTTCAATCATGGCCCTAAACATACGCCCGGTTCTGCTAGAGTGTCTAAGAATCGAGTCTCAGACAATTCTCCTCGAAGCGGCCCCACTTCTCTCTCACATAGGTGATTTCTTAAAGGTAACCCGTATTATCCCGCTCGAATTTTTGACGCGTAAGAATCATTAAAATTTATAGGCTTATCCTTGTCCTTTCGGGATGTCACTAATAGAAATGGACTTGGAGTTGGTTCCCCCACACTGACGCTACAAGTCTTTTGACAGTTAGGTAGTCTCATTGAATATAGTTCTTGGGATCTCCAGTCATCTAAATTGAGTTTTCCGCTGTGTTTAACTTTTAAAAGGCTTAAGTCCCATTCCCCTAGTTGAGCTTTCAACTAACTCTTTATTTAACACTTTGGTTAACAGATTCACTAAATTTTCCTTTAACTTAACATAATCAATGAATATTGTACCAGTAAAGAGTAGTTGTCTAATGGTATGTCTTCGACGAATGTGTCTAGACTTACCATTATACATATGATTTTGTGCCCTTCCAATCGCTGATTGGCTATCGCAATGTATACATATTGGTGGCACGGGCTTTGTCCATCTTGGAATATTTTCTATGAATTGGAGTAGCCATTCGGCTTCTTCACCACATTTATCTAATGCTATAAACTCAGATTCCATTGTGGATCTAGCTATAACCGTTTGTTTAGAAGATTTCCATTATATAGCTGCTCCTACTAATGTGAATACAAATCCGCTCGTAGACCTTGAGTCTTTTATATCGGATATCCGATTAGCATCGTTATATCCTTCAATTACCGCCGGATGTCTAGTATAGTGTAAAGCATAATCTCGAGTATATCTTAAGTACCTTAGTACTCTCACTATACCATTCCAATGTTCCGCTCTAGGATTACTTGTATACCGACTCAGTTTGCTGACCGTGTAAGCAATGTCTGGTCTAGTACAACTCATCAAGTACATTAGACTTCCAATTATTCTCGAGTATTCAACTTGAGAAACTGCGTCACCTCTTTTCTTTGATAGATGTTGACTCATGTTTTTTGGGTTCTAGCAATAGCTAAGTCACCCTTGCTAAATTTATCAAGAACCTTATCCATATAATGTGACTGGTTTAAAGCAAGTCCATTTGATATTCTTGAAATTTTCATGCCAAGGATTACGTCGCCTAACCCTATATCTTTCATGTCAAACTTTGAGTTCAACATGTCTTTAGTGGACTTTATCATTTTATCACAACTTTCTATGATAAGCATGTCATCTACATACAAACACAAAATGACGTAGGCATTTTCCGTGTCTCTAACATAGATATATTTGTCACATTCATTTATTTTAAATCTACTTTCCATCATGACTTGATCAAACTTTTGACGCCATTGTTTAGGTGCTTATTTCAAGCTATACAATGACTTTACTAATTTGCACACTTTATTTTCTTGCCCCGACGCAGAAAATTCTTCAGGTTGTTCCATGTAAATTTCCTCTTCTAATTCCCATTTAGAAAAGCGGTTTTAACATCCATTTGATGTACTTCAAGATTTTGCAATGCGACTATTGCAAGTAAAATTATTATGGATGCTATTCTCGTAATCAGAGAATATGTATCAAAGTTATCAAGGCCTTCCTTTTTCTTGTAACCATTAATTACAAGAATTGCCTTATACTTGTCAATTGTTCCATCCGCCTTCATTTTCCTTTTAAAAATTCACTTATATCTTAGTGGTTTACTTCCCGGAAGAAGATACACAAATTCCCAAGTATGATTTTGTAAAATGGAATCAATCTCAATTTTAATGGCGTCTTTCCACAAAGGTCCTTCCGAAAAGCTCACAACCTCTTTATAACTTTGTGGTTCACCTTCAAGCATGTATGTTAGAAAATCCAGGCCATATGATTTTTCTATCCTACCTCGTTTGCTACGTCGAGGTTCCACATCTTCTTCATCATTTTCATCATGATGAGTTTCTTCTTCTACTTCTTCTTCTATTGAATCATGTATCCGTTTAGATGAGCTTGCTCCATCTCTTTTACACGGAATCACATTCTCAAAGAAATAAGCATTTCTTGATTCCATTATAGTATTCTTGTGTATATCTTGAATTTTCGATTCATGAACAAGAAATCTATAAGCACTACTGTTGGGGACAGGTTTTTCACTATATATGATTGGCATCTTAAGCAGGTCAGCATGTCAAGACGCCTCAGCATCCTGATCTCCACAACTTGACCTCCACAACTTGACCTCCACAACTTGATCTCCACAACTTGACCTCCACAAGTTGACCTTTTACAAGTTGACTTTACATGTTGAGTTCACATCTTGGACCGACATCTTGGCTCGACGTCTTCATCAACATCTTGAAGCTGGAACAACTTGGGAGCAGTTTTACGGTTCCTATTTTCTAGGAGATACTTGTGCACTCATAGAAGACCAATTCAACCATGATTTTTCCACCATCAGCAGTCATGCCCAAAATTTTCTCCTCAGTAACTCCATTATGCCTAGTTTTTAGGGATTTTTGGTTATTATCCTTTTATTTTACCTTTATTATAAATAGGGGTATGGAAATTAGGAAAGGACACATGTATTCACTCACTCACAATCACTCTTGTAATCCTCTCCATACTTCCAAGCTTGTAGCTCACTGATCATAGTAAAACTTTGGTCAAGGTAGGTCCCAAATCCTCCCGAGGTTTTATGCCGGGGAACAATTTGTTCAAGGGCTTTCCTCGTCAAAATTCCTTTGTTCATTGATTATCACATACACAAATCTATATTCCATTGCACCCAATTCTTTCCTTGAAATATTTGATTATTTGCAATCGCTTGTCGAAAAATGGCCGAAACAATTTGGCGCCGTCTGTGGGAACTTTGGTTTTTTAGATTTGTTTAGAACATCAAAATGACCAATCCAACTTCCGGTCAGGTAACCTCAGTAACCTCCGCGGCTGGGGGCATGCTCCAGGTAGTTTCTGTATAGTTGATGGGTCAGCGCAATGCTGTAACATTTCTTGGTTTCTTTGAATTTCCTGACTAAAATTTCATGTTTATGTCTACATTCGTTCATGTTTTTTGAATCTTTATTTGCTTAGAACTACGATTAAAGCTAGAAAATCAGTTTTGATGGTGGTTTGTTCTTGAAAGCCGTGTTCTTTGTTGTATTCAGTATTGGAGGGGTTCTGGTTTTGCTTTGTTGACTTAGTTTCGATCAGTTACATTATTGGTGGCTCCATTAGGATAATTGAATGCAATTGGTTGAACCATTAATGATATTAAGAATCGGTTAGAATCTGTCATCACTTGGAGGAGTTTTCTCATGTTTATGGATTAGATACTACTTTTACATTTTCTTTTTCAATTTCCTGTTATATTCTTCTAACAGAACCTCGTATTGATCTTTATGTTAAGTCATAACTTGTCGTTTGGCGTGCGGAATCAAGCTCAATTATTTGCTTTGTTTTCATGAATGCGAACAAATTTCATGCTTGGATTTAGATTGGCGATCCTTTATTGGGATTCTTTAGCCTCACGTTTGTGCACTAACATTTTATTTGAGGCATCCTTAATGCCAAATTCAGTATTAGACGAACTTTGATTTATTTTTGTTTTGTCAACATAGATGTTAAGATGATTCAATTGTAATGAGATTCCAAATTGATTTGCTAATCATTGCTATGTTATAAATTCTAGGCTTTGAAATTGACGTTAATCATTCTGTTAATAATGGCTATGATATCAATTCTAAGCTCTGAAATTGATGTTATCTTTGGTTGTCAAACATACTTGACACAAATTCGGAAATTTATTGAAGGAATTTTTATATGTTGTGTCAACAGTACTAAAACGAATGGGTCAAAGAGTATGATAGTCTGTGTACCAATGTTCCTAAAGAGTGATTATGCATTCAGTTGTTCAAATTGCTAATTTGGAGTTATCAACCAATTTGGGTGTGTGAAGCAAGATTTTGGATTTTTCTGGCTATTAAATTTTTTTTTTTTTTAAAAAATATTTTTTAAAAAGTAAATAAATAGAGATTACTGCATGGCGATACTGACCCAACAATATGTCTTGGGCGTAGATTAATTTATTGGGTTATTTCAGGAAGTCGTTTTTATGATTTGGGGTGTGTTTTGATTGAGGGTGGAAGGGCAAATTTGATTGATTTGAATGGTTTGATCTTCGCTAAATTAGTTTAACTATACTCTTCCGCGCAGTAATTTATTTATTGCATGGTTTATGATTGATTGTAAAAGATGTTTGCAAGTTTTAGATGCAAGGTTAATTTTACAATAAGGTCAAGGTCAAATCTGGAAAATAGCATTTCACGTTATATAGCTTTTGTTAGCACTCACTGATCCACTTGATGTATTTCAGGCATCTGCGGTACAGTGATCAAACTAGTAAGTATGCTATGGCGCTATATAACCTGTATCTGCGCTGCTATTTGTTTGCCTACATGTTTATATCATTAATCTTTGACACACCATCCGTTACTTTTTTATTTTTATTTTTAGACAGTTACATTGGAATGGTTCTTCCTTATGCATGCCTACTCCCTAATCTTTTCGTCCCAATTTAAGGTTTTTATTTTCTTTTTTGGTCCGTTTTAGTTTAAGGTTATTAGTTTCTTTATTATCTAAAATGTATAATGAGACCCACCTGTTATTCTCAAAACAAAAACTTTTATACTCACAATATTAACTTTTTATATTAACAACATTTAATTTTTCTTAATCTCTGTACAAAGTTAAATTAAGAATTTTAAATTGAGACGGAGGGAGTATGAGCCAATTGTTTAATTAAAGCATGCGTGTTAGGTAGGCATCATTGAATGAAATAATTTGAATAGTATTTTGGTGATGATAGTTTAGGGCTGTCGTGTTGCTATTTTGCATACAACACATTACTCAAGTTTAATCAAACTACAGGAAATGGAAATCATAGCCATGCTATTTTTCTTATATATCTCTTCCTTATGCATGAACCGACGGTATGAACCTTCTGTCTTTTGTGTATATGTATGCTCATTGCTATTTTGTTATGCTTTGCTGCACTTAATGTCTGACTGCTACAAATCAATTATGCATTTGCTGTGTATTGTGACAACAACAAATCGTTATGTCATACATGCTTGTTTTAATTTGCTGTGTCACCTCTTATCAATGTGCGCCTTTTTTACATCTGTCTTTATGTGTTCTCTATAAACTGTGATTTCATTACTCTGTGCTGTTTTTCTGCTCGTATAGCCAGTTGACTGTTATTATCCATCATCGATACATTAATTGTTGTCTGTCATATGCTTTGTGTAACGTTTGCTTTTTGTCACTTTTCTTGTTGTGCAGCTACTTTGTTGTAATGTCACGTCTAAAGGTTTTTATGTATTGCAGCCTTAAAACGTCTGTTAGTTGTCCACTGTAATGTTCTATGTCTTGCGTTTTACGTTCTTTCTTATTGTTTATGCTTGTGTATAAGATGCACCTCGAGGGATGACAGCGTCTGAAATCAATCTTGGTTTCATGACTAATATGGCAACCATGTTGAATGAACTGAATAACCGAATGGATGCTCAGCAGGATACCAATACTATGATTTTCAATGCAATTGAGAATCTGCGAAAAAGGAATCAAGTTGAACCTCAAGTTGTAACTCCATTATCGCCTTTATTTCCTAGAACTCTTTTGGGTATAGGTACTTGGGGCAATCTTGGAGACATCCCCGTGGTGAGTGCGGTCTGCATCGATAGTACAACTGTGACAACTAGTCAAGTTGCCCAGCGTGGTCATACCTTCCCATTCAGCCAACCTGTGCCAACATCTTGCTATACTTATGTCACTTCGTCTTCAGGACAAACATGGAGTTTTTATAATGCATTTGATCATTCTGCTTCTCAATTTTTATGCTAACACTTTTGCAGAAAGTCAAGTTGCTAGAGAGTTGCAGCGGATCAGAGAGATGATTAGTAGCCAACATGGGGATCCCGAAGAGATTTGCAGTGCCCCACATGAAGAAGTACGATGGGAACACAGATCCAGTAGAGCATGTGTTGCTATACCAAGAATTAAGGAACATTATCAGCATTCCTTCAATCTTCAAAGAAGCCTGTCTTTGTAGGGGCTTTGGTTCCACCTTGACTGGACCAGCTTTGAAATGGCTAACCGGCCTATCTCTAAACTCTATATCATCTTATTCTCAATTAGTCAATATGTTTGTGAATCAATTTTCATAGAGCTTTTGAGAAACTAATTAGTGACCTCTACAGGGTGGTGCGACGACATGACGAAAGCTTGAAAGACTATTTGAACAGGTTCAACAAAGAGGCAGTGACTATCCCCAACTTGAACATGTTCACAGCCACCGAGGCATTCAGATTGGGCTTGAAGAAGGGGTCACCTTATTATGACGAATTGGTCATGACTCCATGCAAGAGACTTGAAGATGTCAGGACGAGAGCTGTTAAATTCATCAGACTGGAAGAAGATAAGCTCATAGTCCTAAAATGACCACAATGAGGCTGACAAAGAAGGAAAAGATGACCACCTATCTTCAACATGTCAAAATGTTAGCAAAACAGTACCTCAAGTTGTATTCCATGTAAGTTGTCATTTTTTCATAAAAGCAAACTCCGAAAACAGGTATGATTTAAATTTTGTCAAGTCATTTATTTATGTTTGTCAATTCTTATGTTATGCTAAAAATTCTTGCCGACTTAAGCATCGGAGGGTAAAGCTAACACCCAATCCTAACATGAATTTGTTTTGCAAGGTATACAACTTGAACAAACAATTTTTAGGCTCAACATGTTGACACGCCGCACGGGTGATACATGTTGAGACCTAAGCTGGAGCAGGCTCAACATGTTGACACGCCACGGCCGATACATGTTGAGACCTAAGGCTTGGAGCAGCTCAACATGTTGACACGCCCGCATTTGGCCGATACATGTTTGAGACCTAAGCCGGAGCAGCTCAACATGTTGACACGCCGCACGGCCGATACATGTTGAGACCTAAGCCGGAGCAGCTCAACATGTTGACACGCCACATTTGGCCGATACATGTTAAGACCTAAGCCAGCGAGCAGGTCAAACATGTTGACACGCCAGTACGGCTGATACATGTTTGAACCTGAGGAAGAAAAATTTCAACATGTTGACACGCCGGTACGGCTGATACATATTGAAACGTTAGCTGGAGAGGGATAGAACATGTTGACACGCCAGGACGGCTGATACTTGTTCTATTTCTTCAAACGAATTAAGGTTTTGACACCTTCGCCTGGGCGCACGATTTCACACTTATTCAAGTTGTGACTATTGGTTGTAACATTAACATGTTACCAAACGAATTAAGGTTTTGACACCTTCGCCTGGGCGCATGTTTTCACACTTATTCAAGTTGTGAACTATTGGTTGTAACATTTTCATGTTACCTTCGGCTTATAACATTTACATGTTATCAATATGAACACCCGAAAAAGATGAAGTCATCTTCCAATCAACTGAGGAGTGAAGATTAACATCTTCGCCGAAAATCAAGTTCAACACACAAAAGTAAACATGTCAAGCAAAGACATGTCAAATCAAATATAAAAATTTTTGAGGACCAACCCTCATCTAACATACCAAATTTCAAACATCTTAACTAACGTTTCTTAAAGCTTTATCTTGGTTTCTATCGAGCTTCGTTTATAGGTTCTCAATGCGTTGGACAACTCTTTGGCGTAATCAACCGCTTCCTTAATGTCGATGAGGAGGGTAGCAGTTTTAAAATTCCTTGACTCTCCAAGTTTCCTCCGATTCAAGAAATTTTGGGGGCAATTGTTGGGGACGGGTTTTTCACTATATATGATTGGCATCTTAAGCAGGTCAGCATGTCAAGACGCCTCAGCATCCTGATCTCCACAACTTGACCTCCACAACTTGACCTCCACAACTTGATCTCCACAACTTGACCTCCACAAGTTGACCTTTTACAAGTTGACTTTACATGTTGAGTTCACATCTTGGACCGATGTGAGGACCCCGACCCGGAACCTACACGTGTCCCGAGTTGGAGCGTCCTCAAACTAACCCAAATACTCAAAAACTTTTAAAACTTTGCTTTGACTTTCAAACATAAACATTAATAACATAACATTTCAAAAGAACTCCACTCAACTCCACATCGGAGGAGGAGATAACTAACTTTGAAAACGGTCAACTGTTTAGTTACAAAAGATTAAGGTTATGACGTAGAGTTTAAAGTTTATAATTACAAACTCCAAGAAAGGAATTACCAAAATACAATTTTATACGTCACCCTAAACATACCCCGACAACACCCAAAAGATTTCTCCAAACTCCTCTCCGTCCTTACTTGGCCGGTCCGCCTGTCTCGGGATCTAAAACAGTAAAGGGAGAGGGGTGAGAATAAATCTCAGCAAGCTATTATGGATGCAACACTATGCCAAATAAATGCAACATATAACAAGTCGCACATAACACATTGGGAAAGCTATAAACACATTCCATTACCTTGGTTTACCTTTTCCCGTCTCGAACGATAGTCGTACAACATTGGGTATAATAATACTCCAATCTTACGGTGAGGAGCTTAAGCAATACTCACGTCTTATAAGACCCGTTTTTCGGTGGAACCAAATAAGACGAGTAGCAACTCTGTAAGGCTTTTGGCTCAATACAGATGCTATAACCCCAACCTCGTAGCCACGGGGAGGGGACGGTCACGAGATATAACATAATCCGATCACATTAGGTCACACTTCCATAATTGACCGTATTATGTTATACCCCAACGTCGGTGACTCACACATATCAAGCACATAATAGATACTTGAATAAAATCCACAAAAAGGGATAAACAATAGCCACATGGTAATATATACTCATGCCCAATCAATATCAAAGTGCAACAATTTATGAATACACTAAACAATGTCAACAACCATTTTTATAACATCAAGTAAGGAAATGAGGGATCATTAACCTACCCTACCAATTCCATATACAAGGATACCATACCTTAATGAAGGTTCAAGTTCAATTACCAAGTGGGAGTCTTAATTTATAAGTGGCCAACAAACTTGCTAAACGATCCTAGTTTAAATTAAGAAAATTTGGTTCAGGGTCTTGGGCGACCGCCCTTACCACTTGGGCGACCGCCCAAGTGGACTTCAAGGGAATTTGTGGTTTTACGCCACATGGGCGATCAAGCCTCGTCACCACTTGGGCGACCGCCCAAGTGGACTTCAAAGCAATTTTGGACCTCCTGCCAAGATGGGCGGCCGCCCAAGCCCCCATGGGCGACCGCCCAAGCCTCCTCCAACCCATTTTCCAGCTTTTTACCCCTTTTTAACCCTAGTTCTCCTTTCCTCTACCATGGCTTACTACAAGAACACCCAAGAACACCTTCATCTTACCAAGTCCCATTCAAACTTGTAAACTCAAAACCAAGTAATCCTAGATTATTTATCTCTACTCATTTCATCCATTTCCAACCCTTTAAATGATCATTCCTTAAACCCTAACTTCAACCAATTTCATTTTCCAATCATTCAACACCCATTTGGGTTTCCAAGCAAGGAATCATCATTTCAAGAACAAGAACAACATTCAAGGAACTTATGAACAAGTAGAGGAAGGGAATCATAACAACTCACCTTAGGGTTTGCAATGGAAGGTTGATCTTTCTAGCTAGATGGATTCCTCTAGGTGATCCAACTCCAAAGGTGCTCTTAGATTTGATTTTGGTGAAGAAATGCCTTGGACTCAAAGCTTGGGAGAAGGCTTCAATGGTGGTTCTCTATACTTCCTCTAGGATGAAAAGTGTAGTGAATGAAGGAGAAGGGGGGAAGGGAGTAAGAGAGGTGATGGGGAAGGACACTTGGCAAGAGGAGGGAAGAGGGAAGGATTTTGGCCCCCCATCAAATAACCCAAGGCTTTCACCCTACTCAAATTAAATTAAAATAAACCTTATCCCATTAATTCATCCTACTCAATTAACCTCCCCATATTATTTAGCATTTTCCCAATTTTATTATTTCCCTTAGTTTCTTTATTTAATGTCCAATAAATTCTCATAAGGTCCTAATTTTACTTTTCACTCAATTTATCTTAATTTAAGAATTTAAAGACATAATTGAACACATAAAGTGAACATAAATATTAAAAGCATATAATTAAATATTTAAAGTGAGTGCCTAGGGTTGGGGTCGTCACACTCACTCCCCCTTAAAGAAAATTCGACCGAATTTTAAAAGAAAACTTACTTGAATTTTCAAACAACCACGGGTATTTCGCCCTCATCTCCGACTCTAGCTCCCACGTTGCTTCCTCGACGGTATGATTCTTCCAAAGGACTTTCACTATCGGGATACTCTTAGTTCTCAACTCCTTAACTTGGAATTCTAAGACTCTTAATGGCTCTTCAACATAGGACATGTCCGCTTGGACATCATCGGGAGGAGAGCTCAAAACATGGGAGGGGTCATGACAATACTTCCTTAGCATAGAAACGTGAAACACATCATGAAGCAAAGAAAAAGACGGAGGCAACGCCAACCGGTAAGCCAATTCCCCTATCTTCTCTAGAATCTCAAAGCGGACCTACTGAGCCTCGGAGCCAACTTACCCTTATTACCAAACCTTTTAATCCCCGTCCTCGGAGAGACCTTCAAGAACACAAAGTCATCAACCCGAAAAGATAAATCCCGTCTTCTATTGTCGGCGTAGCTTTTACGTCTACTACGAGCCGTCTTCAATCTATCCCGAATCACCTTGATCTTCTCCGTAGAATCCTAACCAAATCCGGGCCCCAAAGTCTCGCTTCACCTACCTCATCCCAACACATCGGAGATCGACACTTCCTACCATACAACGCCTCATACGGGGCCATCTCGATACTAGGCCGATAACTATTGTTGTAGGCAAACTCAACTAACGGTAGATGATCCTCCCAAGATAATTGGAAATCCATCACACAAGCCCGTAACATATCCTCAAGTATCTGAATAGTTCTCTCGGGTGACCATCGGTTTGAGGATGAAACGCCGTACTAAAACACAACTTAGAACCCAAGGCTTCATGCAATGCTCTCCAAAATCTAGAAGTAAACCTCGGATCTCTGTCGGAAACAATACTAGCAGGAACCCCATGAAGTCGAACGATCTCTTTCAAATATCTGGGCTAACTTCTCTAACGAAAACTTAGTTGACAGGAAGAAAATGAGCCGACTTTGTCAATCTATCCACAATAACCCAAATAGCATCCATCTTCTTCGCGGTAAGAGGCAAACCCGAAACGAAATCCATCGAGATCCCTTCCCATTTCCACTCCGGAATATCCAATGGTTGAAGTAGTCCCGCCGGTCTCTGATGTTCTGCCTTAATCTGTTGACAAGTCAAACACTTAGAAACATAATCCGCTATTTCCCTCTTCATACCATTCCACCAATACCCACGCTTCAAGTCTTGATACATTTTGGTACTCCCCGGATGAATCGCAAACTTAGACTTATGGCCATCCTCTAAAACACGCTTCTTGATTTCCGGCGATGAAGGAACGCAAATTCTCCCTTGGGAAGTTAAAATCCCATCTCTATTCAAAGCAAATTCCCCGGCTTTCCCATTTTGCACTTGATCTAAAATTTTCTTCAATTCCGGATCTCCTTGTTGAGCTTCTTTCAAATCTCCATACAATGTCGGAACGGCTCTAACATTCGCAATAATTACCTCACTCTTCAATTCTCGGGAACTTCGAAAGTATCAAATACGCCTTTCGGCTAATCGCATCCGCCACTACATTGGCTTTCCCCGGGTGATAGGAAATGACACAATCAAAATCCTTCAAGAACTCAAGCCATCTCCTTTGTCGGTTGTTCAACTCTTTTTGGGTAAATAGGTACTTCAAACTCTTATGATCGGTGAAAATCTCAAACTTCGCCCCATAAAGATAGTGCTTCCACTTATGCAACGCAAATACAATCGCCGCCAATTCCATATCATGAGTAGGGTAATTCTGTTCCGCCGGTGATAACTTCCTAGAGGCATACGCAATTACTTTCCCATTTTGCATCAACACACATCCCAAACCCGCCTTCGAGGCATCACTACAAATAACAAAATTCTCGCAACCATCCGGAAGGGTAAGAATAGGAGCCGTTGTCAATCTCTTCTTCAATTCATCAAAGCTTGCTTCACACTTGGAATCCCATACAAACGATACATCTTTCCGAGTCAACCTAGTCAACGGAGTCGCAATCCGAGAAAACCCTTCAATGAACCTCCGATAATACCCTGCCAAACCAAGAAAACTACGGACCTCGGTCACAGTCGAAGGTTGCTTCCAATTAACCACGGCTTCAATCTTTGAAGGATCCACGGAAATTCCCGAACTCGACACAACATGCCCCGAAAGAAATCTGCTCAAGCCAAAACTCGCACTTCTTGAACTTGGCGTACAATTGCTTCTCCCGAAGAACGGACAAGACAATCCTCAAATGATTCTCATGCTCTTCCCGAGACTTAGAGTAAACAAGGATATCATCTATGAACACTACCACAAAGCTATCAAGATAAGGCTTGAAGACACGGTTCATCATATCCATAAACACGGTGGAGCATTAGTCGGCAGAAAGGCATCACAACAAACTCATAATGACCATATCTAGTCAGGAAAATTTGTCTTAGCAATATCATCCGGTCTAATCTTCAAGCCCCGATGGTATCCGCTTCTCAAATCAAGCTTTGAGTAGATAACGGAACCTTGGAGTTGGTCAAACAAATCATCTATATGCGGAAGAGGATATTTATTCTTAATGGTGGCTTGGTTCAACAAACGATAGTCAATACACAATCGTAAGGTACCATCCTTCTTCCTAACAAACAAGACCGGTGCTCCCACGGAGACACACTAGGACGAATAAAACCTCGGTCTAACAATTCTTGCAATTGGACCTTGAACTCTTTTAACTCGGCCGGAGCCATTCTATAGGGTGCTTTAGAGATAGGAGTGGTACCGGGAACTAAGTCAATACAAAACTCTATCTCACGATCCGGAGGCATAGAGTACTCACTAGAAAACACATCACTAAATTCATTAACAACCGGAACATGAGCTAACTCGGGAGACTTCTTATTGGAATCTACCACATAAGCTAAGTAACCCGCACTTACCCCTTAGATAGCATCTTCTAGCCTTTAAGGCGAAATAACATGTAAACCGAACATAGATCTATCCGCATCAAATATAAAAGTAGGCATCTCGGGCATAGCAAATGAGACTCGCTTTCTACGACGGTCTACCAAAGCATGACAGCGGACTCAACCAATCCATCCTAAGGATCACATCAAAATCACGGATTGGTAACTCGACCAAATCCACCGGCAATACATGCCCACATATAGTCACATCACAACCAGGATATATCAAAGAAGATGTGAGGCACTCTCCCATAGGAGTAGAGACCTCCAACACATAAGGCATAGATTCAGGCAAAGTATGCAATGAGAATGCAAAATGCGATGCCACAAATGAATGGGAAGACCCGGGATCTATAAGAATGCGGGCCTTAACTCCTGAGACAGGAACTATACCTCTAATGACGGCATTAGGATCGACCTCTCCTCGACCCAAGGCAAACACACGACCTTGGACCCTATCCTTGGGTTTCCCATCTACATCTCTCTTCACACCACTACCTTGTCCCCCAAATCCGGTACCCGTCGCTTGCTTGATACGTAACTTGGGACAATTCTTCCTAAAATGGCTGTCGCCCCACACTCTAAACACTTTCCTTGTTTGCTCCAACACTTGTCCTCCGAATGCCCTAGCCTCTTGCAATAACCCACATGTTGCCCCAAGCGGCTGGAGTCGCACGATTTGCCGGAGTCGCCACATTTCCTCCTCGATTTGCTCCGGAGTAAATGTCCTCGGCTGCACCCTATTCTGTCCCGAACCTTGACCTTGGAATCTATTTCTGTTTCCGCCTTCATTCTTACCACGATGCTCCTCTATGTCATTCTCGATCCGATCGCCATATTCAGCTCTGCTTGGAAGTTGGCGAAGTTATGCGTCAATAAGCTGCTTTCGGAACTCAACCCTTAAACCTTTCACAAACCGGTAGACTCGCCTCTCCTCATCCGGCACCAAATGAGGACAATGTCGGGCCAATAGTACATGAACTTTCTTTGAATCTTTGCGCTATCGTCATGGTCCCTTGCTCCCGGTTTCAGAAACTCGCCTTCCTTCTTGTCTCTAGTAACCATCGGCATGAAGTGATCCCGGAACTTGCGTGTGAAGTTCTCCCATGTACGTGTGGTGTCAAATCCCGGTCCCAACCATCCTTCACTACCTGCCACCGGTGCTCGGCGGAGTCCTTCCAACTTGAAAACGGCACATCTCACCTTCTCCGCATCCGAACTCTCCATAGCTGCGAAAATCTTATTCATAGCCTCGAAGCCACCTCTCGGCCTTCACTGGATCCGGATCTCCGTTGAAGCTAGGAGGAGACATCTTCACGAACTTCTCCAAACCATGTTGCCCTTGCACGCCTTGATTACTGATTACAGTTACGATTACGAGTTGCCATATCTTTGAAGAAACCCTCGGAACATATCCATCATCTCGGCATTCGGATTACCAACACCACCCAAACCCAGATTCTGATCACCATCATTTCCCGCCATAACAACAAACTCCTGCATTAAACACTCGACGTCAGTTATCACACACTCTCACTCAGCTAGACTCTACCCGAGAATTCTAACCAGGCTCGATACCAGCGTGAGGACCCCGAGGCAGGAACCTACACGTGTCCCGAGTTGGAGCGTCCTCAAACTAACCCAAATACTCAAAAACTTTTAAAACTTTGCTTTGACTTTCAAACATAAACATTAATAACATAACATTTCAAAAGAACTCCACTCAACTCCACACCGGAGGAGGAGATAACTAACTTTGAAAACGGTCATTTGTTTAGTTACAAAAGATTAAGGTTATGACGTAGAGTTTAAAGTTTATAATTACAAACTCCAAGAAAGGAATTACCAAAATACAATTTTATACGTCACCTAAACATACCTCGACAACACCCAAAAGATTTCTCCAAACTCCTCTCCGTCCTTACTTGGCCGGTCCGCTTTGTCTCGGGATCTAAAAGCGGTAAAGGGAGAGGGGTGAGAATAAATCTCGGCAAGCTATTATGGATGCGACATAGCCATGCCAAATAAATGCAACATATAACAAGTCGCACATAACACATTGGGAAAGCTATAAACACATTCCATTACCTTGGTTTACCTTTTCCCGTACGAGCGATGATCGTACAACATTGGGTATAATAATACTCCAATCTTACGGTGAGAGCTGCTTAAGCAATACTCACGTCTTATAAGACCCGTTTTTCGGGGAACCAAATAAGACAGTAGCAACTACTGTAAGGCTTTTGGCTCAATACGGATGCTATAACCCCAACCTTGTGGCCACGGAGGAGGGGGCGGTCACGAATATAACATAATCCGATCACATTAGGTCACACTTCCATAATTGGCCAGTATTATGTTATACCCCCAACGTCGGTGACTCACACATATCAAGCACATAGATACTTGAATAAAATCCACAAAAAGGGATAAACAATAGCCATACACTGGTAATATATACTGCATTACCCAATCAATATCAAAGTGCATGACAAGATTTTATGAGATCTACCGACTTAAACAATGTAATGACAACCATTTTTATAACATCAAGTAAGGAAATGAGGGAACATTAACCATACCTATCAATTCCATATACAAGGATACCATACCTTAATGAAGGTTCAAGTTCAATTACCAAGTGGGAGTCTTAATTTTATAAGTGACGGCTAACAAACTTCGCTAAACTTGGATCCTCAAAAAGGTTTAAATTCAAGAAAAGTTTGGGTTCAGGGTCTTGGGCGACCATGCCACGCCACCAGCATGGGCGACCGAGAGCCGAGAAGTGGACTTGAAGGGAAATTTGTGGTTTTTCCACGCCGGCATGCTGGCGACCAGCCCTGCGCGCTTACAGGGAGCTTGGCCCAAAAAGCTGAAGGTGGACTCTCAAAGCGCTCCTCTTTTTTTTTTTTCATCTTCCCTTTTCTTTCTCTTTTCCCTTTCATTTTCCTTTCCTTAATGGATTTTGGACCCTCAGCACGAGATGGGCGGCCGCCCAGTGTAAGAACAGCCCCAGTACCAGTGGATCACGCACCTTTCAGGGCCCACGGGAAACACCGCGAGACTCATCCACGGCAAATGACTTCTCGGAGACCTCTCTCACTTTCCAGAGCGGCCTCTCTCAAAAACGGCATGCCCCAAACCTGCTACCGAGGCGGGGAGGAGCCTTTACAGGGATAAAAAGGGGCAAAAAGGACCTTTTATCGAGATTTTCAAATCGGAAAAGCAATTAAGGTCCCGTACGGGACCTCTTTGCATTAGATGATTCTTTGAATCCCTTCAAAAGGTCCACATGATATTCCCTGAAATCAGGAGAGGTAAATGATTGCTTCCTGCCAGGAGTTGGTCCGTCTGCGGACCTCTCTTTGCATGACAGAGTGGTCACGTCTGCGGGATTCCCTTCAGTTGCTTTCAGAAGGGAACCTTTACTGGAATCATTCGGAGAATGTCATTCTCCATATAAAGTGGGTATTGCGAGATTCCTCAAATCAGAGGAAATCCAAAATTACGGATAACCCGAGAAGGTCAGTACGGACCTCTTTGCTCAAGGAGTAAATTTTTTTTACTATAAATAGAGGGCTTCCCCTCCTCATTTCTTACATCCTCTTTCTCTCTTCCTCCCATAGCCATATTTGAAACACCTGTAAAGTCCTCTGTGAAGGCAAAAATCCCAGGCCCCCTTTAACAGGGATTCTTTCGAGGCCTTGAGAGCTCCACCTGTGGTGCTCATCAGAAGCCACTCCACAGGTCTACGAGACGCTCCAGGAGCGCCGTGCCAGAGGCCTTTGAAAATTAACTCGAGGTACATAGCAGGCCACGAAGTGGTACTCAGAGGCCTTGCACATGGTCTTTCCGGTGTCCGGCTCTTTTCAGGGAGTCAATGGCGGCAGATCTGGGATCCCAGGCTCCCGCCGAACCACCTGCGCTTGCCCGGTGACTCGCATACACTGCCACCACGGCGCCGCGAACCTGCAGCGAGAGTGATCCCAGAAGCGATCCCCACGCGCGTGAACCTTAGAACCTGCGCCGCGCAGGCCTACTGGTGACCTCGACTCACTTTGCTTGCCAGAGCTGCGTCCGAACAGCGGAAAATCAGACGGTCCTAAGCACAGACAGCAATCCCGATCCATGCCCAGGAGCGCTACTCGGAGCCTCGAACAACAACACATTCCCCGAAACGGAAGACGGGAACCTGAGCTATTAACATTGGGTGAAAAAGGCTTCCTTCTATCTTATTTCAAATACATTTCCATCCACATGCCATACAATGTAGACGTGATCCGTCTGACATGCATCGTTTTAAAAGCAAGCGCACGCACACGCTTTACACATTTAAAAGGGATATTAGAGTGTCGAAGTATCCATTGGCTGCGTATTTCACGAGGCTACTCGGGTGGAGCTAATATTCTAATGTTCTGTGTGTGTCCTAACCTAAGAGTGTAAGGGCCATCGACCTCCGAAACTCAAAATCTCGAAATCACACAAAAGCTGGGTTTAAAATGTCATCTTTCAAAGTGATGTCAAAGCTTTTTTAATGTTTTGGGCTTAATAAGAAACGGCGTGGCGGGCCTCTCACTGCAAATCTACGAAAACAAACGTGGCGAGAGGCCACTCAGCCTTGCGCGAAAGATGCACGGATGCGGGGCCGCGAGGCTTTGCTCGGATCGGAGGTAATTTCGGTTAGGCGACTCAGTATTTGGGGAACATTTTGTTTAAAAACTTTTCTTTCAACGAGAAACAAGATTTTTAAAAGCGAGTGATGAGATTAAACTTTCATTTTACCTTCCTTTAAGCATTGTGTTGTGTGTGCACAGTGCTTCGTTTTTATTTTACAAAAAAAATAAAATACAAAAAAAAAAAAAAAATGCATCAAATATCACAAATACGTCGCATCCATTTAAAATTCTTCAAAAGCACACTACTGTTTTACTGGAAAAAGAATTTTAGAGACCTTGGCACTTTCTGTACATCTTTGCTATCAGATTACTTTGCATACAGCTCACAGCCTTAGGCTACCTTTGCCTCGAGATCCCTGCAGCCATATTCTGACCCTTAACCGGAGTGG